>OY751485.1:1143279-1499183 GCA_963565915.1 Entoloma clypeatum | reverse complement strand
AGATGTGGGGTTGAGCACAGGAGGTAAATTGACAGGTCGAATAAGATCAGCGGAGGTGACAGCATGCGAAAGACGGCGAGGAATGATGGGAGCACGACGAAAGCAGTTATAAAAGCTTTGTACGTAGAATTCGGCGAGAACCCTCTCCAACTCCTGAATGTCAACATGGGACCATCGAACTTTGACTGATTCAATGATTGCTGATTTGGGACCTTCCCATGTCATGATGAGACGTTTCAGAGCATGTAGGAATATGGACTTCTGCTCCCAGTTGAGACTAGCCAGACCGTTACCTGCTTGTCTAGTTTGACCACCAACAGTGATCCACCATCCGCACACTCAGGGAAGCAAGCTGCAACTTGCTTCTGACGGTCGGAAGCCTCATGTCCCGACATGCGAACATCCAATGCGATGAGTTCGAAACGGAAGTTGAGCTCAGCCAGCTCCCACAGTATCTCCTGGAATTCCTTGTCACCTAGCGAGCTGAACGCGATGCCATTCCACTGCACAGTTGCTGAGTCATCGTCCTGAACCACGATGCCTGCTACATCCATACAATCCTGGAGGAACCGATACATGGCATCCCTCAGCTTCTTGGTTTTCGTTTCCTGCATATCTGCCATGGTACTGGAGGAAGGCTCACGCTGGCCTCGCTTCAGATACTCCAGACCGAGCAGTATGCGCCACTCCTTGTTTGGCATAGGTGTCGCAACATGGTATTCCTCATTGCTCATTCGGAAAAGCAGGACATTCCTATACTTCAGCCAGGCATAGAAATGACTTCGGCGTCGTTCGTCTGACTCGAGCGCAATGAACGATGCTGGCTCTGGGAAGACATAACCAGTATCGGTCACATTACTGTCGCGGAATTGGGAGGTGTTACGCATGATGCCCTGAAGTGCAGCTGTCCACGTCGGGATCCCTGGAGGGTAGATGGGGCTTTGTGGGTCTTTGAATTTATCCCGACCGGCGGGTAGCTGGCGATTCTTTCCTTTTTTATTATTTGCATCTGTCACATAAGTCTGATTTAACCTCACAAATGGGCAAGAAGGAAAGGACCTACATGGCGAAAAGAGTTGCCGCCGCTGTTCCCTTCCTTCCTGTGAGAATGTAGGGATGATGGTCAATTCCGCACGAACAGATCCAAACGGGTTGGGATATCTGAAATGCCTCTCGACATAACCATGAATGGCCCGGTACTTCTCTGGCTGATCAGGTGACCCGCGGAAAATCCAGCTGTTTGAGATGCGAACCCCGTGCTTTCCAAGAACGAGTCCAGCGTTTTCATTCCGCACATCCATGTTATCGAAAGGCACGGCAGTAACGGCACGATCAACCCGTATGCTGGGCAACTCGCGCAAAGGCCGCATCAACCAGACAGGGATCCCCGCCCGATAGAGCCTGTCGCATACATGGAGATCGCTTGTGAAGGCTCCCATGACGTCTGCAACACGCGTTGGGGGCTCTAATCGAGAGGACATGCCGGGGAGGAATCTTTCATGGTAGTCCGCCAGAGCAAGAATCTCTGTGATAAGCCGTTGCGTCTCGCGCACCCCCACTTGCATCTTTTCCAACACAGTCGGCACCCATTCAAGAAATTTAAGATGCTGTCGTAAAAGGCATGATAAGCGCTGCACGAGCTCTACGTCCCCGAATGGCTTTGCGCGTGCTAACACTACCTGCGCATTGATTACTAGTTGCTCGAGGATGGAGGGATCCAATTTCCCAATGTTACGAAAAACGCCATCTTCGATCATGTGAGATCTGTCAGGGATCAAGGACACGACGTCCTCGAGGGCGCTGGGCCGACGAATGCATGCATAATGAGGAAATTCTTGTATGAAGGGTTGCGGCCAAACGAGTGGGTCATCCTCCCCAAACCGGAAGTTGTACCGTCGAAACACGCAGCGGTCACACCCAACAGGAGGTAAGAAGATAGTTTCATAATTCGGCGAGGTGATAATATAGTCTTCGTCAGCTGCGCGACCCTCGAAACGTACGCGGGCCCCGACGACGCCATCGAAGGCAGATCTTCCTAGAAGAGGTTGGTAAAGAACGGCGAGTAGGACAGGATATAATGGACGTACGTCCCATTCCAGCTCTGTGGCATAGAAGCCTGTGGTCGGGATGTTGCGTCTGGTTTTGTGCCAAAGCGGACATGGTTCTGAAGGTTCTGAGAATAAACTGATTGAAATCATGAGAAAGAGTATTGAAGAAACAGACAAATGAAACGAACCAGTGAGACGACATCAACCAATTGTAGTGCTAGGTAAACAGGGAAGAATTTCGAGACATCTGGCGAAATCGGACGTATCTGACAATGAGCACGACACTCTGTCGACACCTGAAGGGGGACGTGTTAAGAGAGGCGACACGCCTCACAGACGGAACGGCCTCAAGACGGTGGAGCCTAAGTAGTGGAAAGCGAGAGGCTCCGACGCCGCAGCGGAGAAGGTTGAACAACTGACGACAAGTCGGGTTGTTGTTGGAGGCGAAGCGCCGTCCAACGAGAGGAAGGAAAGAACGATGAACAACCGACGACACGTCGATTGTTGAGGAGGCGTAAAGCGCCATCCGAGTCCAAGCGCGAGAGGCTCTGACGTCGCAGCGGAGAAGGTTGAACAACCGACAACAAGTCGGGTCGTTGTTGGAGGCGAAGCGCCGTCCAACGAGGAGGAAGGAAAGAACGATGAACAACCGACGACACGTCGAATTGTTGAGGAGGCGTAAAGCGCCATCCGAGTCCAAACAAAAAGAAAGAAGTTGAACTTACTACTGGTGACTAGTACTTCGTTGTGAGCGAGTCACTTTCTGTGAGTGTGACGGCGTCGCCATTTGGAACCCCGAGTCTCTGAGGTTGTGCCACGTTTAATCACATGCCAGCGTTGCTTGACTGACTCGGATTGACCTCCGATCTCAATTCTGGTCCATAGTACAGCCAAGATTGCAGCTACTTCCCCCCCGATGGCACAGACTAATGTCGTGGAGATGGACCAAGTTCAAGTTACAGTCCCCCCAGCTCCGAAAGTCACGGTCAGCATGCAAGATCTCGAAACCAGATACGGGAACTTAGGGCAAGAAGAACTCCTTCAACTATTCCGCCACCTGTCTCTTCTCCTCACTCTTCTATCCGCTATCTGCCATGGTGGTCATCCTTCGTTTAATTCCCAGGAAGCCGTGAAGGAGAGATCGGCTCGATTGATGAATCGGAGGCCGCGGCGAGTCGTGGATGCCGCCGTTACCCTCCTTGTGCGGAACAAAGAGGTTATAGCGGGGATGTCATACGACCAGGAAAAAGATGAGGAACAGGCGCCCTCGAGTTTTCTTGCCCTCAAGAACAATGATTGTGATACTCGAGCTCCCGACTATACAGATGCTCCCAACCTGGAAGGCGAAGGGGTGCCACCATATGAGACAGACCGAGGAGCACTACGCGTTGCCGCCATTGCCAACCCATCGGGGAAAAATAAACCGAACGAGAGCCCCGCTGCTCCTGCGAAGAAAGAGGATTTGGGTGACGCTCTCAGCAGCTTCCCAACCCTTTGTAAACCAGGAAAGAGTTACTGGCCCACTTTGAGAAATTCGAATGTGTTTCAGTGAGTTATCAACAATTCACTCTACGTCTCTGAGGCTTGTTGGCGAATTATTATATAGATTAAGAGACACACGTAAATTATCATGGGAAGACCACGCCGCGACTCTCTGCGACTATTTGAACACATATATCAATGTCAATCGTGGCGCAGAGCGAGATGCAATGTCCATTCAGTTTTTCAAGTACCTCATCCTTGCCTGCCATCAGAAAATGCATCAGCGGACTCAACATTGGGTTACTCATGGGCAGCTATACGAGTTCCACCGGATTATACGGGATATATCTGTCAAACGCCGCGACCCTTATTCTCCTTCGGTCACAGATACAAGACTTGCAAGAAACCTTCGCGCCATGCGAAGCAGTGGCATGGTGGAAGTACTCTCAATAATCGCTGATGCGTCATTGGGTCTGAACCAGATAAAGTCGTCATCATTGTCTTCCTCAACCAAGTTCTCAAAGTTGCTCTTCGCCGCTAACGAGGGCCCGTCCGAGGAGAAGCCGGGCTACATTCTATGGAATGAAAACCTCTACTTCGAATTTCATTTGTTACTCATTTCCGTCACGATGGCTTATATATATTGTCTTAAACAACTGGCTGAACAATACCGGCACAACAAACAGGATACAGTGAACAAACATGTTCTCCAAATCGTGGACCTCGCTCGCCTCCTCTCATCTCTTGTAGAATCCGACGCATTCCTGACGCATCTGATGTTCCTGCAACGGGTGCACCTACTTGTGCCGCCAAAGTACGAGCAGAAGGAATTGCACGGCACATTCATCAAGGGCATGACGGATACATTGGATATATTCTACCTTGCCGGGGGCGAGGACAAGTCGCCATCAGTCGAGGGGCAAGAGGACAAACAGGACGATGAAGAACCTGGAGACATCGATGATTCCTCGGAGGAGATGTTGGAGGGCGCAGTCGTTGACTCATTGTACCCTGAGGTGGTTCAGAGCCGATTCAAACTTCTCATTGGTTACTTGGGGGCGAAGCGTGTCTTGGAGAATCACTCTTACAAAGTGGGACGTCGGATCCAGATCACACTTTTGGAGATGCAACTGTCATTATTCGCCCAGCCGTCATGGCAGAAACTCAAGTGCCTCATGCAGGATGCTGTTGACAAGCATGGGCAGAAAAAATTAGACCTTTCATGCCGCCAAGATGTCTCTGGGGAACCCAATGCGGGCAGGAAAGCTAGGGTCTCGTTCTTCGAATACATCGAAGATATCATCCAATTCACTCGTGACGTCAAGCTATACCGCAGGTTCTTATCCATCCTGAAGAACGAGAACTCCGACTTCATCACGCATTATGTCTCACTTCATTGTGAATCAATCTTGGCAGCTCTTGCGCGCCTCTCCCAAGAACCTGACAAAATATTGCCCGACGAACTTGCTCAGATTTTGAAGGTATGTTTGACTGGCCGTTTTCATCACAAAGTATTTGTTGATTTGTTTCCTACAGTCACTCGATCCTCGCGATGTAGGGGTCTCGAAACTTTGCTGCCCTTCATGCTGGGAGTTCATGAATGTTTTGCGCAATGAGTTCATTAGCCTGTCAGAGGGATACCAAATCCCTGGTCGCCATTTCACTCTATATCCCGTCCAACTACCAGCTTGGCTTCCCAAACATATTTTGTATCAGATGATTTACCGATTCGAGGTTTACGTGGCAGAAGCAATCTGGAACGTCGAACAAAAGAGGATTGGGCCGCCAATCGCACGCCACTCGCGTGGAGATTCCCTCGAGAGCAACCCCTCCAACTATGGCAGCGAATCCAGCAATGACAGCTACACAAGTATGACATACTCCGTTTGGTGCTCTCCAAAGACGGTCGCCGCATGAGACGTGATGAGTTTCGATGTACCGGGTTGATCACAATTTCCGCCGCCCTCCACTATCTATGTAACATGAAATCATTATGAACTTCGCTTGTTGTGTTCGAAATCTGGAGAGAGCTCGAAGTCGACTATTACAGAGTGCTATGTAGATTGAGATGTTTGAGTGGCTGTGCCAGTGTGCTTATGAATCGGTCCATACACTGGCAAGTTCCTTCAACGCCCTCCCCCACCATACGCTCAACTCGACTATTCGTCGTACGATCTTTCAACGCCATCCCGCTACCCGATTGTATGGCTAGGTAAGGTTATTTATGGTAATCTTAGTGTGGGCAATAACTTGAACTAACCCAGAACGGATGGTGCACAAACTTCAAGTTGAAGACCTGTACCGAGCTGGTCTCTTCTCTAGATCATGATTGGTAGACATATTCTGTCTTCCAAACGGCTTGACCTGGTGTCGGTCGTTCCCGCCTCGCTCAAGCAGGCTTGGGATAACCAACTCGGATTAGTGGTAGACATTCTGTCTTCCAAACGGCTTGACCTGGTGTCGGTCGTTCCCGGCGCTCCCGCCTCGCTACGCTTGCTTCTCTGGATTATTGGTAGACATATTCTGTCTTCCTAACGGCTTGACCGGGTGTCGGCTGTTCCCGCCTCGCTGCGGGCTTGGGATAACCGATTAGTGGTAGACATATTCTGTCTACCAAACGGCTTGACCTGGTGTCGGTTGTTCTCGCTCTTCCCGCTCACGTCGCATCGCTCAAGAGCCAAGACCGTAGCCACGGTATCCTTCCACTGGATCAAAGGCTTGCGTTGTTCCCGCCTCGTGATGGTGTGATCCATACGACCTGCAGCCCTAGCTTGGCTGGTCTCTTCTCTGGATTATTGGTAGACATATTCTGTCTACCTAACGGCTTGACCTGGTGTCGGCTGTTCCCGCTCTTCCCGCTCACATAGCATCGCTCGGGAGCCAAGATTCGTAACCACGGTTTTCGCATTGCACTTCCACTGGATCAAAGGCTTGCTGTTGTTCCCGCCTCGCTGCGGGCTTGGGATAACCGATTAGTGGTAGACATATTCTGTCTTCCAAATGGCTGTACCTGGTGTCAGTCGTTCCCGCTCCCGCCTCGCTACGGGCTTGGGATAACCCCGGGCCCGAGCCGGTCTCTGCTCGGGATTAATGGAAGACATATTTTGTCTTCCAAACGGTTCGACCTGGCGTCGGTTGTTCCCGCTCTTCCTGCTCGCGTCGCATCGCTCGGGAGCCAAGATCCGCAGCCACGGTTTTCGCATTGTACGCTATCCTTCCACTGGATCAAAGGTAGACATTCCGTCTTCCCAACGATTACCTAGTATCGGTCGTTCCTCGCTACGGGCTTGGGATAACCCTCAACCGTTCTCTGCTGGATTAATGGTAGACATTCTGTCTTCCAAACGGGCTGGCCTGGCGTCGGTCGTTGCACCTAGAACCAATAGTCTCAACGATTTTTCCGCTTTCTGGACCCACCGTCCACACCAGCCCGTCGCCCAAGATTGGCCATTCTCTGGTCTCACAGGCTATTGCCGCCCGACCCGACACTTTGTAGTACCCGAGGTTTGTTCATTGCTTGGCTCAAAGCACCTCAGCAGAACTTAGACGTATCTGCAGACATGTTCCTCTCGCCAGCAGCCATCACGTACCTATCCTTGGGCATTTCAACTATCTCTGGGCCCCCGGAGATCTCGTCATACACCACAAATGACTCATGATGATGGTCGCTCCTCCTCTGTGAGTCAGGGCTCGTCCTTTTGTTCACGTGTTTCAATGAGGCGCTTACCTGCCGGACTCGCAGTCGATCATTCCTCTCCTGTGCCATACGTGATCAGCACCTTATACAATGGACTTGCCGCCAGCTTGGTCTCAAGCTTGCATCTGTGGACGGATATTTTTCGTACCTCAAGCATATACGCACCACAAGCACAGTTGCTCAAAATCGAAGAAACGGCTGTCCTGGGCTCTGGGAAAGGCTAAAGAGGCCTGGAAGGCGAACAAGCGTCGTAAAATGGAAGAACAAGAGCCTTCGAGTGCTGTGGCTGTCGAACCATTGCCTTTGGATGGCACATTGCCTGGTGTTCATGAACAGGTTCGCGTTCTCGTCTCGCCACCGCCATCGCTTACTGAGAGTGTGTTTTATTCAGGCTGCTGAGACTCCCGTTGACTGCGATGATCTTCATCAATGCATAGCGGAGCGGAGGACGCGCCGGGAACATCGCCAATTGCCGAAGCGCTATCGAGATATAGCACCTGAACCTCCAGCCTCACTTCCTCCTGTATCTCTGCAGGTCATGTCAGATTGTGCTCAAGCAGAGCCAGATGCACCTCAACTCCTATCTCAGAAATGCCCGGCGCCTGCAACTCTGGCCAGAAAATCCCTTCAATCCGCGCGCAACATATTTGGACTTTTCCGACAATACTACTCGACTCGGTTCCCAGAACACGATCCCGTCGACAACATTACACCCAACGACTTGATAGACGCATCTCCGGACCAGTCTTCCCCACCTCTGGCCCGCGACTTCCACCCGTATCCGAACCAATCGTCGTTTCTGCTAGGAGAATGGTATTGGAATGACGGTGAAAAGAAATCGCAGTCCAGCTTCCAGAATCTCCTCAAAATAGTTGGACATCCTGCCTTTCGCCCGGAGGAAGTTGCAGGCCTGAACTGGCGACTTATCAATGCCCAGCTGAGTGGAGAGCGCTGTGAGGGCTTGAATGAGGAGGATGGTTGGGAGGACGAACAAGATAGGAGACCCGGAGGCTGGATTAAAACCCCAATCAAAATCAATGTTCCTTTTCATAAACGAACGTTGCGCCCAGGTCAAAAAGAGTTCGATGCAGGCGTTCTACATCATCGCAAGTTGACGTCCGTGATCAGGGAGAAAATTACCCGACCCTCCGTCCACCCCCACCTCCATTTCGAACCTTACGAATTATTCTGGCAAACGGATGATGCTGCTCAACCAGTTCGGGTTCATGGCGAGCTCTACACATCAGAGGCGTTCGTCAAGGCTCATCGCGAGCTCCAGGATTCTCCTCAAGAACCAGGATGCGACCTTTCCAGGGTTGTCATTGGTCTCATGTTCGCCTCTGACGGCACCCAGCTCACGTCTTTCAGCACCGCCAAATTGTGGCCTGTTTATCTCATGATAGGGAATGAGTCGAAAGATCGAAGGTCGAAACCTTCTTGTCATGCATTCGAACATATCGCTTACCTGGAAACGGTGCGCAAAATCTCTTATCCTGATGCTATTTGGACTTAAATCTTGTTCAATGATAGCTCCCCGATGCCTTTACAGCCTTCGCGGCGGAGAATATTGGCAAGGGACCTAATTCGACGTTTATGGGGCATTGTCATCGAGAAATGTACCATGCTCAGTGGTCAATCATCCTCGACGATGAATTTCTGGAAACATACAGGCATGGAATGGTGGTCAAATGTTGTGATGGTATTTGGCGCCGTTTCTACCCACGTGTATTCACATATTCTGCAGATTACAAGGAGAAGTAAGTTCTTGCCACATCACTAGAATTTCAAACACTCAAAATAGATATCTCAGAATAATTATCGTCTGCATCCGCAATCTTGGTCGCTGCCCTTGCCCTCGGTGTCTTATACCGATGGATCGCGTGCCTAATATGGGAATGCGCCGGGACATGGCGCAACGTTTATCTCTTGCCCGTATCGATGACGTGAAGCGTCGTAGTCGTGTCGAGGCTGCGCGAGACGTCATATATGGGGGGGGCTACACCGTTGTTAGCACGGGTGTAGAGAATCTCCTAAAAGCGGATTCTTTGGTCCCAACGGCAGTGAGTATGCCTGTTTTACTATGCGTCTGGTGTTAATATTCCACTGTGCTAGAATGCGTTTTCGGATAAGCTATCGCCGCTCAACTTCAACATGTTTGAGATGGTAGTAGTAGACCTAATGCATGAAGTTGAGCTCGGTGTATGGAAGGCAGTGTTCATCCACCTGCTACGCCTTCTGGACTGCGAAAATGAAAACATGAAACATGAATTGGATCGACGGTGGGGATTAGATAAACCTTTGGAGATCAAACACTAACATTCGACTTCATTAGCTTTCGAGAGATCCCGCCTTTCGGGATTGATGGTGTAAGGAGGGTAACGACGAACCGATCAGAATTAAAGAAGATGACGGCACATGACTATGAGGATATGTTACAAGTAAAGTGAATGGTTAGGTTCAAAATGAACTTGAGTAACATGCTCACCTAGTGCGCTATACCTGTCTTTGATGGTCTCCTTCCTGAACCTCACAATACGCGCATTCTACAACTTCTGTTTGATCTGGCTCACTGGCATGGCCTTGCCAAGCTCCGGATGCACACGGACACTACTCTGGAACTCTTGTTGCAAGTCACTACATCGTTGGGCAACAGATTGCGCGCATTCCAGGAGAAAACATGTGTAGCATTCCCAACACGGGAATTAGCGCGTGAGCAGGCTGCCCGTATGCGGCGTCAGGAAAAACGCGTGGCCACAACGAAACCAGGATCTTCCAACTCGGTATCTCAAAAATCGAGCAGTGCGAGGCAACCGAAACAATTCAACTTGAAGACTTACAAGTACCATGCGCTTGGCGACTACCACCATACTATTCGGCAGTTTGGTACAACAGACTCATACTCTACCCAATCAGTCAGTGTTTCTCGACGTTCTAATTGAGCGACTTGATACTAACAACTATCAGAGTGAACGGGAGCACCGAACTTCAAAAGGGCGGTTCCTTCGGACTAGTGGGCGGTTGATACCGCAGCAATTGTCAAAGATCGAACAGCGACAGCGCCACATTCGCATGACCCGTGGAAACATGAATGGTGTTTCCTCTCAGGTAGAGTCAGAGGATATAACTATGAAGTCTGGGGATCGTTACAAAATGGGAACGTCGGAGAAATTCCGTGTGCATATTCCCACCTTTCTGCAACGGAATGATAGAGATCCTGCCGTTAAGGTGAGCGGTTTTATCTCTTCTTTATGTTGGCTCTCCCCAAAACCTTGTACAGAATTTTTTTCCAAAGTTGAGAGGCCATCTCCTTCCACGTATTCAAGCGGCACTTCAGCAGGAGGCCGAATCGTGTCCTGCGCTCACTTCCATCGGTACAGCATCCAATGCTGGATCTTCCCCTGGCTTGGGTGATTCTGCGTGTGATTACGTGTTTTTCAAACACGATTGTATATACCACCACAAGGTCCTTCGATTTAACTTCACCACTTATGACGTGCGGCGCGGGACCGACATTGTCAACCCTGGCACGCCTCGTTGCAACATCATGTTACTCGCAAATCACGCAGATGGTTCCGACTCTTCAAATTTACATCGCTTTTTGTACGCGCGAATAGTCGGCGCATATCATGCAAACGTGATCTATACTGGCCCCGGGATGCGAGACTATAAGGCCCGCCGCTTTGATTTCTTGTGGGTGCGATGGTACGAGGTTGTCGATGCGGGGCCTTCAGGATGGAGTAATTCCACACTGGACTCGGTCCGCTTCCCTCCTATGCATGAGGATGATTCTTTTGGCTTTGTGGATCCGGGCGATGTATTGCGGGGGTGCCATATTCTCCCGGCCTTCTCGAAAGGCAAACGAAAGGAAACCGAGATTGATGTGTCTCCTTGTGCCAAGGATAGTAAAGACTATCAGCTATACTATGTTGGCTGGTATGTATGTTCGGCGATGTCACAATGAATTTGACACTCATCCAAATTGAATTTGCAGCTTTTCTGATCGGGATTTGCTCATGCGATATCATTGGGGTCTGGGTGTTGGCCATTATCACGCACATCGTCCTACTTCTACCCGCATTCCTGACACCTCAAGGATCATTGATGTTTCAGATGCTCAAGTTGCAGATCCTGAAATACTCCGGGGCGACATAAATGCCCATGCTACAGATATAGGCAGCAACGTGGACCGCGAATCGGACAACCCAGAAATGTCCCTGGAAGACCGTGATTTGGAGGGTTGGGAGGATGTGGAGAGCGATACTCCAGAGGATGGTAACGGCAATAGCCATTATGATTCGGAGGACGATTACGAAGGAATTGATGAATGACATTCCGAGATAATTCATCGACTTCACGATTAGACATCATATGACGAGGAAGAGGACGGTCGTCGTTATGAAACATCCATTTATATGGGGACGCGAGCGTGATTTATAGGTGGCTGGGGGAGCTCTACCGTAATATAAGTCTCGCCGTTTTTTCTTCGGAGTTGACAAATCCTCCAATTGGCGTACGGCTTCCTCTCCTTCGTACTCTGTACGTTTCTGATGATTACCCTACATATATACATTAACTCCTAATACAAACGGAACGCTGTTCGCAGTGTCCCCTTCCTCCCCTTGCCTTAAAACCGTGTCCCTGTTGCTCGGCGAAGGCGAATCTCCCAGTTTTATTTCGACACAGTTTCCGCCCCGACCGCATTCAGGTTATTGTTTCTTCGTAAGTCTTTCACTCTTACGAGTTTCATCGACTAATCGTTCGAACAGGTGGACCCAACCAATTCCGAGGGATTACTAGTTCTCGGAGTCGATGGCCGTTCTGACCTTTGGTCGCTCTGCTCTAATTCCACGGCAGGCGGTCGGGTTGATGTTGTCCAAGCAGAAACAACCGAATAACTTTCACCGTCAAATGGGTATCAAGTTAATCCGGAAGTTGAAGAAGACTCACTGCTAGAAAGCCTCGATCGTCCATCGTCAAATGGCGATGCATCTGGTGTCGGTATTGTGACATCAGCATCTTGAATGACAGCGGCGACCGGACTGCAAATTTGGGCGATGAGATACTAACTCAACGGTATTGCGCCCCTTCCGGATAAGTTCACCTAATGTTCTGCTCTACTGGTCATCTTTGATTCCGAGGTTCATGCGACACTCTCAAGAAGGGACTCAAGCGTCCCTGGCATCCACGCGGCTCCTGGACCCTCATTCCTCCACCCTGTTCGCATTCAACTATCAACTTGTGGGGTCTGATTGGCTCATTCCCGCATCATCGGCAGGGGCCACTGGTGCCAACCATTTCGGTCCCTTGACATCCGACGCTTTGAGGAGACCTTATGAATAGCGAATCATAAACAGTGAGTTTATTCCCTTGAGGTACTCGATTTTTCTCATGTTTATCTCTTGTGTAGCTTGGCAGATATATTCACAACCTCCTTCAACTTTCCCTTGCCCCATATGTGCCAGCTACCCTCCGAAATATCCCTGTCCGCCTATAGACTTACGCATTCCACAAGCTCTTTGAGTCCCTTCGCCGTGCCTCGTTTTCATCACGAATTGCCTTCAAGTAGTTGCAAGAAACTATGTAGCCGTTAAAATGCCCTGGAAGATCGTATTATCTTATCCCTTCATTTCATCCACTCAAGAAACATACAAATATAACCCGGATTTGGCATTGTGCCCGGCCAAGTGCGGACGATCATTCGGTGCAATGCAACGAAGACAAACGGTTTACAAACTCAACTTTGCCCTTCATATCTCAACAACTAATCACACTCTGCGACCAATACCATCAACGTAACTAATACCACCGACAACCTACGACTAATTCCATCGACAACCTTCGACTAATCCTATCGACGACTAATCAACATCCCTCTTCTACATCAACCACCCAACGACTAAGCATACCTCTCCTTCTCGACCATCCATGACGCCCCTCAAACCCGTTCTCTCGGCGTTTTACCGATGTCGTCCCGTCCGCGCCGCCACGAAGGATCTCACCCGTGCCAATAAGCGGTACAGTCCCTTGTTCAAGGCCATTGGAGCCACGAAAATTGTTCACCAGTAAGTAAACGGCGGTTTGATAAACCAAACCAACCTCGACCGTCACCCTCTCAGCGGCTCCTATCACGATGCGGAGTCCCGGAATGAAACAAAAAAGCGGTGGGCGGAGAACGGAAGAACAAGGTGAGCATTGTTTCAATCTGACCACCGCTGTTACTTACCTTCCGTTGGTGGGAGGTGCTCCGACCTCTTCAGGTACTCTACCATCCGGAGTTTCAACGACGCTGGCCAGAACATCGCCACGTTACACATCCGCAAGTCGAAAAGCAACGACGAGGTCTTCTTACAAGCAGCGGCGACGGAGGCGGCCCGGGCATCCAAGGCAGCGTGGCAAGGGAAACAACTGGTGATAGACGGGGCGAAACGATTGGGAGGAGACTTCAACGAAACCACCGTCTTTGTCGTCAAGGTAAGTTTGGTCTGTCCGCTCGCCTGCAGATCCGTTCGTCTAACAAAAATCCGCAGATTTAGGTCGCAAGACTTCAAACCCCGGAACACGAACTTAAGGGAAAGCATATCATATCAATGATTATAAAACCCCCAACTCCAAACTGTCTGTACAGATGAGCGTCGTCCATGGAACGTAGGATATACAGAAATTACCTTCGCCCACCAATGACCATACCCGTCGTGAATACATACATGGTATCGGATAACGAATGGACGGATTCGTGCAGTCGAGCTATCGTGCCACACCCTCCTGAGTCCTCCCCCGACCTTTCTTCGATCAACGCTTTTGCTCAGTGCTCGTGACGACTCTCCATGACCGTAACCCTGATTCAAACAAAGGACACTCTCAAGTTGAATCGAATCGAAATTCTTCCGCTCACGGGGTACGGAAACCCTTGGTGGTAGCAGTGGGCAGGTTCGGGATGGTGGACGGTGCGGTCGCAGACATCTCGTCCCCGTCGCGTCTTGTCCCATCCGAGTCTCTGGTCCCGTCCCGCTCGTCTCGTCATATCCCGTCCCGTCCCCCATCGCATCTCGCCCCTGTCTCGTCGTTCCACTTCCAACCCACTTTCCCTCTCTAGCCACTGCCTTCACCTCCCATGCCATTTGGCAGACGGCTAGGTGGTAGCAGTGGGTGAGTCTGGGGTAGTGGACGGTGCGGGTCGCGGACACCTTGTCCCCATGGCTCCTGTCCCCCATCGCGTCTGTCCCTTGTCGCGACGTGTCTCGTCCCGCTCGTCGCGTCCTGGGTCCCGTATTGGGATGTGAGCGTTGACGGCAGAACGTGGCTGGTCCGGGCGACGCCCTCAGTAGGTGATAACGCCGACGCTATTGGTGTGGGCGTTGACAGAGGGACATCCCCGTCTCATGTCGCTTCCCGTCCCGTCTCGTCTCTCGTCTCAGCTTGGCTCGCGTTCTGTGCGGGCGTTGACGGAGGGATGCCGCCCGTCGCGTCTTCTTGTCTCCCCTCTCTTCTCGCCTCCCCGCTCCACCTGTGGGTGATCGGACGGGGTGTCGGTGTTGACATATCGATGACGAGGGTATTTGAGCGAGTATTATCTTCTCATTCACATAAAGCGAAACTTACCCCAGGTGTCAGAACCTAATCACCCAGATGATAGCCCTCGATTCAGCAGCACGGCCCATGTTTGATACCCTCCACACATCCGAACGAGGCTCAGTTTTTCCTCGTAAACAATTAGCTCACTAGCATAGAAATCATTATCGTCCCTTGCAATTATTTTCATGCCAGTGTCATTCACAATAAATATTTAATCTGATGGCAAGGCATTCTCCTACTTTCCATTTCTGTTGGACATGGTATCAGTAGCTGAACCCCCATGACAATTATTCAATCCAATAATAATACTTGACCTTTGTCTGACAGTATACTCTCTTTCTGCAGAGCAGTGGTAATGTCATTTCTTCTTCCATACTAAATCTACTATCAACTCATACAATGCCAGACTGGTAAGAGAATTCAATCTAATGATAATGCTTGACCTTTGTCTGACAGTATACTCTCTTTCCAAAGAGCAGTGGTAATGTCATTTCTTCTTCCATCCTGAATCTACTATCAGCTCATACAGTGCCAGACTGGTAAGAGACCTGTTGAGCAATGATCTCAGATTACAATACTTACCCAACACCATAACCCCTTCTAAGGCCTTACTGGCTTGTGACAAGAATGAGACTGTATTATGATAGCATTTAATTGGATCTATTATTTACATCTACAGTTCACCATCTACCATTCTGCCAACTCCAGCTCGGCAGATGATCTTCCAGCACAATTCTGTGAACCAATTATATGATCAGGTAAGGCCATATAAAGTGATCTCACTGTGGGAATTGCTGACAATACCTATCTAGGCATACCAGACCCCTGCCGAAAACCAGATTTGAACTTCGATAGAGGCTCTGGCTTATCAACTGTATCAATATCATTTTCGTTTTCTATCTCGCTATAGGGTTTCCTGTCTCTAGATCGCTTCTCCGGCGGTTTGGCATGATTCCTAGCAACCCTTGACTTCCCTGGAATCTGCTTCGCCTTCCTTGAGCTCTCTAACAATCCAAGTCATTTGCAATGTCGTCAGAGACAAACTGACTTATGTCCTGCATTGCCTTAGCCATCACGATCAGGCTGTCCTGCATCGCGAGGCTCTCCACAGTACTCTCGAGATTGTTCTGAACAGGTAGCAGCTGCTGCACTGGTGTGACTGCGATATTGTCATACTGCCTTTGCATCGCGATCCAATTCACAGTCATCGCCACATCATGAGCAACTGGATTCAATGTTCCAGACATTGAATAGCTCTGAACAGGGGTATAAGGGATGGGTATCGATGGCATAGCACCGCGAAGTGGTGCATATGTATTAAGATCATAATACAGTTGCTGAACAGCATGTAGCGATGGAGCAAACGGTTGTGCAAGACCGCTATTGAACATAGCAATCCGCTGGTTGTGCTTGGCCATTTCACTTTGCATGAGCATGCTGACTGCAAGGGTTTGTATCGCTTCTTGGTGCGACACCAGTTGTGCTCAAAGAGGACAGGGTTATCTCTCAAGCGAGAGCTATCGCTGAATTCCTTGAAAGGGACAATAGCGAACCAATATAGAGTTAAACTCTTGTTTTTAGAACCACCCCTCGCAGTGGGCTCGAGATGAAACGAAGGAAGTGAGGCTTGAATTAATGAAACTTAAATTAAATCACTTTAATAATGTAAATTCTGGGGATGAGCGTGAGCAATATCTCTAACACACACACAAACACCAAACACAACAACGAAGACCAAACAAGTCTCGCGATGCGTACTTCTCAATCGATATAGTTCGGGGTGATGAGTGGGATCACTCAGGATGCGACTCTTCCAAACAACAATTGAATAACTTGCTTAGTGATGGCTCAATAAGTCTTGAACAAGACTTAGAGATAGTTCTCAATAGATAATGAACCGAGGTTTGTGATTTCCGAACCAAACAAGACTTCGCGAACATGATCTCGACCGAATACGAACACGACAATGACCAATACGACCGATAGATAGCACAATTTGACGATTGACAAGTTCTCGAACACACAAAACACAATCGCGACTGACTTCCGATGCAAACCAAATGATCTTGAGGCTTCAATGATACTCGCGAACAACGACAGATGCACAAGACAAATGCTATCAATTCTGGGGCACAATCTAACCTAACCTATCTACAACGAAACTATGAGATTTTATACATGAGCTGCAATAAATATAGAAAAGGGATGCATGTGGTCTCACTAAGGGGTATCCAGTGTTACGGACTCTACGGTATGAGGACCACGTCATATCTTTTACTTATCGGCCTGACTCGGCGCCCTCTTACGAACTTACTATGTCTAATATCTACTTTCGCAACCTTTGATTCCCAGTCTGACTCATTACATTACTTCGTCATCCCCTTTAGTATACTTCGCTCCCGCGCTGACTCGCTTTCCGCAGTCAGCTCACTCACTGTACATAGCCTTCCGCAGTCGCCTTACTCACTGTACATAGCCTTCCGCAGTACTGACTCATCCGCTATCGCCTATAGTCAGTACCTATATAAACCTCTTGTACTATAGTAGATTCCTTAGATTTAGCAATCACTTTGCTCTTTGCCTTTCCACTTTCCTGCATACTCTGCCCGAGCCTTGGAACGGTTTGTTAAGCATAACAAGTTGCTAAATCTCGTTAGGTTCGCCCAGAGCGAAGAGAGCAACTACCAGACGAGTCAAGACATCGCGCTTCTTTGAAGACTTCACCAGTAACCCATTCAGCACGCCAGAAGCCCGACAGGAGGAGCTAAGTCCTTGAGACAGTATCGATTTTACACTCATCCAGCAGTACATCGAATCCGAGATCCGTCGCATCCTACAGCAGGTGCTTGACGAAGAACTAGACAACGACGAGCATCGCCCCCACGGCGAGATAGCAGAGAGCATCCATCTTGCTCGGCAACACCAGATCGCGCGTTACAACACCTGACAGAGCGAACTCAAAAGCTTTCGCGTTCAAGAAGGACCTCAGACAGGTCGGATCACAGAGATCAGAGAGTTTATCGGTGTCCAGACAACCGTTATCAGAAGATTGATTAGGACGCTCACATCGAGACGTCCCAGAACCACATCATCATGTCCTACTCGAAGCAGCAGATCTACGCCCACTTCACCACCAAAGAACAACAGACCGAGTACAACCGCTGGGCACGAAACGAGAGACTTGACCCCTTCTCGAGACCAACAGATGCGCAGGAACAGAGATTCCTTAGAGATTTACAGAGGAAATACTCTGAACGTTTTGCCACTGATTCCGCCGACAAGTCCCCTGACGAATTTACTTTTGACTCCACGCAGTCAGATATCGAACAGACGCCTAGAACAGGGACTCATTTTCAATCCTTACCTGTATCCGGAACCCCATCTTCATCCCAACAACCCGACTCCTCTTCTCCTCCGCAGACTCTGAACATGGCAGAAGCTCCGGCTGTACAAACAATGGATACATCCAAGATCATCAAGGATCCTGGAATGTTCAAGGACAGATACACCTTTGACGAGTGGTGGAAAGCCACCAAACTATACATCAGGTTCCAAAAGAGCCTCACAGACGATCAGAAGATTCTTGCGGTACTATCCCGCATGATGGAAGGGTCCGGCAGACACTGGGCCAGTAACAAGTTAGATGCTCTTGCCATTGACAATGAGAACATCACCTGGCTAGGTTTTTCCGATGATATCGCCACATGATTCTCCATCGCCAACAAGTTGGTCACTGCCAAAGCGAGACTCAAAGTCCTGAAACAAGAGAAACACACTGTTGATGAATTCTTGGATGAATTTGAAGAACTCTTGAAACTGTCAAACCTTGGCAAAGAAACTGGGAAATACATCCTAGAGAAGAACATCAACCGCAGAATCTCTGAACAAGTGGCCAGCAATGGCAAGACGTACACCGATTACGCAAAGGAGATCCGAAACAAGGGACGACAGATGGAAGGACACGCACTGGTCATCCGAGGTGGTGGCAACATGCGCACCGGATCGGGTACCACTTATGGTGGTCAGGGCAAAGCCATGGAGATCGACGAAGCAGGAGTAGCCCATTGCTACAACTGTCAACGCTTCGGTCATCTGGCTAAAGACTGTAGCGCTCCAAAGAAGAAAGATGGTCGCAAGTGTTTCAACTGTGACCAAGAAGGCCATATCGCGCGCAACTGCCGCAAGCCAAAGAAGAACTCCGGAAGGATTAGGAAGGTGTCCGAGGAAGATGCCGAGAATGATGAAACCACAATCTTAGAAGCCAACGAGAAGGATTTTCCCGAAGGGTCCGATTAAACGACGCTAAGTCGCGACCCTTATCTATTAAACGGACTTGCTTGCCTTGTATGACTGCAGACAATAGAACCTATGTCATCCCTGCCAAGCGAGCCGCTGCGTCGACTAAGATTGTGAAGGGAGATAAACCTCCGAAAAGACGAGAAATCAGGCTGTTAGCGCAGCTCAAAACACGACGAGGACCAAAGGTTATCCGACCTGAGGTTGACAGCGGATGTGAACGCACATGCATTCATCCCAGAATAGTACGCGAACAGAACCTCCCCACGCGAGGAATACCACCCATAGCAATTCTAAATGCGGATGGATCACCAAATCAACAACAGAAAGCGAGCCAACTTGCCGAAGTCAAGCTGGATTTGGGAGCACATCAGGAAACCATGGAAGCAATGGTACTGGACATTGGGAGGACAGACATGCTCTTGGGACATGACTGGTTGGTACACCACAACCCCACAATCAATTGGACAACCGGCGCGGTAACATTTAACCGGTGCCCAACGGACCAAACACTCGGATTTTAGGATTAACCTTAATGGTCGCAAGCACCGGGTTCGCATGGTTGAGGTGCGCGACAAAGATGCACCCAAAAAGTCGGATCAGAAATGGAAGCCTGGAGACCCTATTTTGGAAGCTGTCACTCCCACACCACCTCCCACAACCAAACGACCCTCATATGTTGAACGATTTGCTCATCTTTTCGAGAAAGAGAACTTTGACAAGATCCCAAAGGAGAGGGAATGGGACCATGGTATTGAACTTACACCGGACGCACCAAAGGAACTAGGGGGAAATACATATCCTATGACGCAAAAGGAACAAGAAGAATTGGACGCATTCATTGACGAGGGTCTAGCAACAGGAAAGATCCGCCCGTCCAAATCCCCTTATGCCTCCCCTTGCTTCTTCATCAACAAAAAGGATGGCTCCAAACGATTGGTACAAGATTACCGCATGGTCAATAAATTCACGGTCAAAGACAAGTTCCCACTCCCACGAATATCCGATCTCTTGGACGTACTGAAAGATGCGGTCTACTTCAATAAAATGGACATCATGTGGGGCTATAACAACGTCCGGATTAATGAGGGCGATGAATGGAAAGCTGCCTTCCTCACCAGTCGAGGATTGTTCGAACCATTGGTCATGTTTTTCGGTCTTTGCAACTCCCCGGGAACGTTCTCTCGAATGATGGCTAGTCTATTCCGGGACCAGATCCGCCGACGTATCTGCGTGATCTACATGGATGACATCGTGGTTATTGGTAAAACCAAGGAAGAACTCGCGTGAAACACTGAAGAAATCCTACAGATCCTATCGGACAATGATTTGTTCCTAAAGGAGAAGAAGTGTTTATGGGAAGCAACGAAATGTCCTATATTGGGATATGTGGTTGGTGAGGGACGTGTTGAGATGGAAACTGAGAAGGTGGATACAATTCGAAACTGGCGAGCACCCACATCAAAAAAGGAAGTTCAGAAGTTCCTTGGATTTGCTAACTTCTATCGACAATTTATTGAAGGGTACTCAAACATCGCAAAACCTCTCACCGCGCTCACAGGCGGTACGGCATTTACTTGGGGACCAACAGAGCAGCAAGCTTTTGAAGGTCTCATACAGGCAATCACATCGGCACCAGTCTTGGCATTACCAAAACCAGAGGGACAGTTCAGGGTTGAAACCGATGCATCGGGCTATGCAATTGGAGCAGTACTCTCTCAGAAGCAAGACGACAAATGGCACCCCATCGTGTTCTTGTCGCGGACCATGTCCGCGGCCGAACAGAATTATGAGATATATGACAAGGAACTCCTGGCGGTCGTGGAAGCACTAAAAGATTGGAGACACTATCTGCTTGAAGCCAGGGAACGTTTTGAAATCTTGACTGATCACAAGAACCTGGAATATTTCCGTCGTCCTCAGGACCTGAATCAACAACAGCGATGCTGGAAAATGAAGTTACAAGACTATGACTTCGAATTATGGCATGTGCCCGGCAAGACCAATGCGAAAGCGGACATCCTGTCACGCTTACCCTGGTATGAAGCGGAACTCAAACCACAGGACAGTGACCAAATGCTCAAGGAGGGACTATTCTTGAAACGGTTGGAATCAGAAGATGTGGTACAAATGGAGATGTTCACGGAGGAACAATTCTTTGAAGGGGGTGAAACATCTGATTCCATCAAAATTGGAAACATCACGACCATCGAAAATCCGTGGATCACACGCATCAAGGGTTCAAACCACATGGAGACAGAAGTAGCCCAGGGTCTAAAGAAGAATCCTCATTGGTATCAACAGGAAAACGGCATCACATATGCAGGTGAATGAGTCTATGTCCCGCCAGATCCACAATTACGACAAGAATTGATGTTTGAGTCACACGATGCACCAGTGGCTGGACATCCAGGACAGTACCGGACACATGAACTCCTCACTCGCACCTATTGGTGGCCTACCATATTGCATGATGTGAAGAAGTACGTGAAGGGTTGCGACACTTGTCAACGCAACAAGATTAACCGACAAAAGCGACATGCTCCGCTACATCCCCATGCAGCACCAAGTCACCCATGGGAAGACATAGGAATCGACGTCGTGGGACCGATACCAGAATCTGATGGAAAAAACGCAATTCTGGTCATCACGGATAGACATTCAAAGATGCTTCACCTTATTCCGACAACCGTGGAACTATCAGCTGAAGGATTAGCCAAGATCTATCGGGATCAGATATGGAAGCTTCATGGGATCCCCAAGAAGATCATCAGCGATAGGGGACCGCAGTTCGCCGCGAAGTTCATGGAGATACTCTGCCGCATGCTAGGGATCAAAAGGAACCTGTCCACCGCATACCACCCACAGACTGACAGACAGGCCGAGCGATGGCATCAGGAAACAGAAGCATTCTTACGAAACTTTGTCAACCATCTACAGGATGATTGGGCTGAATGGATCGCAATCGCAGAGTTCCAGTACAATGACAAAGAACATCAGGCAACGAAGCACACCCCATTCTACCTCAACTACAGTTTACATCCATGGAAGGGAGAACTCGTGTTAGAAGATACCAATCCGGCTGCCAACGACTTCTTGAAAAAACTCAAACAGGCACGAGAAGAAGCCAATGCTGCGCTGAAACAAGCACAGGATCAGATGAAGAAGACAGTTGACATCCGTCTCGGGACTACCGCATCGGAGACAAGATGTGGCTGGAAGGGACTAACATCAGGACCGATCGCCCCTCAAAGAAACTTGATGCACTCCGACATGGACCATTCAAAGTCCTAGAGAAGAAAGGAGCTAGCACGTACCTTCTTGATCTTCCAAAAACTTGGAAGATGATTCACCCTGTGTTTAACGAGACCCTGTTGTCACCATATGAAACTCCGAAGTACGCCATCCAGAAAAAGAAACCAGCCCCTGATCCGATCATCGTTGAAGGATGAGAAGAGTACCATGTGTCTACAATCCTAGACTCTCAAAAGTTCCGCGGAAAGATCCAGTACCTCGTCCAGTGGGAAGGATATGGTCCAGAAGAGAACACATGGGAACCTCGAGCTAATGTTCAGAACGCTCAAGATTTGATCCGTGATTTCCATTGGCAGAACCCGTCGCGTCCACGATAAAAGACAACCGTTGAAATCAGCAACAGCATCGACCTCATCAGTCAAAAACCCACCGAGTTCTCCGCTCTGTCTTCAATATAGCTACTCCATTCTTCCTCTATCTCTCCAACATCCTCCGCACCATGTCCACCGCCAACGTCACCACCACATCCACTGAAACCAACCCCGCCATCACTACCCTCATGGGTGAAGCCCTCTCCATGAGAGACCAGATCCACGCGCTAGAAGCCTCGCTCGCCGACATCCTGCATCGACAGATGCACATCCGCCTCCATTCTTTATCCGACCTCCCCGTCGCACCAACCCCTGAAGAAAAACAAATCCTCGGGAACTACACCCGTATGCTGGTCATTGAAAACCGGCGCATCTGACTAGCCGTCCGGAGTCTTGAGCTCGCCGTCGCCATCAACGAAGAGCTAATAGACGATTGGAGCCTCAAGGAGAATGGCTCCTGGCCAAACAACGACGATGCTGGAGGATGGGGACAATGACTCTGTGAGGACACAGAGCTTGAGGAGGGGAACATGTTACGGACTTACCGGTTTGTATGTTACGCACTTTTCCCTTGCATTGTACCTTCGTTATTTCTTTGACTCATCGGACCGCTTATTCATTTACCTTTACTCTATCATTCTCCTTTAGTATACTTCGCTCCCACGCTGACTCGCACTCCGCAGTAGGGATTACTCAGTCCGCAGTCGTCTGACTCACTTCGCACTGCCTTTCCGCAGTTACTGACTCATCCGCACTGCCTTCCGCAGCTACTGACTCACTCGCTACCGCTCGTAGCCAGTACTATATAAGCCCCATGTACCATAGCTACATTCCTTAGATTTAGCAATCACTTTGCTCTTCGCCTTTCCACTTCCTGCATACTCTGCCCGAACCTTGGAACGGTTTGTTAAGCATAACACTTCATCGCTACTCCCGATCATTGCTCATCATTCATGTGTCTTGTTTTATCTCTTATTTCATATCTCATTTTATCTTGCTAGCTTGCAGGGGAATCCTTAGAACTTTCTCTTCGGATCTCCCTTGCAAGGTGTGTGTTGTATTACTTATCAGACTGCTCAATCTAAACTTCGGATCTCCCTTGCAAGTATCTGAGTTCGAGTCTTGGATCGTAAGGTCGCCCTCACAGTAGAAAGTTCTCTTCTAATTGGACCGGGTCCGATTGCATCATTGTCACAATTCCACGCTTCGGAGCAGCTTCGTCCGCTTCCGACTCCGATACATCTCACACCCCTTCCAGTTCTTCTAATTACCTCTCCATAACTGGTGATTCTGCTCCGTGCATAGTAATGGATGACCCCAATTGCCTTGAACAGCTCGAGCACAAGTTCCAGGAACAACGTCAAACTCTCGCTGATATCTCGACTCAACTTGACCAACTCCTCCTCGCCTTCAACACAATTCCTGCCCCAGCTCCGCCACCTATCCCACCTGCTCCCGCACCCGCTATTATACCCGCTCCACTTGCTCCGGCCAATCCGGGTGTGCATCGAGCAAAACCTGCCAATCCGTCGGACTTCAATGGATCACGCTGATAGGGCTGTGATGTGTCTAGGCCTAAATCTTCGCATTTTGCATCATTTCACACTATCTCTAAGGGATATAGAGAGTCCTAGATGAGCTCTGATTCTGAGGACTTAGTGGCGACGTTAGAGAGACATTTTAAAGCATTTAGAGACCATGGCAATGTAGGACATAGTGCTGGTCACCACTATGGGCTTAGCTATGATACTCGAGAGCCATGGGATCGTCTCACGAGATAGATAAGACTATCAAGCACCTCTCAAAACAAAGCGCGAAACAAGGAGATTGATTATATTGGATTTATCAATGACACTAGCACTGTCTACTATACATCGAGGGCTTGACTGGAGACATTCTCGCGAGAGGCTTGGCAAACGTGCGCCTCGCTTTGCGTCCAAATGGTCCATATGGGGAATAGCCAATGACATCGGATCAAACAGACCGAGATCGGGTTTGATACACCGCGATCAATGTGCATTACATGGCAGACATATTGATATGGATCGGTTGTTGATCGGTTGCTTACCGAGATGACCCTTCATCAAAGCATCTGATACCTCGCAGTAACTCATTAGCATCGTCGCGAGGTGTATCAATAGACCGAGATAGTGGAATAGTGTCCTCACAAGCATGATAGAGGTAGAATATGGAGAAAAGAACGTACCTGTCGCATTGTCAACCACATGGACACATCACGATGTCTCTAGCGAAGGCTTACTTGACTGGATGTTATGCTTAACAAACCGTTCCAAGGCTCGGGCAGAGTATGCAGGAGAATGGAAAGGCGAAGAGCAAAGTGATTGCTAAATCTAAGGAATCTACTATAGTACAAGAGGTTTATATAGGTACTGACTATAGGCGATAGCGGATGAGTCAGTACTGCGGAAGGCTATGTACAGTGAGTAAGCTGACTGCGGAAAGCGAGTCAGCGCGGGAGCGAAGTATACTAAAGGGGATGACGAAGTAATGTAATGAGTCAGACTGGGAACCGAAGGTTGCGAAAGTAGATATTAGACATAGTAAGTTCGTAAGAGGGCACCGAGTCGGGCCGATAAGTAAAAGATATGACGTGGTCCTCATACCGTAGAGTCCGTAACATGTTCCCCTCCTCAAGCTCTGTGTCCTCACAGAGTCACTGTCCCCATCCCTCGTTGTTGCCGGGATCGGACCAGTTCAGACTCTCCTTGAGGCTCCAATCATAAATCAACTCCTCGTTGATGGCTACGGCGAGTTCGAGGCCCTTGATAGCCAGTCGAATACATCGATTCTCGATCACAAAGGTGCTGGTGTAATTTCTGAGAATTTGTTTTTCCTCGGGAGTCGGGGCGACGGGGAGATTGGACAGCAAGTGAAGCCGGATATGCATCTGGCGATGAAGGAGGTCGGCAAGGGAAGTTTCGAGGGCGTGGATTTGGTCTCTCATGGATAGCGCTTCGTTCATAAGAGCAGCGATGGCGGGGTTGATGTCGGTGGTGGAGGTGGAGGTAACGGTGGTGTTGGACATGGCGGTGAGGATGGTGGAGAGATAGAAGAAAAAGGGGGAGGCTATATTGGGCAGGGAAAAGGACTAGAGCGGGGAACTCGGTGTGTGGTTGACTGATGAGGTCGATACTTGTCATGGATTCCGAGGCTGTCTTTTATCGTGGGCGAGATGGATTCTGCTGATGGAAATCACGGATCAAATCTTGAGCGTTCTGAACATTAGCTCGAGGTTCCCATGTGTTCTCTTCTGGACCATATCCTTCCCACTGGACGAGGTACTGGATCTTTCCGTGGAACTTTCGAGAGTCTAGGATTGTAGACACATGGTACTCTTCTCATCCTTCAACGATGATTGGATCAGGGGCGTCTCGTTAAACACAGGGTGAATCATCTTCCAAGTTTTCGGAAGATCAAGAAGGTACGTGCTAGCTCCTTTCTTCTCTAGGACTTTGAATGGTCCATGTCGGAGTGCATCAAGTTTCTTTGAGGGGTGATCGGTCCTGATGTTAGTCCCTTCCAGCCACACCTTGTCTCCGATGCGGTAGTCCCGAGACGGACTTCGCCGTGTGTCAACTGTCTTCTTCATCTGATCCTGTGCTTGTTTCAGCGCGGCATTGGCTTCTTCTCGTGCCTGTTTAAGTTTTTTCAAGAAGTCATTGGCAGCCGGATTAGTATCTTCTAACACAAGCTCTCCCTTCCATGGATGTAAACCGTAGTTGAGATAGAATGGGGTGTGCTTTGTCGCCTGATGTTCTTTGTCATTGTACTGGAACTCTGCGATTGCGATCCATTCAGCCCAATCATCCTGTAGATGGTTGACAAAGTTTCGTAAGAATGCTTCTGTTTCCTGATGCCATCGCTCGGCCTGTCTGTCAGTCTGTGGGTGGTATGCGGTGGACAGGTTCCTTTTGATCCCTAGCATGCGGCAGAGTATCTCCATGAACTTCGCGGCGAACTGCGGTCCCCTATCGCTGATGATCTTCTTGGGGATCCCATGAAGCTTCCATATCTGATCCCGATAGATCTTGGCTAATCCTTCAGCTGATAGTTCCACGGTTGTCGGAATAAGGTGAAGCATCTTTGAATGTCTATCCGTGATGACCAGAATTGCGTTTTTTCCATCAGATTCTGGTATCGGTCCCACGACGTCGATTCCTATGTCTTCCCATGGGTGACTTGGTGCTGCATGGGGATGTAGCGGAGCATGTCGCTTTTGTCGGTTAATCTTGTTGCGTTGACAAGTGTCGCAACCCTTCACGTACTTCTTCACATCATGCAATATGGTAGGCCACCAATAGGTGCGAGTGAGGAGTTCATGTGTCCGGTACTGTCCTGGATGTCCAGCCACTGGTGCATCGTGTGACTCAAACATCAATTCTTGTCGTAATTGTGGATCTGGCGGGACATAGACTCATTCACCTGCATATGTGATGCCGTTTTCCTGTTGATACCAATGAGGATTCTTCTTTAGACCCTGGGCTACTTCTGTCTCCATGTGGTTTGAACCCTTGATGCGTGTGATCCACGGATTTTCGATGGTCGTGATGTTTCCAATTTTGATGGAATCAGATGTTTCACCCCCTTCAAAGAATTGTTCCTCCGTGAACATCTCCATTTGTACCACATCTTCTGATTCCAACCGTTTCAAGAATAGTCCCTCCTTGAGCATTTGGTCACTGTCCTGTGGTTTGAGTTCCGCTTCATACCAGGGTAAGCGTGACAGGATGTCCGCTTTCGCATTGGTCTTGCCGGGCACATGCCATAATTCGAAGTCATAGTCTTGTAACTTCATTTTCCAGCATCGCTGTTGTTGATTCAGGTCCTGAGGACGACGGAAATATTCCAGGTTCTTGTGATCAGTCAAGATTTCAAAACGTTCCCTGGCTTCAAGCAGATAGTGTCTCCAATCTTTTAGTGCTTCCACGACCGCCAGGAGTTCCTTGTCATATATCTCATAATTCTGTTCGGCCGCGGACATGGTCCGCGACAAGAACACGATGGGGTGCCATTTGTCGTCTTGCTTCTGAGAGAGTACTGCTCCAATTGCATAGCCCGATGCATCGGTTTCAACCCTGAACTGTCCCTCTGGTTTTGGTAATGCCAAGACTGGTGCCGATGTGATTGCCTGTATGAGACCTTCAAAAGCTTGCTGCTCTGTTGGTCCCCAAGTAAATGCCGTACCGCCTGTGAGCGCGGTGAGAGGTTTTGCGATGTTTGAGTACCCTTCAATAAATTGTCGATAGAAGTTAGCAAATCCAAGGAACTTCTGAACTTCCTTTTTTGATGTGGGTGCTCGCCAGTTTCGAATTGTATCCACCTTCTCAGTTTCCATCTCAACACGTCCCTCACCAACCACATATCCCAATATAGGACATTTCGTTACTTCCCATAAACACTTCTTCTCCTTTAGGAACAAATCATTGTCCGATAGGATCTGTAGGATTTCTTCAGTGTTTCACGCGAGTTCTTCCTTGGTTTTACCAATAACCACGATGTCATCCATGTAGATCACGCAGATACGTCGGCGGATCTGGTCCCGGAATAGACTAGCCATCATTCGAGAGAACGTTCCCGGGGAGTTGCAAAGACCGAAAAACATGACCAATGGTTCGAACAATCCTCGACTGGTGAGGAAGGCAGCTTTCCATTCATCGCCCTCATTAATCCGGACGTTGTTATAGCCCCACATGATGTCCATTTTATTGAAGTAGACCGCATCTTTCAGTACGTCCAAGAGATCGGATATTCGTGGGAGTGGGAACTTGTCTTTGACCGTGAATTTATTGACCATGCGGTAATCTTGTACCAATCGTTTGGAGCCATCCTTTTTGTTGATGAAGAAGCAAGGGGAGGCATAAGGGGATTTGGACGGGCGGATCTTTCCTGTTGCTAGACCCTCGTCAATGAATGCGTCCAATTCTTCTTGTTCCTTTTGCGTCATAGGATATGTATTTCCCCCTAGTTCCTTTGGTGCGTCCGGTGTAAGTTCAATACCATGGTCCCATTCCCTCTCCTTTGGGATCTTGTCAAAGTTCTCTTTCTCGAAAAGATGAGCAAATCGTTCAACATATGAGGGTCGTTTGGTTGTGGGAGGTGGTGTGGGAGTGACAGCTTCCAAAATAGGGTCTCCAGGCTTCCATTTCTGATCCGACTTTTTGGGTGCATCTTTGTCGCGCACCTCAACCATGCGAACCCGGTGCTTGCGACCATTAAGGTTAATCCTAAAATCCGAGTGTTTGGTCCGTTGGGCACCGGTTAAATGTTACCGCGCCGGTTGTCCAATTGATTGTGGGGTTGTGGTGTACCAACCAGTCATGTCCCAAGAGCATGTCTGTCCTCCCAATGTCCAGTACCATTGCTTCCATGGTTTCCTGATGTGCTCCCAAATCCAGCTTGACTTCGGCAAGTTGGCTCGCTTTCTGTTGTTGATTTGGTGATCCATCCGCATTTAGAATTGCTATGGGTGGTATTCCTCGCGTGGGGAGGTTCTGTTCGCGTACTATTCTGGGATGAATGCATGTGCGTTCACATCCGCTGTCAACCTCAGGTCGGATAACCTTTGGTCCT
Source organism: Entoloma clypeatum (assembly GCA_963565915.1). Taxonomy (NCBI): domain Eukaryota; kingdom Fungi; phylum Basidiomycota; class Agaricomycetes; order Agaricales; family Entolomataceae; genus Entoloma; species Entoloma clypeatum. The sequence goes on along the minus strand of OY751485.1, from coordinate 1,469,871 downwards.
CGTCGTGTTTTGAGCTGCGCTAACAGCCTGATTTCTCGTCTTTTCGGAGGTTTATCTCCCTTCACAATCTTAGTCGACGCAGCGGCTCGCTTGGCAGGGATGACATAGGTTCTATTGTCTGCAGTCATACAAGGCAAGCAAGTCCGTTTAATAGATAAGGGTCGCGACTTAGCGTCGTTTAATCGGACCCTTCGGGAAAATCCTTCTCGTTGGCTTCTAAGATTGTGGTTTCATCATTCTCGGCATCTTCCTCGGACACCTTCCTAATCCTTCCGGAGTTCTTCTTTGGCTTGCGGCAGTTGCGCGCAATATGGCCTTCTTGGTCACAGTTGAAACACTTGCGACCATCTTTCTTCTTTGGAGCACTACAGTCTTTAGCCAGATGACCGAAGCGTTGACAGTTGTAGCAACGGGCTACTCCTGCTTTGTCGATCTCCATGCCCTTGCCCTGACCACCATAAGTGGTACCCGATCCAGTGCGCATGTCGCCGCCACCTCGGATGACCAGTGCGTGTCCTTCCATCTGTTGTCCCTTGTTTTGGATCTCCTTTGCGTAATCGGTGTACGTCTTGCCATTGCTGGCCACTTGTTCAGAGATTCTGTGGTTGACGTTTTTCTCCAGGATGTATTTCCCAGTTTCTTCGCCAAGGTTTGACAGTTTCAAGAGTTCTTCAAATTCATCCAAGAATTCATCAACAGTGTGTTTCTCTTGTTTCAGCACTTCGAGTCTCGCTTTGGCAGTGACCAACTTGTTGGCGATGGAGAATCATGTGGCGATATCATTGGAAAAACCTAGCCAGGTGATGTTCTCATTGTCAACGGCAAGAGCATCTAACTTGTTACTGGCCCAGTGTCTGCCGGACCCTTCCATCATGCGGGATAGTACCGCAAGAATCTTCTGATCGTCTGTGAGGCTCTTTTGGAACCTGATGTATAGTTTGGTGGCTTTCCACCACTCGTCAAAGGTGTATCTGTCCTTGAACATTCCAGGATCCTTGATGATCTTGGATGTATCCATTGTTTGTACAGCCAGAGCTTCTGCCATGTTTAGAGTCTGCGGAGGAGAAGAGGAGTCGGGTTGTTGGGATGAAGATGGGGTTCGGGATACAGGTAAGGATTGAAAATGAGTCCCTGTTCTAGGCGTCTGTTTGATATCTGACTGTGCAGAGTCAAAAGTAAATTCATCAGGGGACTCGTTGGCGGAATCGGTGGCAAAACATTCAGAGTATTTCCTCTGTAAATCTCTAAGGAATCTCTGTTCCTGCGCGTCTGTTGGTCTCGAGAAGGGGTCAAGTCTCTCATTTCGTGCCCAGCGGTTGTACTCGGTCTGTTGTTCTTTGGTGGTGAAGTGGGCGTAGATCTGCTGCTTCGAGTAGGACATGATGATGTGGTTCTGGGACGTCTCGATGTGAGCGTCCTAATCAATCTTCTGATAACGGTTGTCTGGACACCGATAAACTCTCTGATCTCTGTGATCCGACCTGTCTGAGGTCCTTCTTGAACGCGAAAGCTTTCGAGTTCGTTCTGTCGGGCATTGTAACACGCGATCTGGTGTTGCCGAGCAAGATGGATGCTCTCTGCTATCTCGCCGTGGGGGCGATGCTCGTCGTTGTCTAGTTCTTCATCAAGCACCTGCTGTAGGATGCGACGGATCTCCGATTCGATGTACTGCTGGATGAGTGTAAAATCGATACTGTCTCGAGGACTTAGCTCCTCCTGTCGGGCTTCTGGCGTGCTGAATGGGTTACTGGTGAAGTCTTCAAAGAAGCGCGACATCTTGACTCGTCTGGTAGTTGCTCTCTTCGCTCTGGGCGAACCTAACGAGATTTAGCAACTTGTTATGCTTAACAAACCGTTCCAAGGTTCGGGCAGAGTATGCAGGAAGTGGAAAGGCGAAGAGCAAAGTGACTGCTAAATCTAAGGAATGTAGCTATGGTACATGGGGTTTATATAGTACTGGCTACAAGCAGTAGCGAGTGAGTCAGTAGCTGCGGAAGGCAGTGCGGATGAGTCCGTAACTGTGGAAAGGCAGTGCAAAGTGAGTCAGACGACTGCGGACTGAGTAATCCCTACTGCGGAGTGCGAGTCAGCGCGGGAGCGAAGTATACTAAAGGAGAATGGTAGAGTAAAGGTAAATGAATAAGCGGTCCGATGAGTCAAAGAAATGACGAAGGTACAATGCAAGGGAAAAGTGCGTAACATACAAACCGGTAAGTCCATAACAACACTATTGGCTAGAATGTATTATGTGATAGAACATCACTTATACACAGCATCAAGGCTGTGGTGTGCAGCATTCTGAGTCACAGAGATGACTCAGAGATCTAGAGCGGGTCTAGATTGTTCTATGTTTAGGACATTTCATGTGGTCAGGCCACATGATAAAACACATGATCATAGTCACATGATTGACTGTCGATACATCCATACTTGAATGTTTCAACCTCGTGGATGTCAACGGCGCGCTCCACAAACAAAGCTTTGGCACCTTCCACCTTGTCCCGTACCACACATGATCAAGAAAGAAAATACAAGTCACACAAGGAGGATCTGGAAGGAGTAAGGGAATAGATGGCGAGGGAGTGGTAGGATCGACCATGGAAGGTCGATATTTGTCTGTTGGGAGGAGATGTGGGGGACCAACTCTGGCTGACCTCGGATCTTGTCACACGGTCTGAGCACACACCCCTCTCAATGGCACCCTGGCTTCAGGTTATATTTAGTTTTGTGGATTCCTTTCTTAGCAGTTCTGGTTATATTAGATCTATGGTCAGCCACAATGAAGTAGTATAAAAAGAATGTAGTATGTAGCATCAAATCACCACTCTCGAGTTCCTCTCATTTTCTCGTGCCCACACTCTCTCTCTTCTCTCAATGCGCACTCGCTGCCCATGGTCAGGACGCCACATAAGTGGAGCCCTCCATGGTGGGCTCCACTATGTAACAGCTGCTGTCAGTCTAAGTCCAGAGATGGTGGGGATGAGCTTCAAAAGAGCAGGGGGGATTGTGTGTTGTTGCCTCTGAGATGAGTGAGCTAAAGAAACAGGAATCTACGAACAAACTGCTATCTACATGACTGATCACATGACTCTGGATGTCGAGATCCACAGGCACAGAGGTAGGCAGTTGGGCAAGAAATGTGGCAGTTGGGCACAAGGGGTGGCTGTTGAGCCCACAAACCAGGTGATGATGGGTCAGAGCAAGGGGAGGCATTGTGAAAGTGGTTGGCAGTGGTTACATACTTAAATTTTTAAGTTCAAATGACTTGCTTTGGCGAGTTGAATCAGAGTTTGAATTGACTTGAAAAATCTTGAGTGTGCCAGCACAATGTGTTGTCGGTGTGAAGTCCGAACAGGTGCAACACACCTTTTCGTTGCAAGGCTGGGAGTTCCAGGACCATCAGAAAAATTTCCCGATGGTGTTTTGATTTCCAACTTTCCCTGTCAGGGACCCCCCTACGGTGCGCCAACTGTATCAGGCAAGATTTCAGATCAAATGGTCAAATTTCTTGAAAAAAGACAGGTTAGTGTCCAAATCCCCATCAACACAGCTGCCACGTGTGTTTGCCATTGTCCGACTACCTTGCGCTCATTGCCCTACACAGTGAGCTCAAGTATATAGTCATTCCATGGCATTTTTTGCAGATTTGTTGTATAAATTATGCTTCCACAATATCTAACATGATGTATATGTTACATATAATATACCTAGTACAAAGTGAAGTGAGTAGTATGAGTGTAAAAAAGTGCACTTATATCTAAGAAGGCCTGGGCATGTCCATTAACATCCTATTGGTACATTGGACACCTAGGGGCCATGTAAGATGTCTTGAGGTAGGGAGAGTAATATTAAGGCATGCACTTTTTGGGTACTTTTCACCCACTTGAACCCATATCTACAGTAGTACTCCTTCATTTTGTACTAGATATATCACATGTAACATATACATCATATTAGACATTGTGGAAGGCCTCAATATGAGAAGGTACGTGTTACGGACTAACGACTACGGACATATACGCTTACTTTTTCACTTTTACTCATCGGCCCCCGCTTACACATATTGTATTATACTTTATTTCCTTTAGTATACTTTGCTCCCGCGCTGACTCGCTTTCCGCAGCTGTCTGACTCATTCCGCAGTCAGCTTACTCATTAGTGCATAGCCTTCTGCAGTTGCCTTACTCATGCGCACTGCCTTCCGCAGTTACTGACTCATTCGCTACCACTCATAGTCAGTACTATATAAACCTCATGTACCATAGCTACATTCCTTAGATTTAGCAATCACATTGCTCTTCGCCTTTCCATCTTCCTGCATACTCTGCCCGAACCTTGGAACGGTTTGTTACGCATAACAAGTTGCTAAATCTCGTTAGGTTCGCCCAGAGCGAAGAGAGCAACTACCAGACGAGTCAAGATGTCGCGCTTCTTTGAAGACTTCACCAGTAACCCATTCAGCACGCCAGAAGCCCGACAGGAGGAGCTAAGTCCTCGAGACAGTATCGATTTTACACTCATCCAGCAGTACATCGAATCGGAGATCCGTCACATCCTACAGCAGGTGCTTGATGAAGAACTAGACAACGACGAGCATCGCCCCCACGGCGAGATAGCAGAGAGCATCCATCTTGCTCGGCAACACCAGATCGCGCGTTACAATGCCCGACAGAACGAACTCGAAAGCTTTCGCGTTCAAGAAGGACCTCAGACAGGTCGGATCACAGAGATCAGAGAGTTTATCGGTGTCCAGACAACCGTTATCAGAAGATTGATTAGGACGCTCACATCGAGACGTCCCAGAGCCACATCATCATGTCTTACTCGAAGCAGCAGATCTACGCCCACTGTTGAATATATTGCCAGATATGTCGCACCATGTGCTTGTCACAAGAAGTGACTATAAGTCACTATTACCATATATGTGAGTTTATGGTACAACCACGGATGCATGACTTGTTTATGTATTGTTTGTACAATGGTCCGTGCGCATATTGGATTAGTATAAATACCCATGTATTTAGTACAATGAATCCTAACTCTTGAACACCCCAGTTCTCTGAGACGTTGTAGCTAGTTAGCTTCTTCATTCCACTAACGTCTCTTAACCAGGTTAGTCTAGCTTCCATATGCCTTCGTACCGTTATGTCTTGAGCGCCCTTTGGGCTGCCTACATCGGTTACATCATTAGGTTATGGGCCCCGGCCCTAGCGCCGCATGCTCTAAGCATCTTAGCTTTTGCGCTATTATTGGCAGCATCCGCTTTGTATGCTAGCCTGGAGACTGGTTTCCTCAGCATCGAATACATCGAGCTCGACGGTTCCCTCAACGGTGAACCTCGCAGCATTCGAGGTATTGAATGTACCTTTCAGTGGGCCATTCTTGATCGATTGCTTGAGAGAATCCCTGTTACAATGATCATATCATGAGAGCAAGTCCATATGGTGCCAATGGCACAGGGCTCAGTCCCTTCAGGTCTTGATGACAATGGACGCATCGTTGCACGATGCGGGGTGTGTCGACAACTTGTTGTTGACAGTCAGCATTGCCCAAGGCATTGCATAGACAACACCACCTTTGACTACTCGTGTACTACGTGTGATGCAGGATCAGCCAGGACTCGAGTTCAAAACCGCAGACGGCGTAATCGCCGTACTGAGGTACCTGTTGTGGTACCTACCCAAGATGGAGATCCCACGGATCCTCCGCCCATGTATGTTGATGATGGGACTATCCCTGAAGCACACGGGGCACCTCCTCTTTCGCCTCCAGCCCGACAAATTCGGTTGCCGAATAATGACCCCTTAATTGAGGCGGCGAACAGAGCGAATGAAGTCATGCTCCCTATTCAGGGAGGATCTTGCACCTGTGGGCAACACAGCACTCAGGGTGCACATGACGATTGGGTAGAACTAGTGATGGCATTCCATATGCTACCACTAGACCAAACAGAGAACGAAGAATGATGATCGACAAGGCAGCTCGTCTATTTATTTTCTGATGCGCTTTTTCGATATTTCATATGCTGATTCTATTTATGTTTCGCAGCATCATCATGTCTTCAAACTCAAAACTCGACCTCGCTTCCTCCGTTCCCAAGCTCACCACCACCAACTTCTCCATCTATCAGGAGAAAATGAGCGCCTACCTGAAGGCAGCTAAAGTGTGGAGGATCGTCACCAGCGATAAAAAGATCCCGGCTGACCCTAAAGAGACAGATTTCCAAGACAAGTTAAACACTTGGCATGAACAGGACGATCAGGCCCAAGGCCTAATCCAGATGTCCATTTCGGACTCTCTTGTCCATCACATCAAGGGAGCTAAAACCTCCAAGGAGATGTGGGACTTGATCGCCACTAAACTGTCCACGGTCGGCCCGTCCACCGTCTTTGCTGACTTTCAGCAACTCCTCCGCACCTCTCTTTCTCCCGCCGATCCTTTATCTGGCATCGATAAAATGCAGACCCTTTTTCAACGACTCGAGCACAACCACATAGACATCCCCAAGTTCGTCCGGATCATGATGATCCTGAATGGACTACCTCAAGGCTATGATGGTCTAGTGCACAGCATCCTTTTTGATGCGGTACACTATGTGGCGCCTGGCGGCAATCAGTCCACTGTACTCGAAATCGGGAAAGTAATCGAGCAGGTACGCTTGGAATACTTCCGTAAAAACCCGCACGCTCCACAGTCCCAAGGAAGCGCTCACGCGAACAAAATCTCTGCAGTAAAACGCGCTCGTCCCAACCCCCCGAAGTACCAGCCTCGCACTGGACCCTCTCAGGGATCTTCGGAAGGACCGGCTGCTAACCAGCAGCATTCGCATCAGCACTCTAAGCCCTGGAAAGGCAAGGGATGTGGAACTTCCGCCAGGAAGTCCAAGGGCAAAGGACCCTGGAAAGGTAAAGAGAAGGCGCATTTTGCCTCCTCTGCCATGGATAGCGCCCCTGATGGGCAGCTCCCAATCCAGACCTTGCCGAACACGGTCATTTACGGAAATGGGTCTATCTTCACTCCGCACCCCTCATCATCCACCGACTGGAGGATAAGGAACAACCAATCGCTTGCGATCGGTAATATTCCTGGCCCAGGCCCTTTCGCGGACCTGGATGGAGCGCGCACACTAGCTAACAGCATTGGTGTCCCTCCAACAGCTCAGAATCTAACTCGCCTCGTCGAGGTCCCTGCACTTCAACGTAATGAAGCTGCAACGTCAAGGCCGCTCTCAGCGCCTCCGACAATGGACCCCCGGAATCACCGCATTCCGGTTTTCGAAGAAACGCCGAGTAGAATCAGCTGGGCCGATGAGATGGAGACAGAAGACATAGCCCCCACCATAAGGGGCTATTACGATGAAGGATACGTCAATGACTATATGGAGTATGAAGTTTCCCGTGGTGATGGAAACAACGACGACATGGGGTATGTTTCACATTCGACAGCACATACAACGCAGTTAACAAATACTTCACAGAAGCCTCTTTGGAGACGAGTGAATGGACGGCGGTCCAATGTATTTTTATCACCTGCTGTACACGCGCTTATAGCGCAAATAAATTCTCATTATGCGAATTGTGCTGAATGTAAGAAACAGAATCAATCCAATTGGATTCTTGATTCAGGTGCATCATTGCACTTCACTTATGATATCAATGATTTCATTGAGTATACCCCACTAAAAGATCGTCAATCTGTGCAAATTGCACAGAAAGGTCACACTATTCAGATCCTTGGACAAGGAACGGTGTTGATTAATCACACCATCAGGAAAAACGGGCGAGAACAAAATAAAATAACTCGTCTATCACCCGTTTATTATATACCAGATTTAGACGTTCGTCTTTTATCTGTAGGCGAGATCCTTAAACAAGGAAATGAAATTAGCGGACGATTTGGTTCGATCACGCTAAAGACCAATTCAGGTCTTCCTTTGTTTATGTGTTATCCTCATAAGGCAAATGAATCGATTTATTGGCTAAATGCCACGATCATTAAAGAGGAACGAATACACTTGGTTAGTCTTAGTGTCTCGCAATCTGTTGATTATGACACCTGGCACAAGCGATTCGGACACCCTTCACATGAAGTACTACGACATGCTTCTAAACATGTCAAAGGTTTCAATGGAGTGGACAAACCGTCCACTGAGCGACCCTGCAAAGGATGCGCTCTTGGAAAGATGCCTTCAAAATCTTTCCCACCATCTCAGACACGCGCTAAAGCACCTCTTGAGCTACTCCATTCGGATTTAAAGCAATTCAAGAAGGCGACTTATGGCAAATATAATTATTATATCAGCTTTGTTGATGACTACATGTCACACGCCTGGATCTCTTTATTGAGACTAAAATCCGATGCACACTCTGCACTTCGTGATTTTAATGCCATGGTTAAAAACCAATTCAATACGACAATTAAAACTTGGCGTTTTGATGGCGGCGGTGAGTTTGTCCCTTTCCAAGCAGATATGCATGAGATGGGAATCCAGGGTGAAGTTACTGTGCCGCACCAGCCACAACAAAACGGTCGTGCAGAACGGTTCAACAGAACTTTAATGGATAAAGCACTTGCTATGTTGCATGATGCTTGCCTACCCGAAATATGGATTCAATTTGCGGTAGAACATGCACTTCACTTGTATAACCGAACTCCATTGAAAAGACATGGATGGCTTACTCCGTATGAGTCCCTTAAAAAGGAAAAGCCTGATGTGTCGAACCTACACGTTTTTGGATGTGGAGCTTACGTCTTTCTTCCAAAAGAAATTCGTACTACCACCGCTAAATCCGAGCTGATGATCTTCATCGGATTTAAAACTGGAACTAAAGGTTACCGGTTTATGCGGATACCAAACAACGTAGTCTTCATAGGTGTCACAGCAATGTTTGATGAACAGCTGTTCCCAAAATGTTCTACAATGAACAAAATACCTTCGATAACACAATACCATGATCCAACATCAGACGATATGGGAAACGATGATGTAAATGGACATGATGGCCCGTCTGATTTACCAACCGACGATTTCCATTCGGAAGATAATGATGCACATGGTCCTGGCGGTTCACATTACCCGTCTAATCCAGGAACCCATGATGACAATCATAACCTCCCTGACACAAATAGCGACCAAACTGGTCAGCTTCCCGAAGGTTCCAATCAGACTTCTGATGGAACAAACAGACAGGACACCGCTGAGAATCAGCAGTGGGTTCCCCGGACTCGCAATCCAGGGAAACGTGTGCTCACAGATGCACCAAACGATGATCATACCTTACCAGGCGATTATTGTCCACAAACTGATCGTCCTCGTCGTACTCGGGTTATACCCCAGCGTCCTGGAAATGTTTACGGGAATGACCCGGCTGAGGCCTTGCATCAAAATCAGCGTGATTGGAGCAGAACTGTTCAGGAGGATTCGTGGCGATACGCCTATAATCCCAGATCGGAGACCAGACCCCAGCAATCTGGCGCTGATCCATCAACTAGCTCCGCTGATCCTCAGATGTATCAGAACAATTCCAATCCGAATCCGGATATAGATATGGAGGAATTACTCTATATTAGGGAAGGAGGAGGACAGTCACAAATGCTTGCGCACTTGCTATCTAAAGCAATCCCTGCATATGACGAAATTCCACAAGACCCAAAGTCTTGGCAAATGAAGGACATAAATAAGCTACCTGAAAAGGAAAAGCTTGAATGGAAAGCAGCATGCCGTGAGGAACTAGAAGCCCTCCAGAAGCGCAATGTCTTTAAGTTGGTTGACCTGCCTAAAGGTCGTAAAACCATCAGAAATTGATGGGTATTCGACGTCAAAACTGACGGACGAAAGAAGGCACGACTCGTTGCCAAGGGTTTCTCACAGATCGAGGGTATCGATTTTGATGAGATCTTCTCACCTGTGATACGTTTCAAGACTATCCGAATCCTCTTCGCCGTAGCTGCGCTTGAAGGATGGGTGATTGAAGGAGTAGATGTCAAATCAGCTTTTCTCTATGGAGAGCTCGATGAAGAAATCTATATGAATCAACCCGAAGGCTTTGTTGTCAAAGGCCAAGAACGGAAGGTCATCCGTTTATTAAAAGCACTCTATGGCCTAAAACAGGCTGCAAGAGCATGGTGGATCGCGCTCAATGCATCAATGGAGAAGCTAGGTTTTACTCGCTGTAGAACTGACTCAGGCGTCTTTGTTTACCACAACAAACAATCAGGTGATTTGATAATCGCTTTGATCTATGTTGATGACGGCCTGTTCATGGGATCAAACCCAGATCTTGTTCGCAAGATAAAATCTGACTTTAAAAATAAATGGGAAAGTCGTGATCTTGGTATTGCTAAAAAATTCTTGCGTATGAGAATATGACAAGATTCGAAAAAGCAGATCGTAACAATCGATCAGTCAGAATACCTGAAGAAGATCATTAAGCGCTTTGGCTTAGAAAATGCAAAGGCTGCTGACACTCCACTCCCAAAGGGTTATTACCCTGCACCAAATGAGGGGGAGGTGGATCCCACACTCAAAACAAGGTACCAAATGATCATTGGATCGTTGTTGTACTTGTCCATTGGAACGAGACCGGACATTGCTTTTGCAGTTGCAAAAATGTCACAAATGTCTGCAAACCCTTCCAAAGAGCATGAGAAATACGCTCTACGGATTATCAGATATCTTGTCGGTACTCAAGACTATTCTATAATCTATGATGGTCGATCCAAAGCTTCCTTTGAAGCATGGACAGATTCAGACTGGGCATCAGACCCATCTGATAGAAAGTCCCAATCGGGATATTTCCTTAAGCTTGCAGGAGGACTTGTTCTTTGGAAAAGTCGCAAGCAAAAGACAGTGGCACATTCGTCCACTGAGGCGGAAATGGTTGCTGCCAGTGAATGTTCGTGGGAGTGCGAATGGGTTACTCATCTCTTCAAAGAGCTTGGACTACAGGACATTACCAAAATGCCGTTCCATGTAGATAACCAAGGCGCGATTTTCAATGCGCAAAACCCAGTCACTGAAGGCAGAACCAAACATATAGCAATCCATCACTTTGCTATACGCGATAGAGTTAAAGATGGATTGATCGAACCACGGTTTGTTCCGGGAACAGAGAATCCGGCTGATATGTTTACCAAGCCACTTGGTCGCCAGGAATTTGAGAAATTCCGTGCTCTACTCCGAATGGAGTTTAAAGAGCCTTATACTCCACTTACGAAACCTACCCGGGATTCTAAGTGAGGGGGAGTGTTGAACATATTGCCAGATATGTCGCACCATGTGCTTGTCACAAGAAGTCACTATAAGTCACTATTACCATATATGTGAGTTTATGGTACAACCACGGACGCATGACTTGTTTATGTATTGTTTGTACAATGGTCCGTGCGCATATTGGATTAGTATAAATACCCATGTATTTAGTACGATGAATCCTAACTCTTGAACACCCCAGTTCTCTGAGACGTTGTCTTCATTCCACTAACGTCTCTTAACCAGGTTAGTCTAGCTTCCATATGCCTTCGTACCGTTATGTCTTGAGCGCCCTTTGGGCTGCCTACATCGGTTACATCATTACCCACTTCACCACCAACGAGCAACAGACCGAGTACAACCGTTGGGCACGAAACGAGAGACTTGACCCCTTCTCGCGACCAACAGACGCGCAGGAACAGAGATTCCTTAGAGATCTACAGAGGAAATACCCCGAACGTTTTGCCACCGATTCCGCCGACGAGTCCCCTGACGAATTTACTTTTGACTCCGCCCAGTCAGATACTGAACAGACGCCTAGAACAGGGACTGATTTTCAACCCCTACCTGTATCCCGAACCCCATCTTCATCCCAACAATCCGACACCTCTCCTACTCCGCAGGTTCTAGACATGGCAGAAGCACCGACAGTACAAACAATGGATACATCCAAGATCATCAAAGATCCTGGAATGTTCAAAGACAGACACACCTTCGACGAGTGGTGGAAAGCCACCAAATTATACATCAGGTTCCAGAAGGGCCTGTCCGACGATCAGAAAATTCTTGCGGTGTTATCCCGCATGATGGAAGGGTCCGGTAAACACTGGGCCAGCAACAAGTTAGACGACCTTGCCACCGATGGCGAGAACATCACCTGGTTAGGATTCTCAGACGACATCGCTAAGCAATTCTCTATTGCCAACAAGTCGGCAGCGGCCAAGGCGAAATTCGAAGTCCTGAAACAGGAGAAACGCACCATCGACGAATTCTTGGACGAATTCGAAGAGCTCTTGAAGCTGTCAAACCTTGGCGAAGAAACTGGGAAATACATCCTGGAAAAGAACGTCAACCGCAGAATTTCTGAACAAGTGGCTAGCGATGGCAAGACGTACACTGATTACGCAAAGGAGATCCGAAACAAGGGACGACAGATGGAGGGACATGCACTAGTCATCCGAGGGGGTGGCGACACACGCACCGGATCAGGCACCACTTATGGTGGTCAAGGCAAAGCCATGGAGATCGACAAAGCAGGAGTAGCCCGTTGCTACAACTGTCAGCGTTTTGGTCACCTTGCCAAAGACTGCAAAGCCCCAAAGAGGAAAGATGGTCGTAAGTGTTTCAACTGCGACCAAGAAGGACATATCGCGCGCAACTGCCGCAAGCCAAAGGAGAACTCTGGAAAGATTAGGAAGGTGTCTGATGGAGATACCGATGATGATGAAACCATCACCATAGAGACCGATGAGAAGGATCTTCCCGAAGGGTCCGATTAAACGACGCTAAGTCGCGACCCTTATCCATTAAACGAACTCGCTTGCCTGGTGCAGCTACAGACAATATAACTTATGTTATCCCTGCAAAGCGAGCCGTTGCGTCAACTAAGATTGTCAAGGGAGATAAACCTCCGAAACGACGAGAGATCAAGCTGCAAGCTCAGATCAAAACACGACGAGGACCAAAGGCCATTCGACCCGAGGTTGATAGCGGATGTGAACGCACATGTATCCATCCCAGAATAGTACGCGAACAGAACCTTCCCACACGTGGAATAAAGCCCATATCAATCCTAAATGGGGATGGATCGCCGAACCGACAACAGAAAGCAGAAAAACTTGCCGAAGTCAAGCTAGACTTAGGAACACACCAGGAAACCATGGAAGCAATGGTATTGGACATTGGGAGAACGGACATGCTTTTGGGACATGACTGGTTGGTGCACCACAACCCCACAATCAATTGGACGACCGGCGCTGTAACATTCAACCGGTGCCCATCAACATGTCAAACCAAACACTCGGATTTCAGGGTTAACCTTAATGGTCGCAAACATCGGGTTCGCATGGTGGAAGTACGAGACAAGGACGCGCCCAAGAAATCGGATCAGAAATGGAAGCCCGGAGACCCCATATTGGAAGCAGTTACTCCCACACCACCCCCCACAACCAAACGACCCTCATACGTTGAACGTTTTGCCCATCTCTTTGAAAAAGAAAACTTTGACAAGATCCCAAAGGAAAGAGAATGGGACCACAGCATCGAACTTACACCGGACGCACCAAAGGAGCTAGGAGGAAACACGTACCCTATGACCCAAAAGGAGCAAGAAGAACTGGACGAATTCATCAATGAAGGCCTGGCAACCGGAAAGATCCGACCGTCCAAATCCCCTTATGCATCACCCTGCTTCTTCATTAACAAGAAAGACGGTTCCAAACGATTGGTACAGGATTATCGCACAGTCAATAAATTCACGGTTAAGGACAAATTCCCACTCCCACGCATCAACGACCTCTTGGATGTATTGAAGGATGCAGTCTACTTCAACAAAATGGACATCATGTGGGGATACAATAACGTGCGGATCAAGAAGGGTGACGAATGGAAAGCCGCCTTCCTGACCAGCCGAGGATTGTTTGAACCATTGGTCATGTTTTTCGGTCTCTGCAACTCCCCGGGAACGTTCTCTCGGATGATGGCCAGCCTATTCAGGGATCAGATCCGTTGGCGCATCTGTGTGATTTACATGGATGACATAGTGGTTATTGGTAAAACCAAGGAAGAACTCGCCCGGAACACCGAAGAGATCTTGCGGATTCTGTCAGACAATGACCTGTTCCTAAAGGAGAAGAAGTGTCTCTGGGAAGTAACGAAATGCCCCATATTGGGATATGTCATTGGAGAAGGACGTGTTGAGATGGAAACTGAAAAGGTGGACACAATCCGGAACTGGCGAGTACCCACATCAAAAAAGGAAGTACAGAGGTTCCTGGGATTTGCCAATTTTTATCGACGCTTCATTGAAGGATACTCAAACATCGCAAAGCCACTCACAACACTTACGGGAAATACAGCATTCATGTGGGGACCAGCAGCGCAAGAAGCATTTGAAGGTCTCATATGGGCAATCACGACGGCACCAGTCTTGGCATTGCCCAAACCGGACGGACAGTTCAGGGTCGAAACCGATGCATCGGGTTATGCAATTGGAGCGGTACTTTCACAGAAACAAGACAACAAGTGGCATCCTATCGCGTTCTTGTCGCGGACCATGTCTGCGGCCGAACAGAATTATGAGATATATGACAAGGAACTCTTGGCAGTCATGGAAGCACTGAAGGACTGGCGACATTATCTACTTGAAGCCAAGGAACGTTTCGAGATCTTAACCGATCACAAGAACCTGGAGTATTTCCGGCGTCCTCAGGACCTAAACCAACGACAAAGGCGCTGGAAGATGAAGTTACAAGACTATGACTTCGAATTGCGACATGTACCTGGGAAAACAAATGCGAAAGCAGACATCCTGTCACGTTTACCCTGGTATGAGACGGAACTCGAGCCGCAGGACAGTGACCAAATGCTCAAGGAGGGGCTATTTTTGAAACGATTGGAATCAGAAGATGTGATACAAATGGAGATGTTCACGGAGGAACAATTCTTTGAAGGGGGTGAAGCATCTGATTCCATCAAAATCGGAAACATCACAACCATCGAAAACCCATGGATCGCACGCATCAAGGCCTCGAATCGCATGGAGACAGAAGTAGCCCAGGGTCTGAAGAAGAATCCTCACTGGTACCAACAGGAAAATGGCATCACCTACGCAGGAGAACGAGTCTATGTTCCACCAGACCCACAATTGCGCCAAGAACTGATGTTTGAAGCGCACGACGCACCAGTGGCAGGACATCCAGGACAATATCGAACACATGAACTCCTCACGTGCACCTACTGGTGGCCCACCATCCTACATGACGTAAAGAAGTATGTGAAAGGTTGTGACACCTGTCAACGAAACAAGATCAGCCGCCAAAGGAGACACGCCCCTCTACACCCTAACGCCGCGCCAAGTCAACCATGGGAAGACATAGGGATTGACGTTGTGGGACCGATACCAGAATCTGATGGGAAGAATGCAATTCTGGTCATCACGGACAGACATTCAAAGATGCTTCATCTCATCCCGACAACCGTGGAACTATCGGCTGAAGGATTAGCCAAGATCTATCGGGACCAGATATGGAAGCTTCATGGGATCCCTAAGAAGATCATTAGCGACAGAGGACCACAGTTCGCCGCGAAGTTCATGGAGATACTTTGCCGCATGTTGGGAATCAAGAGAAACCTGTCCACTGCGTACCATCCACAAACTGATGGACAAGCCAAACGATCGCATCAGGAAACCGAGGTATTCTTACGAAACTTTGTCAACCATCTACAAGATGATTGGGCGGAATGGATAGCAATCACAGAATTCCAGTACAATGACAAAGAACATCAAGCGACAAAGTACACACCATTCTATCTCAACTATGGTCTGCATCCTTGGAAGGGAGAACTTGTGTTGGAAGACACCAATCCAGCGGCAAACGACTTCTTGAAAAAACTCAAACAGGCACGAGAAGAAGCCAACGCAGCACTGAAACAGGCCCAGGATCAGATGAAGAAGACGGTTGACACACGATGAAGCCCGTCTTGGAATTACCGCATTGGAGACAAGGTGTGGCTGGAAGGGACTAACATCAGGACTGATCGTCCCTCAAAGAAACTTGACGCCCTCCGACACGGACCGTTCAAAGTCCTAGAGAAGAAAGGAGCTAGCGCATACCGTCTTGATCTTCCCAAAACCTGGAAGATGATCCACCCTGTGTTCAACGAGACCCTGTTATCGCCATACGAAACCCCGAAGTATGCCATTCAGAAAAAGAAGCCAGCCCCTGATCCGATCATCGTCGAAGGACGAGAGGAATACCATGTCTCCATGATCCTGGACTCTCGGAAATTCCGTGGAAAGATCCAGTACCTTGTCCAATGGGAAGGATATGGCCCAGAAGAAAACACGTGGGAACCTCGGACTAATGTTCAGAACGCTCAAGACTTGATCCGAGATTTTCATCGGCAAAATCCATCGCGTCCACGATAAAAGAACAAACTTTGAGAACCATTTTCCACATCGACTTCCGTCACATTGAGTTCCCCGCTCCAACTCTTCTCGCCCAACACGCCATTCTTCTTATACCTTTCAAACATCATTTCTGCCATGTCCAACATCACCACCGCCTCCACTGATGCTTCCGATATCAACCCCACCATCACCACCCTCATCGGCGAAGCGCTCTCCATGCGCGACCAGATCCATGCGCTCGAAACCTCTGTCGCCGACATCCTCCACCGGCAGATGCATATCCGCCTTCATACCCTCTCCGATTTACCAACCGCCCCCACCGCTGAGGAGAAGCTCATCCTCAAAAACTATACCAACACCCTTGCTGTCGAGAATCGACGCCTTCGCCTCGCCGTTCGAGGTTTAGAGTTTGCCACGGCGGTAAACGATGAACTGATAAAGGATTGGGGTAACCGAGTTGACCCTGCCTGGGCCGATCCAAATGGCAACGATGGATGGGAGTAGGTAGTCTGTGAGGACACAGACCTTGAGGAGGGGAACATGTTACGGACTAACGACTACGGACGTATACGCTTACTTTTTCACTTTTACTCATCGGCCCCCGCTTACACATATCGTATTATACTTTATTTCCTTTAGTATACTTCGCTCCCGCGCTGACTCGCTTTCCGCAGCTGTCTGACTCATTCCGCAGTCAGCTTACTCATTAGTGCATAGCCTTCCGCAGTCGCCTTACTCATGTGCACTGCCTTCCGCAGTTACTGACTCATTCGCTACCACTCATAGTCAGTACTATATAAACCTCATGTACCATAGCTACATTCCTTAGATTTAGCAATCACATTGCTCTTCGCCTTTCCATCTTCCTGCATACTCTGCCTGAACCTTGGAACGGTTTGTTACGCTTAACAGTACGTGTATACCCTTCCTCTCATAATACATTCATTCCCAAGCTTTGAGGGACTTGTACAGCTCAAAAATACATTGATACATGCTACATAGATATATGTATAATTTGTACAACAAATCTGCAAAAAAACACCATGGAATGGCTATATACTCGAGCTCACTGTGTAGTGCAGTGAGCGCGAGGTAGTCAGACAATGGCAAACACATGTGGCAGCTGTGTTGATGGGGATTTGGACACTAACCGGGGCTAGTCAACATGAAATATCAAAAAAAAAGCTGACTCATATGGATACAATATTGTCCCCACACAATCCCCACATCTTTTTTTTGACAGCTGATTGCAAAACTCTAGAGGTTTTTGAATCCTGCTGGGTATGATTAGGTGAGGCAGACTAAACTAAATCGGGAAGCTCTTGACAATCATAGTTATGACGAAACCTCAACAGACTCCTCAGCGGCATGTGTTGACGCACACATCACGCAGAAACTCCCTCACTTGGCAGAGAGTCTAGTAGATGCCATTGTTGGCTGCAAAATTTCTTCCATTGGAGTGAAAAAAGAGTATTCAAAATCAGGGTGTGCCAGGAATGAACTTCCCCAATTTGGTTTAGCTCGCCTCACATAATCATATCCGGGAGGATTCAAAAATGTCTAGAGTTTTGCAATCAGCTGGAAAAATTTGACCGTTTGATCTGAAATCCTACCCCTCTCAATAGAGCGTATTTGCAGTGCCTTCACTTTCCATTGCAAAGTGATGTCTGATCACTTAAAAGTGATGGGCGCCTGGGCTCCACAACCCACACAGGCCCCACCATGACAGTCACCAGAAAATGAAAGAACCCTTTGTGTTGTGTTTGGCTCACGTGAAGCGACCCCAGCATGGCAGTTTTGAGTACAACAAAGAGCAGGATGCCCGAGCAGTTGTAGATGGCTTGTCGGTGTCACCGACGACTTAGGCCCTCACTTATAATGCCCTGCAACAATGTTGAAACTGCAGTCATTTCTGCTTGCCCGGCATCGGCCCAGATTTGATGGGGAGCGAGTGATAAACGAGCCGTTGCAAACTGATGGCAAAATTCTGAAAGTTTTGGGTGCTGTAAATACGCTCTAATCCCACAAGGGCCAGATTCCACCAGGTCCGATTTTGACTGGCCAACCAAGGCAACACGAGATTCCGACGATCACGTGTTTTCGTGGAATGTTCCCTTCGCTTTAACCATTTAATTTTAACCGCCACAACGCAGTTTCGTTCTTTATGTCTTCTACCATTGCTGGGCCTTCTACCATTGCTGGGTCCCCACCTGAAGCCCTCGACGAAATCAAGGCATTATTCTCTTGGAATCCGCCTCCTCTCATTCCTGCGCCTAACAAGAAGCCATCAACTGCCACCTGTGCACCTTCGGTTTATGATAAACATTTAAAAAAAAAGCTGGTTCTTAAGAGGGTAGTGCGGCTTCCAACCCTAGTCCAAGATCTAGCAAAAAATGTCGATACAGCACTTGACGCCGCTTTAGCCACCCTTCCGCCTCTGGCTGGCTTCATCACAGCCGAAATACGAGCAGATCTCCTGGAGAATTTAAACACTGTTGTGACCGACGAAAAAGCAGTTACCAACTTTTACGACAAAACCACCGCCTCATACTGCACGCCTGTGGCTTCGACCCTTGCTCTGCACCCCACTGCTCCGTTTTCACGATGGCGGTCTCTCTTGTTCTGGACGCAATCAGGTCCTTCCTCCAGTTATGCAATTATGGACGGGCAGCTCTGCTTCATGGAGGAACGCGTCGATGAGATCGAGAAAACACAACAGGCAGCCATCGTGGACAGCATGGAGCCCAAAATTCGTCGCATCTTTGAGGAGCTGAGGGAGTCTGGGTTGCCTTTGGGGATGAAGAGTATCAGTGCGGGTTCTGTTGAAGTAATGGTGGCGGTTCCTGAACTAGGCGATTTTTCTTGGACGACCTGCATTGCTCCCAATTGCTCCTCGATTTCTAAACATGTGAGAGCAAAGGAGAATGTCCTGCGGGCTGTCGTTGGACCTGATGCGCAGGCTCCCCCATGGAGTTTCCCTGTATGTTCGTACTCTCTAAATCGCCAAAAATGGTGTTCATCAATTATAGAATGGTGCTTCAAATACTTCCCTTGTTACAGGAAGTCGCGATGAAGAAATCGACGCACAACCACTCGCACCCATTGTAGCATCCTCTGCAACCCCACAACGACCGGTCACTCGACAAGTCACTCGATTAGCTGCAGGGTCAGGTCCTCCGACGCTCCCTCCAGCACAACCGAGTGCATCACGTCCATCAAATCATCGGTCTCGTAGCAAGGATAAAGGCAAGAAACGCCAACAAGACGACGACGAGGAAGAGGAGGCCTACCAATATCGGCCTAACATGTCTCGTACGAAGGATAAAGGCAAGAAACGCCGACGAGATGATGACGAGGAAAAGGAAGAGGAAGAGAAGGCCTACCAAGATCGGCATGGCATTTCTGCGCAAAGTCTAGTGCAGCAGGTGACGTGCAATACAATACCCGTCAAAATAATGCTGATCTGTCAACTTTCTCAGGCGTGGGCACAAGCCGTACGAGTCGATGGGACCGTCATCGTCCTTCACTCAGGCAACCACGAGCTCGTGTGTCTCCGCCATCGAGCCTCTCAGACGCTTTACGTTTCAGACGTCATAGAACCATCTACGTGCGTTGACCCCGGGTATGGGAAGCTCCATGTTGGCATCTATATCGCTGCCATCCAAGACACGGTGGACCGCCTATCCCAATTAAAGCCCCCTGGTGACTTGATCGCTGGGGACAAGGCCCGGGGCGACCAGGGTCGTGATCGGGGTTCTGGAAGTCGGCGCAAGGACGGCCGTGGACATCGCAAGGGTAGAGGTGGGAAAAAGCGTGGATTCCAAGGCTCGGCAGGAAGGAAAGGTCCTCAGGATGGTGAATTGGTAGCCATCGAGGTATGTTTGGCCTGACCTATGTTTAGTCTTTCGACGAACCTGACAAGCTACAGAAAACGATAGGTGTGGCCAGTAACCGTGCTGTTGTCCTTCTCTACCTCCAATACGATGTATACGACTCCCCGGTACCTGCCTCGTTCCTTCGCTCTGCTCCTTCGATCATGACACACACAAGGTGTCCAACTCCCCCATTGTCTCCACAAGCCATCCGCACTTACGGGCTAGAGGAATGTCTGACCATTATCCTTACATCGGAAGTTGGGCGGGGCGCAACAGGCGTGGTCCACCGCGGCACACTTGAGCCAGAAATTATGGAAGGAGCCATGCCACTGGATGTAGTCGTCAAGCTCGCGTTTGACAGTGGACAGCGGGATGCCCTCAGGAGCGAATACGAAGTCTATCGCCGTTTGAGGTCCAAGGGAGTTCGTCGAGGCATCGCGACAGCACTGGGTTTCTTCGATGACTCCGAAGGTGGCGCTTGTGCTCTTGTCATGCTTTATGCAGGTGTTCCACTCTCCACCGAGTCGCAATGCAATTTGTCGATCTCTGACCGGTAGGTTTTACTTGTTCGACGTACAATACTGGTTATTCATTTCAAATTAGCGAATCAGCACTCTCAACATTGAAATCTATTCATTGTGCAGGCATACTCCACGGAGACATCCGTCGGGATAATATCCTTATCGGTGACTCAGGTGTTACAATCGTCGACTTTGGGCATTCAGAAAAATGTGACGGTCAACGAGCCAAAGACAAAGAATTGTCACGACTTTGTTATTTTCTTGGCTCGGCGAGTGGGAGTCACTAGAGAATGGTGAGACCAGTATTCCCAAGCCCTTGACAGGTACAAAGGCTGGTGTACAAAGGCTGGTGGTGAATTCCAGTGGAAATCGGGTCGGCTGGAATTGTGATCTTTCGCCGATTTTTCAGGGCTTTTTCAGGGCTGAGTGGGTTAAAATTGGATTAAATGGGAAAATTGATGATTCCCACTCAAACCCTAAAAGTTGAACCATTTGTGGGTCATATTGGGGAACTCAAGGGGTTTGATCAGGGGTTTTCAGGGGGGTTTTTGGTTCCAAGTTGGTTCTGGTTGGTTGAGAAACAGGACTAAGCCCTTATTGAGCGGGAATTGGCTGGGAAAAATGATTGGATTTCAAGATAATTCCCATCCAAACATAATAAGTTGGATGATTTATCGGTTAACTCAAATTTCCTATTTTAACCTGATGAAAGCCCTGAAAAATCATGATCCCAGCTGATCCGATTTCGACTGGGGAAGGGGAACTGATGGTGCTGAGTTTCACGTGGACCTCTACTTTCCTATGGATGCTCTGTGTCTTGTCTCATGCTATTGTGTGTCTCCTGTAGTGTTGCTGCGGGTCAGCTAGCTGAGCTGCATGAAGCTGCGTGATTGGCTCACTGCCAAGCCATGTCTTTGGCTTGCTCTGGCTCTGGAGCAGCTTACAAGCTGGCTGAAGCTGCCTTTGTGATGGTATATCATAAGAATATATATTCTAGTATCAAAAAACAAATAATAATACAGTCGACATTCTCATAATGCATGGATTTTTGGCGGAACCACATTGGGGCTCAAGAAAATTGAGGCATATTGCATAATGCATAATGCATAGGGTTGTTGGCCCATTTATGCATTATTTTCGTGTACCATGTCACTATTGCTGGTGGGCTGATCTTAATTTCTTTTTCTGGGTTCCTGGCCTGAGAAGTCATTTCTACAGGTGTTGTTTCAACTGGGGTGTCTGGGGTCTTTGGTCTAGGTGCAGCAACAGCAACAGCTGGCGGCGGTGGGATTCGTCTTCGGAAGAGGTAGGAAGGTGATGTGGGGTCGAGTGGCACGAAAGAGGAGGTTACTCTTCTGTACGGTGTCGGTGGTTGTTGTGGTGTAACGGGTGCATCAACGAACTCCTGTTTGTCTTCTGAGTCGGACGGGACTCCATAGGTTGATCGTCGGGGAGGAATCTTTGTATCTAAAACCGCGGTGGGTTGACGACATAGATCAGCTTGACCTTTTGTTACGGCGATAGCCTACAATCAGTTCAAGTATCAAGTCATGTGGGTTCGTACTGTTTCCACACACAAGTCCCTCAATAGGTCGACTTGGTCAAGATCAACGAGCTCCTCAGAAGGACGACTCGGTTTGGTTCTAGCTGAGCTAAGTCCTCACAAGGCACTTAGTTGGAGAGCATTGAAGGGATAGGACAAGTCAGCATTAATTGCCTAGATCAAGCTGAGGACCTCTACTCTAAGTTACAAGTCTTATATATGTTATCCAGTGGCTATAATTAAGTAGATGCTGCGCAGGAGCTAAATAAGCCATTGGTTAGTTAGATGTTTCAAGGGGTTGTGGCATAGGAGTCAGAGATAAGGCCTCAAGGCCATGAGTCAGAGATAACAAGTGAAAATGTATCTAAAAGGGGAATAGTCCAAGTCAATGTGAGTCATATCGCTGTTAGAGGGGACATGTGTCCCAGGGTTATCGGAAATAGGCGAAATGGGGCCTGATAAGGATTGAGGGTCGCAGAATCGTGTGAAGGTGCATAGGAAAGGGAAAAAGTGTAACATTCTACCCCAGGGCCTCATGGGGCCTCCTCTGCTAATCCGGCATCTGTAAGGGCAACCACTTTCACTTTTCACTTTTCCTTTCCTTTCTTCCTTTCATTTCTATTCCACCACCTCCGACGTCCTCTGATCGTATCCGCTGTCTCCGACATCTTATCCACCTCTCCGCATCCGATGACTCCGCCCCCATCCGCTACTCCGCATGTCGGATCACAGATACTATCATTCATCTTGTTTTCATTCATCCTTCATGTTACGGACTTACCGGTTTGTATGTTACGCACTTTTCCCTTGCATTGTACCTTCGTTATTTCTTTGACTCATCGGACCGCTTATTCATTTACCTTTACTCTATCATTCTCCTTTAGTATACTTTGCTCCCACGCTGACTTGCACTCCGCAGTAGGGATTACTCAGTCCGCAGTCGTCTGACTCACTTCGCACTGCCTTTCCGCAGTTACTGACTCATCCGCACTGCCTTACGCAGCTACTGACTCACTCGCTACCGCTCATAGCCAGTACTATATAAACCCCATGTACCATAGCTATATTCCTTAGATTTAGCAATCACTTTGCTCTTTGCCTTTCCACTTCCTGCATACTCTGCCCGAACCTTGGAACGGTTTGTTAAGCAGAACAAGTTGCTAAATCTTGTTAGGTTCGCCCAGAGCGAAGAGAGCAACTACCAGATGAGTCAAGACATCGCGCTTCTTTGAAGACTTCACCAGTAACCCATTCAGCACGCCAGAAGCCCGACAGGAGGAGCTAAGTCCTCGAGACAGTATCGATTTTACACTCATCCAGCAGTACATCGAATCGGAGATCCGTCGCATCCTACAGCAGGTGCTTGACGAAGAACTAGACAACGACGAGCATCGCCCCCACGGCGAGATAGCAGAGAGCATCCATCTTGCTCGGCAACACCAGATCGCGCGTTACAACGCCCGACAGAATGAACTCGAAAGCTTTCGCGTTCAAGAAGGACCTCAGACAGGTCGGATCACAGAGATCAGAGAGTTTATCGGTGTCCAGACAACCGTTATCAGAAGATTGATTAGGACGCTCACATCGAGACGTCCCAGAACCACATCATCATGTCCTACTCGAAGCAGCAGATCTACGCCCACTTCACCACCGAAGAACAACAGACCGAGTACAACCGCTGGGCACGAAACGAGAGACTTGACCCCTTCTCGAGACCAACAGACGCACAGGAACAGAGATTCCTTAGAGATTTACAGAGGAAATACTCTGAACGTTTTGCCACTGATTCCGCCGACAAGTCCCCTGACGAATTTACTTTTGACTCCGCGCAGTCAGATATCAAACAGACGCCTAGAACAGGGACTCATTTTCAATCCTTACCTGTATCCGGAACCCCATCTTCATCCCAACAACCCGACTCCTCTTCTCCTCCGCAGACTCTGAACATGGCAGAAGCTCCGGCTGTACAAACAATGGATACATCCAAGATCATCAAGGATCCTGGAATGTTCAAGGACAGATACACCTTTGACGAGTGGTGGAAAGCCACCAAACTATACATCAGGTTCCAAAAGAGCCTCACAGACGATCAGAAGATTCTTGCGGTACTATCCCGCATGATGGAAGGGTCCGGCAGACACTGGGCCAGTAACAAGTTAGATGCTCTTGCCGTTGACAATGAGAACATCACCTGGCTAGGTTTTTCCAATGATATCGCCACATGATTCTCCATCGCCAACAAGTTGGTCACTGCCAAAGCGAGACTCGAAGTGCTGAAACAAGAGAAACACACTGTTGATGAATTCTTGGATGAATTTGAAGAACTCTTGAAACTGTCAAACCTTGGCGAAGAAACTGGGAAATACATCCTGGAGAAAAACGTCAACCACAGAATCTCTGAACAAGTGGCCAGCAATGGCAAGACGTACACCGATTACGCAAAGGAGATCCGAAACAAGGGACGACAGATGGAAGGACACGCACTGGTCATCCGAGGTGGTGGCAACATGCGCACCGGATCGGGTACCACTTATGGTGGTCAGGGCAAAGCCATGGAGATCGACGAAGCAGGAGTAGCCCATTGCTACAACTGTCAACGCTTCGGTCATCTGGCTAAAGACTGTAGCGCTCCAAAGAAGAAAGATGGTCGCAAGTGTTTCAACTGCGACCAAGAAGGCCATATCGCGCGCAACTGCCGCAAGCCGAAGAAGAACTCCGGAAGGATTAGGAAGGTGTCCGAGGAAGATGCCGAGAATGATGAAACCACAATCTTAGAAGCCAACGAGAAGGATTTTCCCGAAGGGTCCGATTAAACGACGCTAAGTCGCGACCCTTATCTATTAAACGGACTTGCTTGCCTTGTATGACTGCAGACAATAGAACCTATGTCATCCCTGCCAAGCGAGCCGCTGCGTCGACTAAGATTGTGAAGGGAGATAAACCTCCGAAAAGACGAGAAATCAGGCTGTTAGCGCAGCTCAAAACACGACGAGGACCAAAGGTTATCCGACCTGAGGTTGACAGCGGATGTGAACGCACATGCATTCATCCCAGAATAGTACGCGAACAGAACCTCCCCATGCGAGGAATACCACCCATAGCAATTCTAAATGCGGATGGATCACCAAATCAACAACAGAAAGCGAGCCAACTTGCCGAAGTCAAGCTGGATTTGGGAGCACATCAGGAAACCATGGAAGCAATGGTACTGGACATTGGGAGGACAGACATGCTCTTGGGACATGACTGGTTGGTACACCACAACCCCACAATCAATTGGACAACCGGCGCGGTAACATTTAACCGGTGCCCAACGGACCAAACACTCGGATTTTAGGATTAACCTTAATGGTCGCAAGCACCGGGTTCGCATGGTTGAGGTGCGCGACAAAGATGCACCCAAAAAGTCGGATCAGAAATGGAAGCCTGGAGACCCTATTTTGGAAGCTGTCACTCCCACACCACCTCCCACAACCAAACGACCCTCATATGTTGAACGATTTGCTCATCTTTTCGAGAAAGAGAACTTTGACAAGATCCCAAAGGAGAGGGAATGGGACCATGGTATTGAACTTACACCGGACGCACCAAAGGAACTAGGGGGAAATACATATCCTATGACGCAAAAGGAACAAGAAGAATTGGACGCATTCATTGACGAGGGTCTAGCAACAGGAAAGATCCGCCCGTCCAAATCCCCTTATGCCTCCCCTTGCTTCTTCATCAACAAAAAGGATGGCTCCAAACGATTGGTACAAGATTACCGCATGGTCAATAAATTCACGGTCAAAGACAAGTTCCCACTCCCACGAATATCCGATCTCTTGGACGTACTGAAAGATGCGGTCTACTTCAATAAAATGGACATCATGTGGGGCTATAACAACGTCCGGATTAATGAGGGCGATGAATGGAAAGCTGCCTTCCTCACCAGTCGAGGATTGTTCGAACCATTGGTCATGTTTTTCGGTCTTTGCAACTCCCCGGGAACGTTCTCTCGAATGATGGCTAGTCTATTCCGGGACCAGATCCGCCGACGTATCTGCGTGATCTACATGGATGACATCGTGGTTATTGGTAAAACCAAGGAAGAACTCGCGTGAAACACTGAAGAAATCCTACAGATCCTATCGGACAATGATTTGTTCCTAAAGGAGAAGAAGTGTTTATGGGAAGTAACGAAATGTCCTATATTGGGATATGTGGTTGGTGAGGGACGTGTTGAGATGGAAACTGAGAAGGTGGATACAATTCGAAACTGGCGAGCACCCACATCAAAAAAGGAAGTTCAGAAGTTCCTTGGATTTGCTAACTTCTATCGACAATTTATTGAAGGGTACTCAAACATCGCAAAACCTCTCACCGCGCTCACAGGCGGTACGGCATTTACTTGGGGACCAACAGAGCAGCAAGCTTTTGAAGGTCTCATACAGGCAATCACATCGGCACCAGTCTTGGCATTACCAAAACCAGAGGGACAGTTCAGGGTTGAAACCGATGCATCGGGCTATGCAATTGGAGCAGTACTCTCTCAGAAGCAAGACGACAAATGGCACCCCATCGTGTTCTTGTCGCGGACCATGTCCGCGGCCGAACAGAATTATGAGATATATGACAAGGAACTCCTGGCGGTCGTGGAAGCACTAAAAGATTGGAGACACTATCTGCTTGAAGCCAGGGAACGTTTTGAAATCTTGACTGATCACAAGAACCTGGAATATTTCCGTCGTCCTCAGGACCTGAATCAACAACAGCGATGCTGGAAAATGAAGTTACAAGACTATGACTTCGAATTATGGCATGTGCCCGGCAAGACCAATGCGAAAGCGGACATCCTGTCACGCTTACCCTGGTATGAAGCGGAACTCAAACCACAGGACAGTGACCAAATGCTCAAGGAGGGACTATTCTTGAAACGGTTGGAATCAGAAGATGTGGTACAAATGGAGATGTTCATGGAGGAACAATTCTTTGAAGGGGGTGAAACATCTGATTCCATCAAAATTGGAAACATCACGACCATCGAAAATCCGTGGATCACACGCATCAAGGGTTCAAACCACATGGAGACAGAAGTAGCCCAGGGTCTAAAGAAGAATCCTCATTGGTATCAACAGGAAAACGGCATCACATATGCAGGTGAATGAGTCTATGTCCCGCCAGATCCACAATTACGACAAGAATTGATGTTTGAGTCACACGATGCACCAGTGGCTGGACATCCAGGACAGTACCGGACACATGAACTCCTCACTCGCACCTATTGGTGGCCTACCATATTGCATGATGTGAAGAAGTACGTGAAGGGTTGCGACACTTGTCAACGCAACAAGATTAACCGACAAAAGCGACATGCTCCGCTACATCCCCATGCAGCACCAAGTCACCCATGGGAAGACATAGGAATCGACGTCATGGGACCGATACCAGAATCTGATGGAAAAAACGCAATTCTGGTCATCACGGATAGACATTCAAAGATGCTTCACCTTATTCCGACAACCGTGGAACTATCAGCTGAAGGATTAGCCAAGATCTATCGGGATCAGATATGGAAGCTTCATGGGATCCCCAAGAAGATCATCAGCGATAGGGGACCGCAGTTCGCCGCGAAGTTCATGGAGATACTCTGCCGCATGCTAGGGATCAAAAGGAACCTGTCCACCGCATACCACCCACAGACTGACAGACAGGCCGAGCGATGGCATCAGGAAACAGAAGCATTCTTACGAAACTTTGTCAACCATCTACAGGATGATTGGGCTGAATGGATCGCAATCGCAGAGTTCCAGTACAATGACAAAGAACATCAGGCAACGAAGCACACCCCATTCTACCTCAACTACAGTTTACATCCATGGAAGGGAGAACTCGTGTTAGAAGATACCAATCCGGCTGCCAACGACTTCTTGAAAAAACTCAAACAGGCACGAGAAGAAGCCAATGCTGCGCTGAAACAAGCACAGGATCAGATGAAGAAGACAGTTGACATCCGTCTTGGGACTACCGCATCGGAGACAAGATGTGGCTGGAAGGGACTAACATCAGGACCGATCGACCCTCAAAGAAACTTGATGCACTCCGACATGGACCATTCAAAGTCCTAGAGAAGAAAGGAGCTAGCGCGTACCTTCTTGATCTTCCGAAGACTTGGAAGATGATTCACCCTGTGTTCAACGAGACCCTGTTGTCACCATATGAAACTCCGAAGTACGCCATCCAGAAAAAGAAATCAGCCCCTGATCCGATCATCGTCGAAGGACGAGAAGAGTACCATGTGTCTACGATCCTGGACTCTCGAAAGTTCCGCGGAAAGATCCAGTACCTCGTTCAGTGGGAAGGATATGGCCCAGAAGAGAACACATGGGAACCTCGAGCTAATGTTCAGAACGCTCAAGATTTGATCCGTGATTTCCATCGGCAAAACCTGTCTCGACCACAATAAAAGATGAGTTCTCAAAATCCATGACAGTATCGACCTCATCAGTCAAACACACACTGAGTTCCCCGCTCTAGTCTTCTCCCTGCCCAATATAGCCACCCCATTCTTCTTTTATCTCTCAACCATCCTCACCGCCATGTCAAACACCATCGTCACCACCACCGACATCAACCCCGCCATCGCCGCCCTCATGAACGAGGCACTCTCCATGAGAGACCAAATCCACGCTCTCGAAACTTCCCTTGCCGACCTCCTCCATCGCCAGATGCATATCCGGCTCCACTCGCTGTCCAACCTACCTGTCGCCCCGAGTCCCGAGGAAAAACAAATTCTCGGGAACTACACCAGCACCCTCGTGATCGAGAATCAACGTATTCGGCTGGCTATCAAAGGCCTCGAACTCACCGTAGCCATCAACGAGGAGTTGATATATGATTGGAGCCTCAAGGAAAGTCCGAACTGGTCCAATCCCGGCAACAACAAGGGATGGGGACAATGACTCTGTGAGGACACAGAGCTTGAGGAGGGGAACATGTTACGGACTTACCAGTTTGTATGTTACGCACTTTTCCCTTCCATTGTACCTTCGTCATTTCTTTGACTCATCGGACCGCTTATTCATTTACCTTTACTCTACCATTCCCCTTTAGTATACTTCGCTCCCACGCTGACTCGCACTCCGCAGTAGGGATTACTCAGTCCGCAGTCGTCTGACTCACTTTGCACTGCCTTTCCGCAGTTACGGACTCATCCGCACTGCCTTCCGCAGCTACTGACTCACTCGCTACCGCTTGTAGCCAGTACTATATAAACCCCATGTACCATAGCTACATTCCTTAGATTTAGCAGTCACTTTGCTCTTCGCCTTTCCACTTCCTGCATACTCTGCCCGAACCTTGGAACGGTTTGTTAAGCATAACAAGTGTTACTAGCTCGTAGTTGGTCTGTGTGCATTCCCATAGATATAAGTACTGCATGTAAGTAGTGTAGTATAAGAGACTTTAATGCTCTAACAAGGCTTTACAAGTTCTACAACTTCTATCATCACCCACTCTTCTCAAACATCTCAACCCCTTCACTTCAATGTGAGTATTATTAACCAGGCTTCCTCTGTGTCTGCAAGGTGTGCTGTTCAATATGCAAGAGTGTACAATCCACCTGTGTGTCATTTGACAATGAGCATTGGTCCGAAATATCTTGCATGGCATTTTCTATTTTTCCCTTTCTCAAATTTCTTATTCAATACAAGGACAAATATGCCAGGTTTAAAATTGTAGTTGGTGGTATTATGTTTGTTTTTCTTTTCGAAGTCTGCAATAGATTTGAATCATGCATTGATAACATGTGAACGGATCATTTCGAGGTTGTCGTCACCTTGTTGTAGTTGCGCAGCTCAGTTGGCAAGAAGTTCAGATTTGGATAAATGTCTGTTGAAGTTGGGAAATAAGAATGTTGCTTCTGTGATGTTGAAGGGGAGGAGAGGCTCAGTTCCGGTGACAGCTTCGTAAGGAGACATGCCAAGTTGTCATCATATGGTGATGTGTTCGGCCCAGAAGATGAAGGAAAGATGCTTATCCCATTCACATAGGTTACTGTCACAAATCTTCACGAGGGCATCATGTATGTGCCTGTGCACGTTCTTGACGATGCTGTTGGCTTGGGAATTGTATCTGCTGATTTGGATATGATGTATGTTGTATCGCTTTGCAAGCCAGTCGATGGCTGCGATCCAGTGTCCCATTGTCGGTGATGATCTCCATGATTGGTCCCCATTGACACATGATGTCTGCCATTAGCCACCCAGAAATTGCCTTACCATTCTCCCTTTCCAGTGCAATGTACTCTGGCCAAGTTGTCAAGCTGCAGCGACCTTGTGTGACGAATTGGAAGCCGTTTTTGGATTTGGGAAGTACCATGGTGTTGGCATACAACTTGCTGAAGAGGCCAGCTGGATAAGAAATGGTGGGCAGGATCATGGTACATTGCATGGAGTGCGTTTGACATTGGTGACATGTCTTTAGATACCATTTAACATTGTCATTGAGAGCAGGCCACCAGAATTGCATTGCAATGTTTTTCCGCATTGCATATAGCCCTCGGTGTCCAAGTTTGTCGTGGGTACCACGTAGTAGTTGGTAGCGGTCATGTTCATGTATGTATAGCTGGTGTTTGCTCTGGGCGTCACATTACCAAAGTTGTTTCCTGAGTACAAAAAATCAGATTGCCCTCTTGATGAATCATAATATGTCATTGTTGGAGATGTGTTCCAGTTGTGTCCCATCTTCCAGGAATCTTTGTACATCCTCGAGGTCCTTGTCCCTATGTTGCATAATGGAATTGTCAGGTTACAAACTGTTGTTGACACTAAGACCAAAGCACTGTTGATGTTGTCACCGAGATCGTGGAATATCATGTCTGCCACCCAAATTCCACAGCTCAATATATCCTCCATCCATTTCTCAGCAGCATTCTCAGCTGGATCTCCATCATCAATCGTTCTCTTGCATCAAGACAGGGCATCTGGTCCTTTGAGGTATGTGGACGAGTTTGAAATCAAAGAGTAGGATTACCACAATCCAACGGTTGACAGTTGCATTTGGATGGATATCCAGGTTGTTTAGCATACCTTTCACTAGTATGTACCATTCTAATCATAAGTTATCAGCATGATATGATAGATTGTATTCTATATGATGCTTTATCATTTGAAACTACTTATCATACTTATGATATTTCCTATCATTAGTTTTAAATCATCATAAAACCATCATTAGAGTTAATTCTCTTCATTAGAATAGTTATCATTCAATTGAATACATCATAAAGCTATCATTAGACCACATGTTTCATTAGAATAGTTATCATTTGACAGAATACATCATCATTTGATTAGAATACATCATAAAGCTATCATTAGACCACATGTTTCATTAGAATAGTTATCATTTGACAGAATACATCATCATTTGATTAGAATACATCATAAAGCTATCATTAGAATGCACTCACATCAGCAAACACTGATTTTTGCCGAATATGTTGCAGCAGCTTGGCCTATATGCTGTGTAGCTCTTCGCAGCAATGTGGAGCTGAAGTGTCAAATTTGAAGGTCTTTGTGAGCTGGTAGGTGATATAGTTTCTATAAAGTAATATATAGATATTGCGGGAATCTGTAAAGATAATCGGAAACCTTGTGTAAGTCTTCATAGAAACATTCCAATATGGTGCTACAGCAATTCACGAATAACAGATTGGAAAAAATTGATTGAGTTGGAGTGCTATGACATGACAATGTACAATTTATATCAATGTGCTCCTCATGCCCCCCAGTGCATCGTCCTTTGTCTGCCAGCGCACGTCCCACTGTTCCTTGTGTGTCCTGCTGTTTCCATGTGTCCTGTCTGCCTTGCCGTTTCTCACATCTGCCGCTGTTCTCATTGCATCCCGCTGTTCTCGCATCTGCTGGTCTATGTCCTGCCCCTCTCATGTCAGCTGTAAGGGCAACCACTTTCACTTTTCACTTTTCCTTTACTTTCTTCCTTTCCTTTCTATTCCACCATCTCTGACATCCTCTGATCGTATCCGCTGTCTCCGACATCTTATCCACCTCTCCGCATCCGACGACTCCGCCCCCATCCGCTACTCCGCACGTCGGATCGCAGGTACTATCATTCATCTTGTTTCCATTCATCCTTCATCGCTACTCCTGATCATTGCTCATCATTCATGCGTCTCGTTTTATCTCTTATTTCATATCTCATTTTACTATTTATCGCAGCTAGCTTGCAGGGGAATCCTTAGAACTTTCTCTTCAGATCTCCCTTGCAAGGTATGTGTTGTATTACTTATTAGACTGCTCAATCTAAACTTCGGATCTCCCTTGCAAGTATCTGAGTTTGAGTCTTGGATCGTAAGGTCGCCCTTACAGTAGAAAGTTCTCTTCTAATTGGACCAGGTCCGATTGCATCATTGTCACGATTCTGCGCTTCGGAGCAGCTTCGTCCGCGTCCGACTCCGATACATCTCACATCCCTTCCAGTTCTTCTAACTACCTCTCCGTAACTGGTGATTCTGCTCCGCGCATA
This sequence comes from Entoloma clypeatum, assembly GCA_963565915.1. Classification (NCBI taxonomy): domain Eukaryota; kingdom Fungi; phylum Basidiomycota; class Agaricomycetes; order Agaricales; family Entolomataceae; genus Entoloma; species Entoloma clypeatum. The sequence continues at coordinate 1,437,023 of OY751485.1, read as the reverse complement.
GTAATGGACGACCCCAATCGCCTTGAACAGCTTGAGCACGAGTTCCAGGAACAACGTCAAACTCTCACTGATATCTCAACTCAACTTGACCAACTCCTCCTCGCCTTCAACGCAATTCCTGCCCCAGCTCCGCCACCTATCCCACCTGCTCCCGCACCCGCTATTATACCTGCTCCGATCGCTCCGGCCAATCCGGGCATGCGTTGAGCAAAACCTGCCAATCCGTCGGACTTCGATGGACTGCGCGCAAATGGCTGGACCTTTCTAAACTCCTGTGAATTGTTTATGGGGCTGGCTCCGGAACAGTTCGCAGACGACCACGCTAAAATTTATTGGGCTTTATCTTTCATGAAGAGTGGACGTGCAGCATGCTTTGTGGATCGCATTATCCGACAGGAGCGGAGGACCGGTGCTCCGCCTTATCGGACTTGGGTGGACTTCCATGCAGTCTTTACAGTGGAGTTCACTCCGAAGAATGAGGAACAGGACGCGAGACTGATCCTCGAAGGAGAATCCTATTATCAAGGTCAACAGGATGTCGAGACCTATATTGACGAGTTCAAAGACTACATTGACAAAGCAGGCTACCAGGAGGATACCAACATCGTACTCAAATTCCGCCATGGTCTCCGTTCCGACATTCAGAACAAGATTGCCACCCTGACCCACGGACGACCTGTGGATGACAACCCCGATGAGTGGTACTCTGCAGCATGAGTCAATGATGACAATAGGATTGCCAACAAAGCCTTCAAAGCCACTGCTCCGACCCGTACCTCCGCCTTCCGCAATGTTGTCGGACCAAGAGTACCTGGCACCTCAGTATTCCCTCGCCCCTACATTCCATTCACTCCACGCACAGCTCCGCTTGCATCCGCATCTGCTCTGTCTCCGCCGACAAGGGACCCCAATGCAATGGACATTGATACTTCACGCGTCAAAGGCAAGAATGCCAATGCATGCTTCAGATGTAACAAAACGGGTCACTTTAGTCGTGAATGCCCCCTTCGCTTTGACGTTCGCTTCATGACAACGGAGGAGCAGGACGAGTTTGTTATGGAACAACTCGTGGTCAAGGACGCAGCGGAAGGCAACTCCGTTCCGCCCACGGAGTCTGCGGAGTCGGAGGGAAGACAGGAGGATTTTCCTCCCCACAGCGAGTGAACAGTGCGCCCTCGTTGTCTGCTAAAAATCGTTATGCTGCCTTATTTATGGAACAATATGATCCTATACCCTCCATCTCTAAGCCTGCAAATGATCCCATAGTTGCACCCAACTCCGCAAATCCCATCCGCCTTCGCCTCTCTAAATGGGAGCGTCGGCTTCCAAAACAATATGTCCTCGCCTCCACTCACTCCAACAATTCTATTGAACTAGACATAGTTCTTGAAACTACCGACACCAAAGACACACTATCACAAAAGGCCTTACTCGACAGCGGGGCAACAGGGTCGTTTATTGAACGCACTCTGGTCGAGAAACATCGACTCTCTACTCGAAAACTACAACACGCAATTCCGGTATACAACATCAACGGAACTCCAAATGAGGCCGGAGCAATAACGGAGGTGTTGGATGTAGTGCTCTGCTACCGGGATCACTCGGAACGGACCCAGCTTGCAGTCACAAGTTTGGGAAAACAAGAAATCATGTTAGGCTTCACTTGGCTCAAGGAACACAACCCCGAGGTAGATTGGACATCAGGGGAAGTGAAGATGAGCCGGTGTCCTGCACGATGTCAGACATGCCACCAAGAGGCAGCCCAAGAGCGGAAGGAGCCGAAGTTTGAACAAGTCCGCATCCGAGCCTGTCGGATGGGTTCCACTCCAACGTCCGGTCTAGAGGAGGAGGCTCCACATGGCCCATGGGTGGAGGATGTCACAGAAGGAGAGGAAGCGGAGGAGTTAGCGGAAGATGATGAGGAAGAGGATGAGTTTGAGGAGGGAGACCGCCTTTTTGTCGGAACAGTACCCGCGGAGGCGGAGTTCATCCGTGCTTCATCCAATATCTCGCAACGTCTATCGGAGGCCTTCCTCAGTAACCAAAAACCTAAATCTTTCCGCGACTCTGTACCAGACCACTTGTTTGACTTCGAAGACATATTCTCAAAGACCTCTTTTGACACCTTACCAGAAGAGCGGACTTGGGACCACGCCATTGAACTTGTTCCGGACGCCTCTCCGGCGGGTTGTAAGGTATATCCGCTTGCTCCAAATGAACAGAAGGAACTCGACGTGTTTTTGGAGGAAAACCTTGCAACTGGTCGGATCCGCCCTTCCAAGTCTCCGATGGCATCTCCGGTATTCTACATCAAGAAGAAGGATGGCTCCCTTCGTCTTGTACAAGACTACTGGTCACTCAATTCCAAAACTATCAAAAACAAGCATCCGCTTCCGCTCATATCCGAACTGATCAATAAACTTCAATGCGCTCAACACTTCACCAAGCTCGACATCTGCTGGGGCTACAACAATGTGCGGATAAAACCCGGAGACGAGTGGAAGGCTGCTTTTTGGACCAATCGCGGACTCTATGAACCATTGGTGATGTTCTTCAGCCTCACTAATAGTCCATCCACATTCCAGACTATGATGAACGAAATCTTTCAGGACCTTATCACTGAAGGTGTAGTCTGTGTTTACCTCGACGACATACTCATCTTCACGGAGACCCTTGCAGAGCATCGGAGAGTCACACGGATCGTACTGGAACGACTTCGCAAACACAAACTCTATCCAAAACCAGAGAAATGCGAGTTTGAACAAACGCGCATTGAATACCTAGGCCTTATTATTGAACAAGGACATGTAGAGATGGATCCAGTGAAGGTAGCGGGGGTTGCGGAGTGGCCTGCTCCGACAAACGTCCGAGAAGTACAGTCCTTTCTGGGATTCACTAACTTCTATCGCCGTTTTATTGAAGGGTTTTTGGACATCGCGCGCCCTCTTTTCGAGCTCACGAAGAAAGGGCACCTCTGGTCTTGGAGGGAGGGAGAAGTGTCCGCATTTGCGGAGTTGAAGCGGAGGATTACATCCGCTCTGATCCTGGTCTTAGCTGATCATGGAAAGAAGTGGCGGATAGAAGCGGATAGCTCGGACTTTGCAACCGGAGCAGTACTGTCCCAACCAACAGAGGACGGTAAGTGGCACCCTGTCGCATTCTATTCCAAAAGCCTTAGTCCGGTGGAATGCAACTACGAGATCTACGACAAGGAGATGTTGGCAGTGGTCCGCGCATTGGAGGAGTGGAGGCACTTCCTTGAAGGAGCGGAGAAGACAGTGGAGATTTGGACGGACCACAAAAATCTTGAGTATTTCATGACAGCTCAAAAACTAAATCGACGACAGGCTAGATGGTCCTTATACCTCGCTCGTTTCGATTTCAAAATGCACCATCGACCTGGCAAGTCAATGGGCAAGTCCGACGCTTTGTCCCGACGAGCGGACCACAGAGACGGATCATGGGACAATGAAAACATCATCCTTCTGCGACCAGAATTGTTTGCAGTGTGAGCAATGTGTGGGGTAACTGTTCAAGGGGAAGAACACGACGTCCTCTGCCAGGTCCGACAGGGAATCCGAGAGGGGTTACTGGAGGATAGTGTGGCGGAGGTCGTCAAATCCCTTCCGACCGTCGGAGCGGGATCCGTCCGTAGTGCGGAGTGGAGGCAAGCGGAAGGTTTGCTCTACTTCAGGGATCGTATCTATGTTCCTAACAATCCCCAACTGCGTCATCGGATCCTCACACAACACCATGACACTCCAGTGGCCGGACATCCTGGATGGTGGAAAACCTTGGAACTGGTGTCGCGCAATTACTGGTGGCCACACATGTCTCGTTTAATAGGTCAATATTGCAAGACATGCGACCCATGCCTCCGCACCAAGGTCCGACGCACTCCGCCCTCCGGAGAGCTCAATCCACTACCGGTCCCCACAGAGCGATGGCAAGTAACCAGTGTTGACTTCATTACTGAACTACCAGAAGCCCACGGCTACGACACTATCATGGTGGTAGTGGACTCAGTAGGGAAGCGGGGACACTTCATCCTGACACACTCCAACATCTCCGCACTCGGGACTGCACGCTCCTATGTTCAAAATGTCTGGAAACTCCACGGACTACCGGAGGCCATTGTCTCCGACCGAGGACCACAGTTTGTTGCCAAGTTCACGCGCAAACTATACAGGCTGCTTAACATTAAGGTTGCTGCCTCGACAGCCTACCATCCGCAGTCGGATGGACAGACGGAGCGGGTCAATCAAGGATTAGAACAATACCTTCACCTATTCGTCAATGAACATCAAGACGATTGGGACGAATGGCTTCCGATGGCTGAATTTGCATACAACAACCATGTTCACGCATCGACACATCAAACTCCATTCTACATTGACACCGGCCGCCATCCGCGCATGGGATTCAAACCTCGCGAGAAGTGGACGGAGATCGAGGCGGTAGCGGATTTCAGCCAGCGGATGAAGTCCGCTCTAGAGGAGGCTCGTGCAGCACTGACAAAGGCAAAAGATGACATGGCACGATACTACAACCAGCATCGGAGCACCACTCCAACATTCCGCCTGGGGGACAAGGTCTTTTTAGACTCATCAGACCTCAAAACCACCCGACCCACAAAAAAGCTTGCACATCAATACATAGGCCCTTTCCCAGTGGTCCGACCTGTCGGAACACATGCCTATGAACTTCGCCTTCCCCCTTCCATGTCCCGCGTTCACCCAGTATTCCATGTCGTCAAACTTTCACTAGTTCCCGACGACCCTTTCCGATGCCAAGTCCGCTCTCCTCCGCCTCCGACGGTAGTTGGAGAAGAATTGGAGTATGATGTTGAAAACCTCTTGGACAGCTGACTGCATTGAGGCAAGCTTCCATTCTTGGTCAAATGGAAGGGATATGGCTACGAAGAGAATTCCTGGGAAGCAGAAGACAATGTCCACGCTCCGCGCCTAGTCTGCAACTTCTACCGACGCCATCCGGGAGCTCCACAGCGGATCGCCGCTGCGATATTCGACTCATTTTGCCTGACACGTCGAGACGCCGTGCCTTGAAGGGGGGGTGATGTAAGGGCAACCACTTTCACTTTTTACTTTTCCCTTCCTTTCTTCCTTTCCTTTCTATTCCACCATCTCCGACGTCCTCTGATCGTATCCGCTGTCTCCAACATCTTATCCACCTCTCCGCATCCGACAACTCCACCCCCATCCACTACTCCGCACGTCGGATCGCAGGTACTATCATTCATCTTGTTTCCATTCATCCTTCATCGCTACTCCTGATCATTGCTCATCACTCATGCGTCTCGTTTTATCTCTTATTTCATATCTCATTTTACTATTTATCGCAGCTAGCTTGCAGGGGAATCCTTAGAACTTTCTCTTCGGATCTCCCTTGCAAGGTATGTGTTGTATTACTTATTAGACTGCTCAATCTAAACTTCAGATCTCCCTTGCAAGTATCTGAGTTTGAGTCTTGGATCGTAAGGTTGCCCTTACAGCATGCTTGGCAGGTTCCGGGCCCAGGCACCCATGATGAAACATCGGAACTTGCCGACCTCAGCAATGGCCGACAGTCGAACAATATCCAAAGTCCCATCATAGTACTTCTTGCCTTCCCCCACCACCTTCCTCTCCCTCCTCCATCCCTCTGCTCCCCTGTTCACACAAGGGCCATGATGCCCCCATATAGGTAAGCACCCCCCTCCCATTCACGCCCTGTCAGACCACTGATAAAACACGCGAGAGTGGCAGGATGCACAGCGAATGGGATGGGACATGTGAGAAACAGCATGACACACACCAGCAGATGTGAGAGGGGTGGGGCACGCAGGGGGACAGGCATGCGGGGGAGGGGGGGGGGGATGGGACACGCACTGGCAGATGCGGGTAAGCACACCCCGCCATTCATGTCACCCCAGACCACTGATGAAACACGCAAGAGCGGTGGGCCATGCGTGAGAGACGACGATGCAAGATACAAGGGACCACATCTGGGAAAGGGGTGTGAGGCATGAGAGGTACAACACATGGGTCAAAGTTGCTACCCAGGGGACTCGAGGGAGAGTTGTGAGTCCTTGTGACATGTGGGTGGGGGGACATGGGAAGTGCCAGCACACACTTGGCATAGGCAGGGAGTGTGAGGAATGAGAGGTACAATGGCCAGGCAAGAGAGAGATACATTGTACCATAATATTGTTGCATTGTCTGTTGTAATAGCATGGAAAAATATACATCATTTTTTCTCAAACACATTATTATTGATAAAATGGAATGCTCTATAACTGTAAGTTGTACCAGAGTCTGGAGGCCTATGAAGGTGTACAGAATCTGTGGAGGCCTTTAAGAATGGAGTGAAAGTGTGAAGAGCTGCAAAAGATGGTAGTGAAGTTGCACAGAGCTTTTGCAGAACTTTTGCAGAGCTGCATGTAGCATATACCTTGTCTTTGGAACTTCAGCCCTGCAAGAATCTGCATAGACCTGCACAGGGCTGCATAGCCCACCCAGGGTTTGCTGATGTACAATCAAAAATACATACCTCCATTGCTCCTGAACCATGGCACAGATACCTCTCGCCTTCTGGGCCCTTGTCTTAGACATATACAAGGTGTCCTTGACCAAAGGAAGGATTTGGGGAATGTCTGGATCACCTTGAAGAGATATGTGATCCTCCACCCCCCTTTTGCACAATAGTGCATCAATAGAGGGGTGTAAAAGCATGTCCATGGTCTCTATCCTCTATCCCTACACTATATCATGAGTTTCCCACCAGTGGCAAGCAGTAGAAGCAGTGTTCTTAGTCCAAAAGATGCCCAAACAGTCTTGGGGGAGGAGGAGCACATATGTATACACCCTCTAAATGATATGTATATGCAAATATGATGCCTATAGGTTATTTCTACATCATAATAGAGCTTGGGGACACACCTTTGGATACTCCTTCATGTGTGTAATGGAGTGTAAAAGTGCCAACTCACCACATCAGCAAAACCTGATTGGCCCTGGGAGTACTACAGAGCACTACAGAGTGCTGTAGTGTGGTAGAACAGAGTATTTGAAACAGAGAGCTCTGTAGTGACCAGGGTCACTACAGAGGACCCTGGTAGGCTGGCAGGCTACTCTGTAGCATTCTGTACATCAGCAAACTCTGATTTTGATCAAACCAAACTATAGCAAACACAGTCAAAGTCATAGCACCACATAGCATCATGGAGCACCATACCATCCCATAGTGTTCCATAGCATTTCATAGTGTGGTACTGTCATAGCCTTGTATAACATTCCCAAGTAGCCATATTATTTATAATGTTTTGCAGTAATTTAACAAGCTCAGGCTATAATTTACTTGTCTTCATGCATGAGAATTATGACATGCATTATAGTTTCAGTGGGAAGGGGAAATGAAAACTGAATGAATTATAATGATGCAACATAAAGAAAGAAGTCTATTATAATATCGCAGGGGAACTACTAATATGCCCCCACCCTTTCGCATACGACAGGACCTGCCCCTGCCTTCCTGTCTGCCCAATGTCATTTCTCCTTGCCCTCCGGCTCGTGCGTCCCATTTCCCGCCTGCCGTCGTTGCCTACAGGTATTGTCTTGCTTCCCATTGTTGCTGTGGTCATTTCCTACCTGTCTGTCCTGCCTGCGCGCGCCACTCCCCATGGCTGTCATGGACGACATGTTCCCCATGTGTCATTTGGCATGGTGAGTCGGCCTCGTGGTTGGTGTGCGTCATTTACTTGCGCCTCGTGTCCTGTGGTGTGGTACGTCACATTTGGCGTTGATGGGGATTCGGGGTGAGTCAGCGTGGGCATTGGAGTGGTGAGTGGTGTTCAGCGTTAGTGGGGTGTGGGGATGTTGGGGTCATGGTCTTGAGTTGATGGTGGGCCGTGGTCCTGAGCCGGTATTGGGCGTGGTGGATCATGTTGTGGGTTGGCGAGGCATTGGGAGAGAGGGGAGAGGGAGGGAAACATGGTGAGAGGTGGGAAGAAGGAAGATCAACAATGATCAACATTCAACATTCAACATTCAACCCTCGGTGGTTGCTATAGTGTGCCACACAAACAAACATCAGCAATGGACTTGTCAATTTGTTTGTGTGTGGTTGGCAAACCCCGAGGGTTGATCGATATTGTTGATCCTCCTTATTCCCCAATGCCGAACACAACACCCCCATTGCCCAATGGCCATCTCTCATCGCCAATGGTTGTCCCTCATGTCCAACGGCTCCCTCTCGTGTCCAACGACCGTCTCTTGTCTCCCACAGCTCCCTCTCACACCAAACAGCCATCTTGCCCCCAACGGCTGCCTCTCACCTCCAACCCCCTCTCCTCATGCCCAATGGCCTTCTCATGTGCCCAACGGCTCCTTGTGTGCCCAACGGCTGCCTCTCGCACCCAACGGCCGTCTCTCATCTCCAATGGCTTCCTCACGTGCCCAACGGCCTCCTCCCCAACAGCTGCCTCTCGCCCCCAACCCCCTCCTCTCGTGCCAAATGGCCTCTTGTGCCCAACGGCTGCCTCCCGTGCCCAATGCTGTCTCTTGTCTCCAACGGCCTTCTCTCATGCCCAGCGGCTGCATCTCGCCCCCAACCCCCTCGTCTCATGCCCAGCGGCCTCCTCTCGCCTCCAACGGCTGCCTCTCACCCCCAATGGCTGTCTCTCATCTCCAATGGCTTCCTGGTGTTCCTAACGGCTGTGTCTCATCCCCTACAGTCTCCTCACGTCTCCAATAGCTCCCTCTTGTCCCCTATGACCTCCTCTCATCCCCTATGGCCTCCTCTCGTGCCCTGCGGCTGCCTCTCACCCCCAACACCCTCCTCTCATGTCCAATGGGTGTTATGGATTCGCTATCCATGGCATTGATCGCTCGGACAAGATACAAGACATAGAGGCCTTATCTGATTAATGGCCAGTTTCATCTTATCTATTGGTTTCATGCTTACTATTCACTTTTACATCATTCGGGCCCCGGCCTCCGCTTACTCACTACAGTATGGTCATCATTACCATATCTAGATGGTTACTCTCACACATCCTTGACATTGTGTTACTTATTGGACTATACTTAGATACTCTGACTCACGCCGCAGCAGTTACCATAGACACCTACTCCGGGTCCGCTTCTGGAGTCAGACCGGAACCGCTCTAGAGTCATCTAGATGACTCGACCTTCTAGTATATATAGGGTACATACATTGCATGTATTCCCCAGATCTAGCAATCACCTTGGTATCTGCCTTTGCTACTTAAGCCTCTCTGCCTAAGCATTGCATGGGTTTGTCAACCATAACAATGGGGGTCTCTCATCACCAACAGTCGTCTCTCACATCCAACAGCCATGTCCCGTCCCCTACAGCCTACTCTTGCCCCCAACAGCTCCCTCTCGTCCCCTACGGCCTCCCAGCGTGCCCAATGGCCGGCTCTTGTTGCCCACGGCTGCCTCTCGCGCCCAAGGGCCATTTTTTAACTTTTTTTCATGTTGAACTGCTGAAACCAAACCAGACTGCAGCCAGTCTACCCCCTCCCAAGAAGGTCCCATGTTCCCACATATCAGGGTGGTGACGACGCCGGTGACAACAAGCAACAGGACCAAAAGAAAAAAATGATGAGGGACCACAGCAACGGCCATGGCCGTGCAAAGACCACACCACCAGGCGACGAACAGATTGTGAATGATGGACGAGCAACGAAAAGGAGACAGTAGGGGGGGGGGGTGTTATTTGGTTGAAGAGAACCTGACAGTGATTGTGGCAATGGTACTAGTAATACAGATTTCAATATGTCCTTTTCTTGAGAGTTTGTTACCAAGATGTAGTAGTACATCCAATGATATTTTTTATTTTTTTCATAATGACTATTTGTGTGAAATGAATTGAGTGGACTGACATATAAACCTATTCTACAGCAGCCTCCTGAAGGCTCCATAGTGCTCTGTAACATTCTATACACTATGATGGTATAGGGATTTGACTAGGTTTAAAGAGCTCAGAGGTTGCTATGGAATGCTCCATACCTCACAGTGGGCGCTCTAAACAAGAGAACCTTTGCTATAGTGCTATGATGCTATAGGATGTTATAGACTGGTCTCAACTGCTTCAGAACAGACCCCCAGATTGCTGATGTAGTGTCCTGTAGGAGGCAGCCAGTACTATAGACAGCTACTCTGGATCCACAACCAGTAGGATAGCTGGTGGTATTGTAGGAATCACACACTGTTTGGATGATGATGTGGCGTGAAAAATTAAAAATTATTATTATGCTACAAACATGTAAATATGTCCATTGGCTCTCTACATACTGAAATGAAATGCTGAGGGGGGGGGGGCATGTGAGACCATAGAGGATGAGAGATGGCTGTTGGACATGTGAGAGAGGCCAGGAGGTGAGAGGCAGCTGTTGGAGGTGAGAGGAGGCTGTTGGAGGTGAGAGAAGGCTATTGGAGGTGAGGAGAGGCTGTTAGAAGTGAGAAACGGCAGTTGGAGGCAAGAGATGGCCATTGGAGATGAGAGGAGGCTGTTGGAGGAGAGAGGGAGCCTGAGGAGACTGTAGAGGATGAGAGATGGCCGTGGGCATGAGAGAGAGGCCAGAAGGTGAGAGGCAGCTGTTGGAGATGAGAGGCAGCCCTTGGAAGTGAGAGAAGGCCATTGGAGGTGAGAGGGAGCCGTTGGAGATGAGAGACAACCATTGGGCACAACAGGCAGCCATTGGGTGCAACAGGCAGCCATTGGGTGCAACAGGCAGCCATTGGGTGCAACAGACAGCTGTTGGCTGCGCGCATGATAACGCACTGAGAGACATGTCAGGCGACAGCAGAAGGACGGCGGGACATGAGTGAAGAGCACAACATATGCGAGAATGGAGGGACATGTGAGGAGGGGGTGCACAGCTGCGGTGCTTAGTTTAGATTCATGTTTCACATAGTTGAAATATTATACTTTGTGACTACTCTGCCCTCACAGTCCTTTACAGTATCTTTAAGAGTGAAATACATAGCAAGGTTGAATTTTTTTGCTGGATTCTATGGGTTCCTACTATCAATACACAACTACTGTACTACCTCACTCCAATACTACTGTACACTATGGCCCTACCTACCACTACAGCACTACCGTCTCCATGGATCACTATGATCCTACAGGACCCTACAAGCTTGGGTGTGTTTGCTATAGTTCACTGCCGCCGAAAATCAGGGTTTGCTGATGCAACCACCCATGCTGTATCAAACAGCTATACCAGAGGCTCTTACCATCAGAGTTCCAACTGCAGCATCATTGTGAAGATCCATGATTCATTGAGCATTACTTACAGCAGCAACATAAGTCCCAGATAGTATGAAACTATATTGAGTAGAAGAGATGCCTCAAAATTGGGTATTATTCACCTAGCATTTCAATCTCATGATACCTCATATTAGAAAGTATTGAAAATTCATGTCATAGTATAAAATAATGGTATAAAAAAGACCCCAAATGATTTGACTGAATGTTGGGTTCTACAGATGCAAATGTGCTCGAAAAACTAATAGGAACACAGGCATCCCATCAGATGGATGCATTGGCTGATGCTTTTGGCCTCATATCTTTGCTCCAGATGTCTATACTTTATGGATCTCTTTTGGGTCTTTTGTATAACATTCTTATACACTAATAGACTTGTTCTAGATAGCCCATGGTGCAAATTACTCTCCATTGTGAATATCAGATAGAGGATACCACTTTTTGAGACATGTTGGATAACATGACTTTCAGTAAAAAAGAAAGTCAGATCAGGTCAGATAAAAGTCAGATCAGATCAGATAAAATGGTAATGTATGACAAAAGGGACATTTGTGTGACAACAAGTTCGACTAGCTAGTCAGAATTTAGTCAGAGATATGGTCTGACTGTCAATTGACTGTTGGGTGGACTGATAATGTATGACTATACAGTCAAACATCTAGTCAGACTCCAATCTCAGGCTCACAGGTTTTTTGTTTTGGCAAAAACATGAAAGGTTTTCAAATGATTATATTATAAGTGTATAGGAACAATTTTTATTATAAAATCAGACTTATAATTATCTAGTTTATGTTAGAATTGGGTACCAGGAGGCCATTTGGCACAAAGAAAGGCTGTTGGATGCGAAGGGAGGCTGTTTGGAGCTAGAGGATGCCGTTGGAAATGAGAGGACCACATTGGGCATGAAGGGATGCTATTGGGCGCGTGTTGAGAGCGAAGGAGGCCATGTGGTGCAAAGAGATGCCGTTGAGCACAAAGGGAGGCCGTTTGGAGCTAGAGGATGCCATTGGAAACAAGAGGAGCATGTTTGGTGTGAAGGGAGGCTGTGGGGCACCGAGAGGAGACCGTTGGGAACGAGAGGGGCCATTGGAAGTGAGAGGACACCGTGGGGAACGAGAGGGGCCTGTTGGGCACGAAGGGATGCCATTGGGCATGAAGGGATGCTGTTGGGTGCCGAGAGGACACTGTTGGGAACCAGAGGGGCTGTTAGGAACGAGGGGTAGTCATTGGTTGTGGGAGACAGCCGTTGGAGGGGCCATCGAGTGGAGGTCGTTGGATGCCAGAGGCGGTTGTTGATGCGAGTGGAGGCCTTTGGTGCGAGTGGAGGCCATTGGGGGGCAGGGAGTGGTCGTTGGCACCAGTGGAGGCCATTTGGCATGAGGGGTAGTCGTTTGGCACAAGAGGTAGTCATTGGTTGTGGGGATGGCCGTCGGGCATGAGGGGTGGCTGTTGAAGGCTGTTGGATGCAAGGGGTCGTCATTGGCATGAGTGGAAACCGTTGGATGCAATTGGAGGCTGTTGGGCACAAGGGGCAGTCATTGGAGGCTGTTGGGCATGAGGGGCCATTGTTAGTGGAGGCTGTTGGGCACAAGGGGCAGTTGTTGGCACCAGTGGAGGCCATTGGGCACGAGGGGCAGTCGTTGGATGCAGGAAACGGCCGTTGGGCGCGAGGCAGTTGTGGTGCAAGAGACTTGTTGATGTTTGATTTTTTCAACATGGTTGATCAACAATCAACAAAGTCATGTGACTTACGGTTGTCGGAATGAGGTGAAGCATCTTCAAATGTCCATCCATGATGACCAGAATTGCATTTTTTCCATCAGATTCTGGTATTGGTCCCACAACATTGATCCCTATGTCTTCCCATGGGTGACTTGGTGCTGCATGGGGATGTAGCAGAGCATGTTGCTTCTGTCGGTTGATCTTCCAGCATCGCTGTCATTGATTTAGGTCCTGAGGATGACAGAAATATTCCAGGTTCTTGTGATCGGTCAAGATCTCAAAACGTTCCCTGGCTTCGAGCAGATAGTGTCTCCAATCTTTCAATGCTTCCACAACTGCCAGGAATTCCTTGTTGTATATCTCGTAGTTCTGTTCGGCCATGGACAAGAACACGATGGGATGCCATTTGTTGTCTTGCTTCTGAGAGAGTACCACTCCAATGGCATAGCCTGATGCATCGGTTTCAACCCTGAACTGTCCCTCTGGTTTTGGTAATGCCAAGACTGGTGCCAATGTAATTGCCCGTATGAGACCTTCAAAGGCTTGCTGCTCTGTTGGTCCCCAAGTAAATGCCGTACCGCCTGTGAGGCGGTGAGAGGTTTCGCAATGTTTGAGTACCCTTCAATAAAACATTGATAGAAGTTAGCAAATCCAAGGAACCTCTGAACTTCCTTTTTTGATGTGAGTGCTTGCCAGTTTTGGATCGTATCCACCTTCTCAGTTTCCATCTCGACACGTCCCTCACCAACTACATATCCCAATATAGGACGTTTTGTTACTTCCCATAAACACTTCTTCTCCTTTAGGAACAAATCATTGTCCAATAGGATCTGTAGGATTTCTTTGGTGTTTCGCGCGAGTTCTTCCTTGGTTTTACCGATAACCACAATGTCATCCATGTAGATCACACAGATATGTTGGCGGATCTGGTCCCGGAATAGACTAGCCATCATTTGAGAGAACATTCCCAGGGAGTTGCAAAGACCAAAAAACATGACCAATGGTTTGAATAATCCTTGACTGGTGAGGAAGGCAGCTTTCCATTCATCGCCCTCCTTAATCCAGATGTCGCAACTTAGCGTTGTTTAATCGGACCCTTCGGAAAAATCCTTCTCGTCAGCTTCTAAGATTGTGGTTTCATCATTCTCAGCATCTTCCTCGGACACCTTCCTAACCCTTCCAGAGTTCTTCTTCGGCTTGCGGCAGTTGCGCGCAATATGGCCTTCTTGGTCGCAGTTGAAACACTTGCGACCATCTTTCTTCTTTGGAGCGCTACAGTCTTTAGCCAGATGACCGAAGCGTTGACAGTTGTAGCAACGGGCTACTCCTGCTTTGTCGATCTCCATGGCTTTGCCCTGACCACCATACAGTAAGTGGTACCCAATCCGGTGCGCATGTCGCTGCCATCTCGGATGACCAGTGTGTGTTCTTCCATCTGTCGTCCCTTGTTTCGGATCTCCTTTGCATACTCGGAGTACGTCTTGCCATCACTAGCCACTTGTTCAGAGATTCTGCGGTTGACGTTCTTCTCTAGGATGTATTTCCCAGTTTCTTTGCCAAGGTTTGACAGCTTCAAGAGCTCTTTGAATTCATCCCAGAATTCATTGACAGTGCATTTCTCTTGTCTCAGGACTTCGAGTCTTGCTTTGGCAGCGACCGACTTGTTGGCGATGGAGAATCGTGTGGCGATATCATCGGAAAAACCTAGCCAGGTGATGTTCTCGTTGTCAACGGCAAGAGTGTCTAACTTGTTACTGGTCCAGTGCCTGCCGGACCCTTCCATCATGCGGGATAGTACTGCAGAAATCTTCTGATCATCTGTGAGGCTCTTTTGGAACCTGATGTATAGTTTGTGGCTTTCCACCACTCGTCAAAGGTGTGTCTGTCCTTGAACATCCCAGGATCCTTGATGATCTTGGATGTATCCATTGTTTGTACTGCCGGAGCTTCTGCCATGTCTAGAGTCTGCAGAGGAGGAGAGAGGTCGGGTTGATGGGATGAAGATGGGGTTTGGGATACAGGTAAGGATTGAAAATGAGTCCCTGTTCTAGGCATCTGTTCGATATCTGACTGCACGGAGTCAAAAGTAAATTCATCAGGGGACTTGTTGGCAGAATCAGTGGCAAAACGCTCGGGGTATTTCCTCTGTAGATCTCTAAGGAATCTCTGTTCCTGTGCATCTGTTGGTTGCAAGAAGTGGTCAAGTCTCTTGTTTTGTGCCCAACGGTTGTACTCAGTCTGTTGTTCTTCAGTGGTGAAGTGGGCATAGATCTGTTGCTTCAAGTAAGATGTGATGATGTGGTTCTGAGACGTCTCAATGTGAGCATCCTAATCAATCTTCTGATAATGGTTGTCTGGACACTGATAAACTCTCTGATCTCCGTGATCCGACCTGTCTGAGGTCCTTCTTGAATGTGAAAGCTTTTGAGTTCGTGTTGTAACGTGCGATCTGGTGTTGCCGAGCAAGATGGATGCTCTCTGCTATCTCGCCGTGGGGGCAATGCTCATTATTGTCTAGTTCTTTGTCAAGCACCTGCTGTAGGATGCAATGGATCTCCGATTCAATGTACTGCTGGATAAGCGTAAAATTGATACTGTCTCGAGGACTTAGCTCCTCCTGTCGGGCTTCTGGCGTGCTGAATGGGTTACTGGTGAAGTCTTCAAAGAAGCGCGACATCTTGACTCGTCTGGTAGTTGCTCTCTTCGCTCTGGGCGAACCTAATGAGATTTAGCAACTTGTTATGCTTAACAAACTGTTCCAAGGTTCGGGCAGAGTATGCAGGAAGTGGAAAGGCGAAGAGCAATGTGATTGCTAAATCTAAGGAATGTAGCTATGGTACATGAGGTTTATATAGTACTGACTATGAGCGGTAGCGAATGAGTCAGTGACTGCGGAAGGCAGTGCGCATGAGTAAGATGACTGCGGACTGAGTAATACTACTGTGGACCTGAGTAAGGTTACTGCTGCAGAGCTGAGTAAGGCTACTGCAGACTGAGTCATACTGGGAATCTAAGGGACCGAAAGTAGCTATTAGACATAATGTATTCATATGAGGGCACCGAGTCGGGATGATAAGTAAAAGAGATGACATGGTCCGCATACCATAGAGTCTGTAACAGGTTTGACTATTCACTGACCTAGTCTGACCCTTGGTCAAACTTTCGGTCAGACATAAGCTGTGTTCTGACCTGATCTGAATATTATCTGACTAAAGTCTATTTGTTTGACTAAACATCTGAATTCTTTTTTACTGAGCATGACTGCTTCCACTCTATAAAATCTATCTAGGACTGACATGACCATCAGCAAAATCTGGAGATGCTGGGGAGTGTCCAGAATGCTCTGGAGCTTCATAGCGCTGTAGCAAAGGGTTATGATTTGAGAGCACTCTGTAGCAACCTGCCATCACTCTATAGTGCTACAGAGCAATCTCTCATGCCTACAGACTGTGTTTCTTCAGTGTTATAAATTGGCTCATTCATTGGATTCACTTGTAACACATGAAAGTTGTAGTATCAAAAATCAATTTCATTTGAAAGCGAATTCTACTGTAAGACTACAAAACTGAAAAGGGATTGAGCCAAACCCAACAAGTTCACCCCCGCCCCACGTCCCTCAAGGATGCATTGCCATGCATCGTTCACTGGGCATCGCCATGTCCCCTTGAGGCCTATTCGCATGTCCCATCAGAGAAGAGTCCCCCCATCCCAAGCGTCCCTTGGCAGTGTGTTGTCACATTTGCTCGCACCCTATTCACATGTCCCGCCCTTCGCTGTGCCATTTTTTGCTGTGGCCATCTCAGTACCCCTCCCCACCACCATTGTCCCCACCCCACACATCCCTTGCCATGTCCCCTTGCGCCATCTGGCCGTTTTCATGCATGTTCTGCCCCACGCGTCCCTCAGCAGGCATAGCCATGTTTCCTCGCACCCTCGCATGTCCTGCCATTTTCGTGCATATCTGCCCTTCCCCCCACCGTTTTCATGCATGTCCCGCCCCACGCATCCCTCAGCAGGTGTGGCCATGTTCACTCACGCCCTCGCATGTTCTCGTGCATGTCCCGCACTTCGCCCCACCATTTGTCTGCTGTGGCTGTTGCAGTAGGCCTCCCCCCCCCATCGCCCACTGCCATTGTTACAGCGAGAGCCTACAATTGGTTCAGGTATCAAATCACATGGGTTTGTACTGGTTCCACCACAAGTCCCTCAATAGATCGACTTGGTCAAGATCAATGAGCTCCTCAAGAGGACGACTCGGTTTGGTCTGAGCAGAGCTAAGTCCTCGCAAGGCACTTAGTTTGAGAGTGTTCAAAGATAAGACAAAGTAAGTGTTGTTTGCCTAGGTCAAGCTGAGGACCTGTACTCTAAGGTTACAAGTCTTACATATATACATTATCCTATGGCTATAAATAAGTAGGTGCTGTGCAGGAGCTAAATAGGCCATTGGTTAGTTAGATGTTTCAAGGTGGCTGGGGCATAGGAGTCAGAGATAAGGCCTCAAGGCCATGAGTCAGTGAAAATGTATCTAAAAGGAGAGTAGTCCGAGTCAGTATGAGTCATAGCACTGATAGAGGGGACACGTGTCCCAGGGTTGTCGGAGTTAAGTGAAACAGGTCGGATAGGGATCAAGAGTCGAAGGGTTGCATGAAGGCACATAGGAAGAGGGTGAAAAAGTGTAACAGCCATTGTGTTTTGTGGCACAGCAGGGTGCTCACCAGTAGTGTGGCCTGCACGGCCGTTGTGCAAACAAAAAGAGGAGGGGCCAATGAGGAGGACGGGGGGGAGGGAGCAGATGTGACTCATGGAAGGAGGTGATGGAGGAAGTTAAAGGGATGTTGATGGACTCTGGCTATTGTTCAACTTTCGGATGTTGCCAGAGTCAGCAAGTTCTAATCACATGGATGAAAGTTGAACAATTGTGTTATATCCATCTCTGAGTCTCCAATCCACTCCGATCATCCTCCAATATTCCGGACATCCATTACCTCTGCATCTCCACACATTGCCATCATGCATTTCATATTCATAACTCCATGCCCTTATGCATTTCATATCCATATTCCTATTTACTTATGCATCGCCTTTTCTGCATGGTCCGCTGACCAACATCTCTGATGTTTGATACAGTTGCTGGCAACTTATGCCACAACTCTGGACCTACTCCAACCATCTCTGTAAAGTAATCACATTTAGATATTTAAGCTCGCACCATACCTGTAGTTCTGTTAGCAACACTAAACACCAACACTCAGGCCTTGCGAGAGAGGAAATGTGGAACAATGGGAAAGGACTTAGAATGAGGTTTGAAGTGGTAGAAACCAGCTCAAGACTGGGGTTCCATGTTCAAACTATCTACCTTATATACTACTACTAATCATGTGGTATAAATGAGGATGATCTGTGGTCTGCTGATGTAAACTACTGTTATGGTACTCAACATGCATCTTCCATGAGGCTCTGCGGCTGTGTAAGTACTGTGCTTTACTGTGCATCTACCATGCCGTGTCCATGTGTCTGGATAAGATGAGATTATCTATGATCAGATAAGATGGAAAAGTGTTCATAACATCACCCCCCCTTAAGATTGTGCCCTCACAATCTCTTCAAGCTCTATCTCGCACTCCTGTATTAGCCTTGCTTGATAGTTTTCTCGTATTTCTTTATATCTTGCTGCCATTACCCACATGGCTATCATGAGCCCCACCATTATTGCGTAGAAAACAATCATCACAATGAATTCTTGTTCCATCTTCCTTCTGTCCACTCGGTTGTTTGTTGCGCAGTGGTAAGGTTTTTGTATGGGATGAAGTTCAATCAGATGTTGATTGGCCTTGGTGCCGATGGATGGTTTGCATGGAATTCTTCTACTGCAATTGGCATGTCAATTTTGATGGTGGACGCTGGTTCCCATGAGCGTTCTTCAATAGGATATCCACTCCACTTTCCCAAGTATTGTAATCCACGTCCCCTGACTCTCAAATCTAGTATTTTCTCGATTTCATATTGAGTTTCTCCATTGATCACTTCAGGCGGGGATGGTGGTGGTTTTTGTTGTGAAGTGTATTGTGCAGGTATGAAAGGAGTGAGGAGTGACTCATGGAAAACGTCAAAGTGTTGCCATGGTTTTGCCAGTTCAACTTTATATGATGTGTTTCCAACTTTTCTCACGATTGGAAAGGGGCCGAGATGTCGGTCATCCAATTTCTTGGCAGGGCATCTGGTCTTTATATGGCTTGCTTCAACATATATTAGGTCACCTTCTTTATATGTGCACATGGGTCCTTTATTTTTATCAAAGGTCTGTTTCATAGCTTCAGCCACTTGCTTTAGCGCCGCTTCTGCTTCTTCATGTGATTTGGCCATTTGTTTTGCAAACTCTTCTGCTTCTGGTCGCTTTTCTGACCTATTTGGTTCCCACCCCATTTGTGGGTGTTGTCCTCGTTCTAAGAAGAATGGTGTGACTCCTGTGGCTGAACTTGTTTTATTGTTATAAGTGAATTCTGCCATGGCCAACCATTCAAACCAATCATCCTGTTTGTGGTTGATGAACATTCTTAGATATTGTTCGATTTCCTGATTGGCTCTTTCAGTTTGTCCATCTGTCTGTGGATGATATGCCGTGGAAATGTTTTGTCTTATTCCAATGTGGTTCTTTCATGAATTCCATGGCGAACTGTGGTCCTCAATCATTGATTACTCCTTTTGGTATTCCATATTCTCAGAATATGTTATCGCGCCATTCCTTGGCCGTTCCAAGTGCTGATATTTCTGAGTTTACTGGAATGAATTGTCCCTTTTTGTTGAAGCGATCCACCACTACCATGATCATGTTGTATCCTCCTGACTCTGGTAATGGTCCTAGAAAATCTACTGAGAACATGTCTCCTGGTCTCTCAGGAATCTGATTTGGATGTAATTCTGTATTTGCCAGAGACCTCTTTACTTTGGTCCTTTGGCATGTCTCACATCCTTGAATGTATTTGGTAATGTCGGCCTGTAATCTTGGCCACCAATAATTCCTTGTGACGATTTCAAACATCTTTGCTTGTCCCGGATGTCCTGTTAATGGAGAGTCATGTGCCAGTTTGAGGATTTGTTCACGTAATTCTGGAATTTTTGGAATGTCAACACGATTTTCCCAATAAACAATTCCGTCTACTTCTTCCCAGTTTTTGGACTTCAACATCAAGTTTTGTTTGACTTGGTTTTCTCATCCCTTGTCTGTTTTGATCTGACTTAAGATCTGTTGATCTAGACCCTGGATATCGATTGATCAAAAATATTCCGCTTTTAGAAGGATGACCTCTTTGTTGTCATTCACCCCCCTTTCATGTCCTGCTCATCTTGAGAGGATATCCGCTTTAGTGTTTTGATTGCCTGGTCTATGTGTCAAGATAAAGTTATAATCTTGCATTTCCGTTACCCATCTGGCTTGTCTGCGATTAAGTTTCTGTGGTTTCCGGAAATATTCGAGATTCTTATGATCCATCAAAATCTCTACTGGTTCCTTGGTCCCTAAGAGGTATTGACCCCATTCTTCCAACACTATCATTACCGCTAAGAGTTCTTTATCATAAATCTCATAGTTCCTTTCTGTACTATTGAGAGATTTTGATATGAATGCAACTGGTTGCCATTTGTTGTTCTCTTGTTGTTGCAATAAGATCCCTCTGATTGTGAAGTCTGATGCATCAACTTCAACCCTGAATGCCTTGTCATTTTTTGGCATTGCTAAAATTGGTGTGGTTGATAGGCATCTTTTTAATTCATTAAAGGTGTCCTGTTGCTCCTGTTTCCAACACCATGTTTTTTCGTAACCTTTCCAATACTCTTCTGATGTGAACCTTGTGTTCTGCTAGTGTTTTTGAAAATACTAGTATATCATCCATGTATATGATGACAAATCCTTTGTCAATCATGTCTTTGAAAAGTGCGTTCATCATTGTTTGAAACATGCTTGGCGAATTCGTTAACCTGAAGAACATTACTAAGGGTTCAAACAATCCTCAATTGGTTCAGAATGCTGTTTTCCATTTGTCCCTTTCCTTAATTCTAACATTGTTATATCCCCAACATACATCAAATTTGGAGAAATAACGAGCTCCGGACAACTTGTCCACTAGTTCCTGAATGAGTGGTAAAGGGTATCTGTTTTTGATCGTCATTTCATTTAACTTCCGATAATCTTGTACCAGTCATAGTGTTCCATCTTTCTTTTTTATAAAGAAGAACGGTGATGCCATCAGTGACTTTGATGGTCTTATCCTTCCTGTCAACAGATTTTCATCTAGAAACTCATCGAGTTGTTTCTGTTATGATTGACTCAAGGGGTATATCTTGCAGTCTAATGGCTTTGCATCAGGTATCAGCTCAATAGCATGATCCCATTCTCTTTCTGGAGGCATTTCATTGAACGACTTCTTTTTGAAGACTTCTAGGAATTCCCAGTACTCTTGAGGAATCTTATCTTTAAAATCCTTTTCTTCAACAAACTCTTTAACCTGAGTCATCGTGCGTACCAGCAGCCGAGCTTCCAAGTTGACCGCTATCAAATGTTCCTGGTCTTCCAAGAACAGAGTGGCAGTGCTGCTTTTTTGGCTTTTTGCAGTCCTTTGCAATGTGTCCGGTTTCTTGGCAGTTGTAACATGTGATCAGCCTTTTAGTTTGATCGACGTCCATGGCATCAGGGGCCTTCTGTACCGCTGTGACAGCCGGTGCCTGAGGTTTCTGATTGGTGTTTGAAGATCGTTCCGGGGCCTTGCCTTTATCCTTGGAGGGTTCTGATCCTCCACCATATTGTTTGTCCCAAAAGACATTGCGATGCCAATTCCTGTCAGCTGTAACCGCAGCTTCATACCAGGTGTCCAAGTCATTTTGGAGTCCATCTCTTTCCTGTAATTTCCGTCGCAATGGTTTGTTCAGTTTGATCTTAAATTTGTTGAGAAGATCAATATTGCTATATCCCGATGCAATTGCCAAGCCTTTGAAAACCATAATGAATTCTTCTGCTGACAGACTTGCCTGGGTAAATGCGTCCAGTTTCATCTGTGCTTCTTCAGATTCTTCCATGTATCTGAAGTACTCCAGAAAGTGTTGTGTGAAGTCCGTCCAATTCTGAAGCATTGTTGCCTGTTGACATAAGATTTCCCTTCGACATGCATCTGCCCAGTTCATTGCAATGTCCGCTTTTCCTCCTTTGATTAGCAATAATGCGAACCAGATTTTTTGCGCGTCATTGTTCTCCTGTACTCCTTCGAGATAGAAGACCATGCTCATTAACCATTTTTCCGCTTGTTCCGGTTTGCCATCAAAAGGGTCCGGTGTGGGGAATTTGATTTGAGTGGATCTAGATCTAGTGTTTCAAGGTCCAGTTTACTTTCGTTGGTTTCAGACCGAGACCAGACGGAACCGGTGAAAGACCGGACCGCCGGTCTCGGTCTTTAAGGTTTCGGATCATGGCCGGTCCTCGGTTCACTCAAAACTTTAGAGTTTGAAAGACCGGCCAAAGACCGGTTCAGATTGGTTTAAACCAGTATTTTCCATGGAACGATCTGAGGATCTGAAATCAATGTCCCAAAATGGCAAGTACAAAATTTCTGCCAGAAGAAAGACTTGAACTCTGAACTTCTATAGTATAAAGGATTCTTTTAACACCACTTAACCAACTGAGCCACAAGACCATTATATTTCATTGCTCACAATCACTCTACATACATCCCATTTTCCCACTTACTAAATAAGCACATGCCAGTTGTTTTTGACAAAAGGTGCGTGCGTGCACTCCCTCCTGCCTCAATCGCAAGTAGAGAGGTTATATGTATAATCTATAAATATATTCTGGCCTTTTCACCACCTGTGCCCCTCATTGCAAGGTCAGCAATAGGTGGATGCGTTGTTTCAACATTGGATGACGTGCACATCAAACATGCCAAATACATGTAAACAAATGTCCAAAAAACATCGCACATCTGGTTATTATGTCTACACAGGAACAAGTAAAGTCTTCTACTATATTGATTAGGTAGGATAGCATTCTATATGATCAAAAATGTACTTATTTCATCAAATTGGCCCACGGAATGTGAGTTATAGAGGTGCGATGTTGATAACCAAACAGTAGTAAACAATGCCCAAAATGCATCGTGCAGGTGCGCAGCCCCTTCCTCATGGTCTAACAATAGTTTGAAGTAATAGAACTATGTATTGGGTATGTATTCACCTTCTGAAACACCTTGAATAATTTTTAGAAGTCCAGATAAGATATAGTGCCTCACAAAACTGATTCAATGTTTGCTACTTTGTGATTACCTTCAAAATAACTTTGCAAATAATGCCAATCAAAAGAAGGTATTGGTACCTGATTAAAAGCCCTGCTTCAGGACTCTCGGAATCTGCAATAATTATGTAATTCCCATAAAAAATGATCAATATATGATCAAATTACTCCAGGGACTCATTGAATCAGTTTTGTGAGTATGTACAATAAATACAGTATTTTATACTTTAGTACTTGGTATTACCCCCCTTAGCTTTGATTACTGCCTCTACCCTTCTTGGCATACTTTCTATCAGGTTTTGACATACTTCTGGCTCTATATTATTCCACACCTCTGCTGCTCTGTCCCAAATCTCCCAGACTCCCTTGGGTGGTGTTGGATATTCATTCAACTTCCTTTTAATATGAACCCAGAGGTGTTCAATAGGATTGAGGTCTGGGGACTGTGCAGGCCAATCCAGCAGAGCAATATTCTTGCTGTCCATCCTTTTTTTGGCCTTCTTGGAGGTGTGCTTGGGGTCATTGTCCTGCTGAAAAATGATCTCCTCTTCAGAGATTCCACTCTCCTCCATGCTGGGCAGCAAATTGTCCTCCAAAATGGACACATACTGATCAGCATCCATCCTCCCCTCAACCTCTGCAAGTCTCCCCACACCTTCCCTGTTGAAACTTTTCCCATCACGTAGATTAGATTAGATTAGATTACATCACGTGACCTTTACATATCTTCATTACATACTTGTTTGGTTGGTACAAACAGTAGTACGGTATATAAGACCAGGAAACTGTCAATACCAACAAGTTGTCTCTTGACTCTTAACCAGCTCCATCGCTCTCACCAGCCTCAACCGCTCTCACCAGCCTTACCCCCCCTCCAAACCATGTAAGTGACTATAGCGGTATCGTAGAGTACTTCCACTGTAGCCGTGTTGCTCAGTACACCTGTGGCTAGCGCCCAGGTGGAACTTCAACAGGTTATGGGCCCCGGATAGCAGAGGGACCTGGGAAACGCTGGCAACAGCGAGTACCTGCCCACTCTACCCTGGTTGGCAAAGAACCGATCGAAAGATCTAGGTTCTGAGTCTTACTTCTTCACATATGAACCTGGGAACGTCATTACGACAAGTACCTGTCATGAGACGTCCCTAAGGGGATTGACCTAGTACACTCCATGTGGAAACGTTGATCGCACCTTATACGATTCTGACATATAAAGGGTTTTCCCATGACCGCTATTCCTGAAGGGAATAAGTCATAAGGAATCATTCAATTGTTTTCTCGAATCATATTCATAACATATCACTGATTGGGAACCCTTTTTAGATTCATCTACAATGTCTACCTCTCGCTCTGCTCTTGACACCATCGCCCCCTTTGACGGCATTGACTACCAAAGCTGGGCCGAAAAAATGAAGTCCTACCTCCTCCATCAAGGAGTCTGGCGCATCGTCTCTGGCGATATCCCCCGTCCCGAGATCGCCGACTTCACCACTACGGTCTCCACTCCTGGTCCCACCGCCGCTGCTCCCCCTGTGCTGACTACCACGGTCGACCAGCCCGGCTTCCGTAAGGAAGAAAAAGCCTGGATCAGGGACGACGACGTAGCTCTCGGGGCGATACGCCTGAAAATCTCTGAGGCGATCAGACGTCACATCAAAGACAGTACCTCGGCGCTTGGCGCATGGAAAACGTTGAAAGACGCCTACTCCAAGATATCCCCGGCGGTCATCTTCGGCGACTTTAAAGCCGCCGCCACCTACAAACTGTCTGGACGCGACCCCGTCCCTGAAATCGAACGCCTGGGCTCTCTCTTCGCCCGTCTCGCCGATTCAAATTTTGTCGTCCCCGATCTGATGCAGGCAATGATCTTGGCCAATGCGATTCCCGACGCCTGGTCATCACTCTCCACCGCTCTCTTCCAGGTATACGACGCCGATGACTTCACATGGCAGGCCGTCGCCGACAGCGTCATCTCGGAATACAGGCGCAAGTATTCGGTCGGGTCTACTCGTACGTCCAATGAGCAGGCCAAGAAAATTTCTGGGACAAAGCGAAAGGGGCAGGACCCCAAATGGGAAAAGCAGCAAAAGCCGAGTACCTCACAGAACGACGCTGACGAGCAGCCTAACTCGACCGACCATAGTACCGCTTCTGAAAAGAAGAAGGGAAAAGGACGCTGGCGCAATCAGAAGAAAAGCGCCAACACTGCGGACAACACGTCCGACCATGCGGAGGAAACGGTTGAGTTTGTTGCTCCCGCCATACACTTCCCTCCACCATCCTTTACTACCGTCACCGGGCGCGGAAAAACGATAAGTACCGCCCAGCCAGACTCTCAGCGGATGCAGTCGCTCCTTCAGCGAATGAACCCGCCTCCATCCCAGTACACCGGGCTTCCTTCGGGCAAGCCGTCTGTGTGGAAGAAAAACGACCATGTTCGCAAACTCGCGCGCGGCATTGGTGCCCGCCCCTCAGGGTCAAACCTTCGCATTCTGGATAGGATTATCCCAGAAGAAGACGAAAGACCGTCCAAGCAGCGTCGAGTTACTCCGCCGCTGGACCAAACCCTTAGGATGATGGACATAGACCATCAAAGCGAGCGGATGGGGCCGGACCAATTCGAAGATGGGCTCATTGAACTTGACGGTTCGTCATCTTCCTCTCCTGAATCTGACCAATTAAGGAAAGCTAATAACACCTCCTTGCAGACGTGTAAAATATTAGCTAGTACTAGTGCAGAATGTATGGATCATATTGACAACGATCTATATAAAAAATATACAAAGCACTTTGCGTCATGTACACACTGTAAGGAGAAAGAACGTGCACAATGGATCTTAGACTCCGGTGCTTCGTTACACTTTACCCATGAGTTCAAGGACTTCGCGTACTACAGGCCTCTTAAGGCTAAGCGATTTGTCCAAACAGCTGAAAAGGGAAAGAAACTGGAAATTCTCGGAGTTGGGGCCGTTCCAGTACGGCATACCCTAAATGGGGAAGTAAAAACCCACCTTCTCCGACCTGTATTCTACATTCCGGACATGGACACACGCCTATTGTCCCTAGGCGTCTTCCTTAATCACGGTTACAAAGTAGACGGAATGCGTGGAGAAATCAACATCTCCAAAGGACAGAACAAAATACAGTTCTCACCTCACATTCTCGGACAAACCATTTATTGGTTAGACACTGAAATACGCTATGACCAAATCCACGCGATCTCTAGCGAAATCACTGTCGAAACCTGGCATAAACGCCTTGGCCACCCAAATGACCAAGCGCTCAATAAGATTCCCACTAGTACCAAAGGAGTACCCAAAACGTTAGTACGTGAGAAATCACAGGAAAGCTGCACGGGGTGTCTAAAAGGGAAAATGCCAAATCAATCTTATCCTAACTCGATGACAAGGGCTGTCAAACCCTTTGATTTGATCCATTCAGACTTGAAGCAGATATCCACGGCATCGTACCATAAGTACAAATATTTCCTTACCTTTTTGGACGATTTTTCATCCCATGTCTGGGTCGTCTTGCTTAGGAAGAAGTCAGGCGCCATCACGGCGCTGAAACAATTCCTTGCGATGATCCAGAATCAATTTGCCGCTACCCCTAAAAAGTGGCGGGTTGATGGAGGTGGAGAATTTGACGAATACAAGGATGTACTTGCCGATCATGGAATTCTGATCGATGTCACGCTCCCATATCAGCACCAGCAGAATGGTAGAGCAGAAAGGATCAATCGAACACTATGGGAAAAATCTCAGGCATTGCGCTTCGATGCATGCTTACCGCCCATGTGGTGGGAATTCTGTTTGGAACACGCAGCATTTCTCTACAACAGAACCCCCATGCAGCGTCTTGAATGGAATACCCCTTACTTCAGGGTGACCAATGAGATCCCCGACATGTCTAGTGTCAGGGTATTTGGATGTCAGGCATATGTATATATCCCAAAGGAGAAACGTAGGAACTCCCTGGAATCAAGATCCCGATTGATGATTTATCTCGGATCGAAACCAGGGGTCAAAGGATACCGCTTCATGGATCCCGAGACCAACACGATTTTCATGGGCGGGAAAGCTATCTTTGATGAAAGCAAGTACCCTAGATGCCACATTGACCCGTTGCCAGAAAACCACCCAGAAATGGAAAACCCAGAGCCGGCTGATGAGTTTGAGGATCTCATTCCCGGCAGCAATGATAATGATAGTCACAACGAAACACCTCATATCCCAGTTCCCATTGAACAGGATCAACCTGAATCAGACAACGAACTGCCTGCCAGTGAGCCTGATGACGAACCGCGAGTACCCACTCCGGAACCCGAGCAAGTACCAGATCGACCGATCAGGGAACGACGAGTTCGGAAGATGCCAGGAAGCATCTATGGGGAAGACACTCCAGCGTCTGATCTTGAAAAATTAGATCGAAGACGGAGATTGGGCGGTCAAACGGCATGGATGAATGACCTCCTGATGGAGGCAATATCAGTCCAAGTTGGCATCGTTGAAATGTCCCATAAAGACATATACCCTCTTCCAAATAAAGAAGACTGGTATGCGGCTGAACGTAAAGAGCTAGACATGCTCAAACGCCGCGGGGTGATCACGGAGCTAGTACCCCTGCCTGCAGGGAGGAAAGCTCTAAGGAACAAATGGGTTTACAACGAAAAGTCCGACGGGCGTCTGAAAGCGCGCCTCGTCGCAAAAGGCTTCTCACAGGTAGAAGGGATCGACTTTGATCAGATCTTCTCACCAGTCGTAAGATATGAAACCGTCCGATTAATACTGGCATTGACAGCCCTTGAAGGGTGGTTCATGACTCTTTTGGACGTCTCATCAGCCTTCCTCTATGGAACGCTCCGTGAAGTCATTTACATGCGACAGCCTGAGGGCTACATAGTAAAAGGGAAAGAACACCTCGTGTACCAACTATTCAAAGCTCTATATGGACTTAAGCAGGCCGCATTAGCCTGGTGGAGGGAACTTGATTCCTCCATGAAAAAGCTCGGCTTTGTCCGGCTTCACTCCGATGCGGGAGTGTTCATTCACAAGAGTACCAACGGGGAAATTGTAATTGCCGTCATCTATGTCGACGACTCTGCTTTTCTCGGCACAAACCGGGAATATACGCTAGAAAAGAAGAAGGCCTTCATGACAACATGGGAATGCAGGGACCTAGGTCACCTAGTGCCCGATGGGGAACCAAAGGAATTTCTCTCAATCCAAATAAGGCAACGTGGGAAGAAGATCTTCATTGATCAAGTACCTTACCTTGAGAAAATTCTGGCACGCATGGGGATGAGCGAATCTAACGCCACCCATACCCCACTCCCTACGGGCTACAAACCCATGGCGTCCGAAGATGAACCCAATGCGGAACTCCGATCCAAGTACCAATCCGTCATCGGATCACTCCTATATCTGATGATTGGAACGAGGCCTGACATCTGCTTTGCTGTAATCAAAATGTCCCAATTTTCCGCAAATCCCACAAAACGCCATTTAGAGGTGGCTAGGGATATTTGCAGATATTTAAAGGCAACAAAAAATTACGCAATAATGTATGATGGGGACTCAGGGAAAGGGATCTATGCATTCACAGACTCCGACTGGGCGTCAGATGAGAACACGAGGAGGTCTACCACCGGCTTCTTCATATCACTGGCGTCTGGAGCGATAACATGGGTATCATCGGCGCAAAAGACCATCGCCCTCTCTTCTACAGAAGCAGAGTACATGGCGCTATCAGATTGCAGTCGCGCAGCAACATGGCTGAGAAGCATGCTTGCCGAACTTGGAATGCAGATCGGATCAGTACCGATCTACGGAGATAACAACGGCTCCGTCTTTATCGCATCCAACCCTGTAACTGAGAAGCGATCCAAGCACATTGACGTGCGATTCCACTTCGTCAGAGAAAAAGTCTCCGAAGGAATTATTACGGTCGAATTCATCGAAGGAGTGAATAACCCTGCAGACCTTTTGACTAAGAATCTGGGGAAAATCCTTTTTTCCAAGTTTATCCCGTACTTTGGACTGATAAAGAACTAGGCGAAACAAAAAGTACCTATATATATATGTGGGAAAAAGTAAGATGTATTTAGAAGTATGTACTAAATATGGGGGGGTGTTGAAACTTTTCCCATCACGTAGATTAGATTAGATTAGATTACATCACGTGACCTTTACATATCTTCATTACATACTTGTTTGGTTGGTACAAACAGTAGTACGGTATATAAGACCAGGAAACTGTCAATACCAACAAGTTGTCTCTTGACTCTTAACCAGCTCCATCGCTCTCACCAGCCTCAACCGCTCTCACCAGCCTTACCCCCCCTCCAAACCATGTAAGTGACTATAGCGGTATCGTAGAGTACTTCCACTGTAGCCGTGTTGCTCAGTACACCTGTGGCTAGCGCCCAGGTGGAACTTCAACATTCCCAACCCATACAACCCCAAAGCATAATATTTCCTCCCCCAAACTTGATTGTGCCCTGAATCTCTCTTTCAATAAGCCCCTCATCCTTCTTTTTCCAGACCCATTCCTTGCCATCTGACCCAAACCTGTTGATTTTGGTCTCATCTGACCAAATGACCCTCTTCCAGTCCTCCACTGTCCATTCCCTGTGCTTCATAGCAAATGCCAACCGCCTCTTCCGATATATGGCCTTTAAGAAAGGTCTTTTCTTCTTTGTTACAGCCTTGAATTCATGTTTTCTGAGAACACTTCTCACAGTTTCTGGGGAGACAGGATTGGAGATGACAGTGTTGATGTGTTTGGTAGTCTGCACAGCATTGGAGGCTCTCTCTGAGGTGATTTGTGAAAGTATGTTTTGTGTGTTGGTGGGAGAAAGCTTGGATGGACGACCACCAGAAGAGAGATTGCGATGAGGAAGAAGATTCTGAAGCACTCTGGAGACAGTTGGTTGGCTGACACCCAGGTTAGAGGCAATATGACGAGTGGAGTGACCATTGGAGGCCAGAGAAAGAATGTTTTCCTTGTGGGAAGAGGAGATAGGGCCAATGATTAATTATGGAGGCTGTTGAGGTTGGATTCTTCTTATACAACTTTCCTTGGCAACCCATCAGGGTTCTATTCAAGTTCCATCAGTAAGTCATGACAACTGGTTACCATACAACCAGTGAAGCATTTGATTCTGATAATTGCCATAGGTACTCACAAAACTGATTCAATGAGTTGCTGATTTAATTTAATCATATCTCCATGGATTCTGATCTAAATCATATGATTCCTTTATATTCTGAAAGCCCTGAAGTAGGGCTTTCAATTATATATCAAAGGTTTAATTCAATTGGTATTCTTTGCAGAGTTATCTTGAAGGTATTCAAAAAGCAACAAACATTGAATCAGTTTTGTGAGGCACTGTAGAAATAACCAAATGTGCAGATTTCAGAAAAAGTGTTATATCTTCTTAATGAATGAACCAAATTTGATAAATGAAGGTGCTGGGGAGGTCCCCTGGATGAAGAGGATCCAAGGCTGAAATAAAAACTTTGGACAAAATTTCAACTTATTTTACTCATATTGACCTTATGAAGTCCTTTAATTTTATTTGAAGTGTCTCAATAGGTTCGGTACTTGGACATATGTGAAAACTTAAAAGATAAAAACCTAAAGAGCGATCTGTCTATTCAGGTAGTCGGGTTACCCAAACAGAGGAAGATCTAGAAAAGATGAAGTCTATGCAGTCAGATCCCCTACGTGCACTAGACTGCTTCTGGGTCCGGGAGTGATTACACCTGTTGCGATTCAGACATGTCTAGCCTTCTCTTCCAAGCTAGCACACATGCCAGTAACATTTCCGAAGATTCGCTATGTCAGCCTTAGGTCACCTTGGTGCAGGACAGGCTCAACGTTTCCTGTAGCACCTCAAACGGCAATGCTGAATATAATGGGTGTAACCAAAAAATGTTCCTTGATGACAAGGGCTTTTGACAAAAAAGCCTGGAAACAGCAAGGGTTGGATGAAGGAGTAGATGTGGAGGTTGTGTGTGATGGTGTGCAAGAGGTGAGTCTGTCAAGTCTTGAGCTAATGTTAGCAACGCTAAACACCAACACTCAGGCCTTGTGAGAGAGGAAATGTGGAACGATGGGAAAGGACTTGGAATGAGGTTTGAAGTGGTAGAAACCAGCTCAAGACTGGGGTTCCATGTTCAAACTATCTACCTTATATACTACTACTAAACATGTGGTATAAATGAGGATGATCCGTGGTCTGCTGATGTAAACTACTGTTATGGTACTCAACATGCATCTTCAATGAGGCACTGCGGCTGCGTAAGTACCATGCTTTACTGTGCATCTACTATGCCGTGTCCATGTGTCTGGATAAGATGAGATTATCTATGATCAGATCAGATCAGATAAGATCAGATAAGATAAGATAAGAGAAAAGATGGAAAAGTGTTCGTAACAAGTTCCTCAGTTCGAATATCAACAAAGTTCACTCCTCTACTCTCAGTTCATGCCAGAGATCCTCGCTGTGGTACAATACGCCGATGACATCATCATCGTCTGCTCTTCCTCCATTGTTACCCTTTGACGAGCGCAGTACTGTGTCTGAGTCA
Source organism: Entoloma clypeatum (assembly GCA_963565915.1). NCBI lineage: Eukaryota > Fungi > Basidiomycota > Agaricomycetes > Agaricales > Entolomataceae > Entoloma > Entoloma clypeatum. Next base: position 1,405,136 of record OY751485.1, on the reverse strand, counting down.
CAACTCCGATCACTTCCACATCAGCATGTCCCTCACCGAGATCTCTCCCAGGACCTCCGCACCTCCGACCTCTCCTCTGACCTCCTGAAATTGGGACACCTTATCCAACAAACGGCAGCGTAACACATACATTGAAGCCACGTCCCTCCCCTTCGTTGTTCCTCTGCATTTCCAGAGTTCTGCTCTGGTCTCAGTCTTACGTCCGACCTCCGACAGACTCTGACGAAGCTCTGATGTTTCATCTACTTAACAAATTGCCAAAGTCCAACATCCCTTTAACTCCCCCCATCTCCATCTTGTCTGCTTTCTCCCCCCCATCCGCATCATCTGCCCCTCCTCTCTCTGTTCACATGACAGCCATGCAGGCCGCACTACTGGTGAGCACCCTGCTGTGCCACATACCATACATACTAACAGAACACGACAGCAGTGGGTGACGGTTGGGGGGGAGGCCTACTGCAACAGCCACAGCAGAAGAATGGTGGGGCAAAGTGCAGGACATGCATGAGAACATGCAAGGGCGCGAGTGAACATGGCCACACCTGCTGAGGGACGCGTGGGGTGGGACATGCATAAAAACAGTGGGGGGAAGGGCGGGATATGCACAAAAATGGCAGGACATGCGAGGGTGTGAGGGAATGTGGCTATGCCTGCCGAGGGACACATGGGGTGGAACATGCCTAAGACAGCTGGATGGTGTGAGGGATGCGTGGGGTGGGGGACAGCACCTGCTGTGCCATGCCCATCACATTAATGGGGAACATGACGGCGGTGGGGAGGGGTGCTGAGATGGCCACACCAAAAAACAGCACGGCGAAGGGCGGGACATATATGAGATCGTAGGGACATGCAAATAGGGCACAGGGGGGACACAATCATGCCCAACCATGCAAACGGGCTCTTGAGCAAGGGGGCACAGGGAAGTGGGGGTATGAGGAGCATATGTACACCACTGTTTGCACATTTTTTAATGAGGGCTGTAATACATTTTCATAGTGTATGTAATTCATGTCATTTTTTGTATTTTCATGTCATTCGGACATACGAAAAAAGCATGAGGACTGATTGGTGAGTATGGCTTACTAGGTTACTATGATGATATGGCAGTTCTATATTATAAGGCTATGGCTTACTCGGGTACTATAGTACTTAGGTAGTTTTATGTTACAGGGCTACATCTTGCTACATCTTGCTATAGCCCTTAGTTACACTGCTATGACATGCTATGGCACTACACCACACTACATGTTTGGGAGTGTTTGCTATAGTTTGCTATGAGCCCAAATCAGAGTTTGCTGATAACTATTGATTTATGTATTATGTACATGCCTAATCATCTTAAAGCCATTGCCCTGATGGTGAAAGTCTCTGGTATAGCTGTTTGATACAGCATGGCCATCAGCAAACCCTGGGTGAGTCTATGGATGCTCCATAGCAAAGATCCCCTGTTTTATAGCAACCATAGTGACCCATAGCAACCTGTAGTGGCTGGTAGCACCCAGGGTTTGCTGATGTGGGTGGTTGGTGAGTTGGCACTTTTACACTCCATTACACATATGAAGGAGTATACAAAGGTGTGTCCCCAAGCTCTATTATGATGTAGAAATAACCTATAGGCATCATATTTGCATATACATATCATTTAGAGGGTGTATACATATGTGCTCCTCCTCCCCCAAGACTGTTTGGGCATTTTTTGGACTAAGAACACTGCTTCTACTGCTTGCCACTGGTGGGAAACTCATGATATAGTGTAGGGATAGAGGATAGAGACCATGGACATGTTTTTACACCCCTCTATTGATGCACTATTGTGCAAAGGGGAATGGAGGATCACATACCTCTTCAAGGTGATCCGGACATTCCCCAAATCCTTCCTTTGGTCAAGGACATCTTGTATATGTCTAAGACAAGGGCCCAGAAGGCGAGAGGTATCTGTATCACGGTTCAGGAGCAATGGAGGTATGTAATTTTGATTGGGGATTCTTGGGGCCCCCCACTTTTATCTGGTGATCTATGGACCTGTAAACTGATCCTTTGGCACATAGTGCCTCATAATCTTCTGTGATCCTGTGGCGTATTTTTGCAATTTTAATCTGCAGGGTGCTGCAGTATGCTCTTAACCACTAATATAGCCATTGCATATCCAATATCCTTGGCCTACTATATCATATGTATGTCTAGATTAAGGTTACATACTTCAGAAGCTAACTTTCAGTATGCACTTTAGCAATTTGGAGGGTTTGGAGATCTGTATTTGTAATAACTGATCCAGACACTGTGTGGCCTATCCCTTGTGTGGAAAGCACCTCCTATATGATTGGAATATGGATGAAGACAAATAAGAGGCAAATATCCAATGGTTACCCTGCAATTCTGTCACGCATTTTTGCAATTTTGATCTTCAGGGGAATATCTATTGATCTAGACATTGTATATTCTATCCCTTTGAGATATCAGTGTTCCTACTAGAGTAGAAGCATTTCCCCTAGTAAATGCCCAGAAATCACAGGGGCAAAAAATATTTGAGGATAATTGATGGATTGATGGCCATAAGAGAAATCTAATGATAATATGATGACAAGTAAGGGTGCACATGATATGATGTCAGTAGCTTATCAATCCTTCCCAGCTTTTATGATAGCCTAATGATGTATTTGAGCTAATAATAGGGATTTCAATTTATGACAGCCTAATGATCTATTTGAGCTAATGATAGATTTTCCAACGAGAAATTTGCTTTTATGATAGTCTAATGATGTATTCTATTGAATAATAACTATTCTAATGAAAAGTGCATTCTAATGATAGCTTTATGATGTATTCTAATCAAATGATGATGTATTCTGTCAAATGATAACTATTCTAATGAAAAGTGCAGTTTAATGATAGGTTTATAATATATCCTATCAAATGATAACTATTCTAATGAAATGTGCGGTCTAATGATAGCTTTATAATGTATTCTAATCAAATGATGACTAGTCTAATGAAAAGCGCAGTCTAATGATATACAGTGACTCAAAAAATTGATTCAATGTTTGACACTTTTTGAATATCTGTTGAATAACTTTGGATCTGATATAAATAATATCAAGGTGTTGGTAGATGAAAGGAAGCATTTCATCAGGGCCATCCATCAAAAAAACATCTATGTAATTTTGATTAGTATTCATGGAGATATGATCAGTTTAAAACAGGAACTCATTGAATCAATTATTTGAGGGAGTATCAGAAGTATCAGAATCTGATGCTCCACTGATTCTATAGCAACCAATGAGTGACAAATAGTTCCTATAGTGATGCTATCTTGGATTGGATGTGGACTGAAGGTATTTAAGCAGTCCAAATGCTCTCAGGATATTTCAAATTCAACATGTGCCCCATCTCCTCTGCTCAGAAGGAAAACATCCTTTCTCTGGCCTCCAATGGTCATTCCACCCACTCTATTGCATCTAGCCTGGGTATCAGTCAGCCTACTGTATCCAGAGTGCTCCAGAACCTCCTTTCCAATCACCAAACTCCTTCTGCTGGTTGTTCTTCCAAGCTTTCCACTACTGCTCATCATGCAGTTATTCAACAAATTACAACTGACAAGGCTGCCAATGCTGTGGAGGCCATCAACCAGATCATTCCCATCATTCCCAGCCCTGTCTCCTCACAAACCATCAGAAATCTCCTGAAAAGGAATGAGTTCAAGGCAGAAACAAAGAAGAAAAAACCATACCTCAAATTGGCACATCACCAGCAACGGTTGGCCTTTGCTCTCAAGTACAAGGAGTGGTCTGTGGAGGACTGAAAGAGGATTATTTGGTCAGATGAGACAAAAATCAACAGATTTGTGTCAGATGGGAAGCAGTGGATCTGGAAAAAAAAAGGAGAAGGGTTGATTGAAAGAGAGGTGGAGGGAACACTGAAGTTTTGAGGTGAAAACATCATGGTATGGGGCTGTATGGGATGGAATGGAGTTGGGCAACTTACAGAGGTTGAGGGGAGGATAGATGGTGATCAGTATGTGGCCATTTTGGAGGGTCACTTGCTGCCCAGCATAGATGAAAGTGGAATTTCTGAAGAGACAGTAATTTTTTAGCAGGACAATGACCCCAAGCACATGTCCAACAAGGCTAAAAACTGGATGGAGGAGCAAGGAATTGTGGTCCTGGATTGGCCTTTAGTCTCCAGATATAAAGATGCAACAGAGCAGATGGAATGATCATTGGAGGCCAGAGAAAGGATGTTTTCCTCCTGAGCAGAGGAGATGGGGCACATGTTGAATTTGAAATATCCTGAGAGCATTTGGACTGCTTAAATACCTTCAGTCCACATCCAATCCAAGATAGCATCACTATAGCAACTATTTTTCACTCATTGGTTGCTATAGAATCAGTGGAGCATCAGATTCTGATACTTCTGATACTCCCTCAAATAATTGATTCAATGAGTTCCTGTTTTAAACTGATCATATCTCCATGGATACTAATCAAAATTACATAGATGTTTTTTTGATGGATGGCCCTGATGAAATGCTTCCTTCCATCTACCAACACCTTGATATTATTTATATCAGATCCAAAGTTATTCAACAGATATTCAAAAAGTGTCAAACATTGAATCAATTTTTTGAGTCACTGTATTCTACTCAATAATGGCTATTTTAATGAAAAGTGCAGTTTAATGATAGTTTTATAATGTATTATAATGAGAGGTGCAGTCTAATGATAGTTTCATGATGTATTCAATTGAATGATAACTATTCTAATGAAGAGAATTGACTCTAATGATGGTTTTATGATGATTTAAAACTAATGATAGGAAATATCATAAATATGATAAGTAGTTTCAAATGATAAAGCATTATATAGAATACAATCTATCATATCATAATAACCAGTAGTTATTATGACTATTTTGCTAGGACTAAAGCCCTGTACTAATGATTAAAGTGGTAGCTACCACTCTACCTTTTACATACTTCGTGTTGACTTCTAATCATAGTTTTGTTACACCGATGATATAAAGTTTGTTGTCAACAAGTGCTTCTATGACACCACATAGTTCAAGCTGCGCTTGAAAGTAATGGGTGAAATGAACCAGCCAGGTGATGGATCTGAAGCATGCAGGGCATCATATAAAAATTTAAATTATAAAGAATGTAAAATTTTATTTTATTTTTCTACTTCTTCTAATAAAATTAATACAGCATTTATATTAAATAAAGAGAGAGAGGTGGTAACCAGTGGTCATGATGTGACAGCATTGATCAATGCTCAGCAGTTGCCGAGCATCGGTCAGTGGGCATGCTGGACGTCAAACAGGTTCCGAGCAGAACCCTTGTGGATTTTCTGTGGATTCTGCTCAGAATTTGAGGCAATTCCGGCTGGAAATTCTGAGCAGAATGTCATTCCATGTGGAATCCACTCGGACTCTGCCTGGATTCCAAAGGCCATGGGGGAGTGTAAAGAGCTCGGATTTATTCCAACAAAAAATGTCAGACAGCAGTCAATTCCGCTGTTCAGATTTATTTGTCTGGAAGTTCTTGGCATCAAAGGCTTGGCTGGAGCAAACAGTGTGCGACACAAGCTGCACAAAAACTTCCCAAAAACCATGAACAGGTTCTCCTTGAGGCATTCCTCCAAGAAGCCTTCATCATTCGCAATCATGGAATTCCTCCAGAGCTCCGTCTCAACACTGATCAAACACAGTTAATATATCAGCAAGGAGCGGGTATGACATGGACCAAAAGTGGAGAAAAGCAAGTCAAAACAAAAGGACAAGATGAGAAACGAGCCTTCACTTTTGTCCCTACAATATCAGCCAGCAGCAAGCTGCTTCCTTTCCAAGCTGTGTTCCACGAAAAGACTTCATGATCCCAGGTAGTCAACCTACACTGTATTGTAATTTAGGGGTCCAGCAAAGGCATACAGTGTATGGTAAATTATGGAAGCAGCAAATTTGCTACAGCATCAGCGAATTCACCACGGCAAACGGCAAAATAACAATGTCACCAGCGAAGTAAAAATGTTGCCGGCAACAACATACAACAGATTGGTGAATAAATTGCCGGCAAAAAACCAGCGAAAGACTGGTGACACGGCAACAGGCCATCAGCGAATTGATGATCCATTGGCGAAAGCAAGCTTTGGGTGTCGGCCACACTCCATATACAAAGAACAATGCTCATGACAGATCAGCGAATAATTCACCAGCAAAAGACACCACAGCAAAAAACCGGCAAACCACGGTGAAAAACCAGCGACACAGCGACAGGCCATCGGTGAATTGATGATCCATCAGCGAAAGCGAGCCTTTGAGTGTTGGCAACACTCCATATATGAAGAACAATGCTAATGACAGCTCGGCAAATAATTCACTGGCGAAAGACACCATGGCAAAAAACCGGCGAAAGACCGGCAACATGCCGACAGGCCATCTAGTGTTGCCGAAGTTCAGTTCTGAACCGTCGAACTGAACCGTCAGTTCTCATTCGGTTCTAGTTCGGTCCTTGTTGACTGACAAACGGTTCCATTCACATTCTTCTCTCTCAGAAATCCTCTGAACCTGTTCGAACTGCGAACTCTGTAGCATCAAAAAATCTTTCATGATCAATATCCCCATGCAATCCCCATGGCTTTTGCTGCTGTTACACAAGTCCAAGGATCGGATCATGTGGGTTTGTACTGGTTCCACAACAAGTCCCTCAATAGGTCGACTTGGTCAATCAACGAGTTCCTCAAGAGGACGACTCGGTTCGGTGTAGCAGAGCTAAGTCCTCACAAGGCACTTAGTTTGAGAGTGTTCCAGATAAGACAGGTAAGCGTTATTTGCCTAGGTCAAGCTAAGGACCTCTACTCTGATGTTACAAGTCTTATATATGTTATCCTACAGCTATAAATAAGTAGGTGCTACGCAGGAGCTAAATAAGCCATTGGTTAGATAGATGTTTCAAGGGAGCTGTGGCATACGAGTCAGAGATAAGGCCTCAAGGCCATGAGTCAGAGATAACAAGTGAAAATGTATCTAAAAGGGGAATAGTCCAAGTCCATGTGAGTCATAGCGCTGATAGAGGGGACACATGTCCCAGGGTTGTTGGAGTTAAGTGAAATGGGGTCGGATAGGAATTGAGGGTGGGAGGGTCATGTGAAGGTGCATAGGAAAAGGGTGAAAAAGTGTAACATTACCCCCCTCCTATGCTTGAAGTCACCGGCTTCAATGTTTTCAGGTTGCCATGTTATGCACAGCGTTGTCATCAAATTTGTATGGCTTGCCCTTGAGGTGTGTGTAGCCAGAGCCAAGACATTCATAGGTATAATGTCTTGGCGCCTTCTTCCCGCACTTCTTGTACTTATAAACTGCGCTGACACTCAATGTGCCCTTTAGCTCCGCACAGGCCGCACTGGCACCCTTTGTCAATGTGCAGGGGCTCATTGGTGAGGTCGATGGGGGTCTGAACTGAGAGACCATGTGCGAGTTCGATGGGGATCTGATATGAGGAACCGTGCCCGAGTGGGACAGACATGATCATGCACATGGTCTTCCTCTTGGAGCATTTAGCAATTCCATAGGACGGTTTCTTTCCTTTCACATTGGTCTTGATGTTGGAAAGGCTTCGGTCGCTGGTTAAGGGTGACGTGGATTCAACGGGGGAAGGGGTACTTGGGGGGTTGGGGTTTCTGATGACTAGGGGAACTGGGTCAGGGAAGGGGGTTGGTTCAAGGATGGGTTCGGGGATGGGGACCACTGGGGTGAGAGATCTGAGGGCGGGATTTATGAGCGAGAGGTCAGGGTAGTTAGAATGTGTGGAAATAATCTTTCAAAGTGTCGGTAGACTCCTCTGTCTACCAAGAGGTCAGCGTGACTATCAATGAGGTGGGCGATAGAGGCGGAAGTGTTGTAATGGTACTCCCAGATAGAGATGAGTCCATACAATGCGTTGACCAGGAACTGGTCTGTTTCATCTTCAAGCCATCCAAGGACATTGTTCTCATCTTCAGGGTTGGTGAACAGGTTCAGGAGTCGGGATCGTCTGGTATGTCTGTCAGTGTTGAAACATACTTCTTTGGGGGAGGCGATGTGGAGCTTGGACATAGTGATGAAAAGATGTGGATCGTTGGGGTTCAAAGGTGGTGGGTCTGTTTGTAGCATCCCAGTGTCTCTTGAGCTCTTTTTAAATTGGATTCGGGTTCCCACATGTTATCACTTGATGGGTATCCCATCCACTTGACCAAATACTTGTACCCTCTGCCCTGTTGCTTGTGGGTAAGGATTGCTTCTACCTCATACTCATGTTCTCCTTCAATCAGATCAGAAGGTGGGTTGCGGAAGTTCAGTCCATGTGTGTCATTTTTCCGATAAGGTGTCAACAAGGAGGCATAGAAAACGGGGTGGATCTTCCATTGTTCTGGGAGTTTCAGCTTGTACGTCAGGGGCCCAAGCACCTCAGAAATGGTAAAGGGTCCTTCTCTTTTGGGTGCCAGTTTTCTGGAAGGGTATCCGATTCAGAGGTTCTTTCCTTCTAGCCACACCTGTTCTCCTTTTCCAAACGGAGTGAAGCCTCGTGTCGATCTTTCCACCATCATCTGACGGGCCAGTTTGTGCACTGCCAGCGCTTCATCCCTTGCTTGTTTTAGTTCCTTGAGCCATTCCTCTACCCTTGGCACATTTGTCTTGTCAAATGCCAATGGTATGTCTCTTGGTTCGTATCCCATCATTAGATAGAATGGGGATTGTTTCATTGTGGAGTGGGTCCTCTGATTGTGACAGAACTCCATTGTCGAGTTGTGATCGTGCCATGTTTCAGGATTGTTCGAACAGAACATCCGGAAGTTCTTGATTTGCCCGCCCCGTTTCTCCATCAGTTTGGGGGTGGTAAGCCATACTCATCACTAGCTTGATCCCTAGGAGTCGTTCTAGTTCTCTGAAGACTTGAGAGGTGAATTGTGGCCCTCTGTCAGACAGAATAGAGTCTGGGAGTCCGAATCTTCTGTACACGTGGTCCAAATAAAGTTTGGCAGTGAGGGTCGCGTCGGTGGTTTTTGTACAAGGGATGGAAATTACCCCCTTCATAGAACCATGGTCTACTACGACCAAGATACTGTCAAACCCGTTGCTTTCAGGTAGGTCCGTGATGAAGTTGATTGTGGTCTGGGAGAATGGTCTAGCGTCTTTTTGTGCTTTGATCGGCATCAATCCAGGGTTCGTGGGGTGTGTGTTGACTTTCATTTGTTGGCAGGTTGCACATCCTGCAACATAATTCTTGACAAACACATACATTCCTGGCCACCAATAGTTCCATCTGACCAACTCCAGGGTTTTAGATGTCCCGGATGTCCGCTTGGTAGGGAGTCATGATATTGTTTCGTTATTTTCCGGCGCAGAGTCTCATCTGACGGTACATAACATCTGTCGTGGAAGAATAATATCCCGTCTTCTGTTCTCCATTCTGACAAATGGGATTCAATTGGTGGGGTCCCTGATTCTTTTAGGGTGGTGATGGCTTTCAAGAAGAGCTCATCGTTCTCGGTCGCTTTTATAATATCTCCTTGTAGCTCAACGTCCACTGTCTTGACAAAGATGTAATCTGGCAAGAATAATAATGTCTTCATTGTCAGTATCTTCTTTGGGTACGTGGTCACGTCACCTTGACAAGGCATCTGACTGGATCATCTTTGCTCCTGGGGTGTGTACCAATTTTAGCTCAAACTCAGAGAGATACAATCTCCACCATGCTTGTCATCTGTTCAATTTTTGGGGTTCCCAACGTGGGTGGCATGCCTGCCAGTCCAAAGAAGGCAACCAAGGGTTCGTACAGCCCTCAATTGGTTTTGAATGCAGCCTTCCATTCATCGCCAGGTTTGATCTGTATGTTGTTGTATCCCCAACACATGTCCAGTTTAGTAAAACCTTTGCTCCTTTCAGTTTGTCCAGTAAATCTCTGACCAGGGGTAATGGGTATGCGTTCTTTACTGTTTCTTCGTTCAATCGCCAATAGTCCTGACATGGTCTGAGTTTATCTGAGTGCTTTTTAGCCACAAAGAAAAAGGGTGATGCCATTGGTGATTTTGAGGGTCTGATGTACCCCTTTCGAAGGTTCTCATCAAGGAATTTGTCCAATTTTGTTTGTTTGTCCAGTGACAAAGGATAAACCTTACAGTCTTTTGGGGTGAAGTCCAGTTTCAAGTCAATTGTGTGGTCCCGTGGTTTGTGTTCCGGTAATCTCTCAGATGCCGTTTTCTTGAACACCTTGTGATACTGACCATATTGTTCTGGTAGTTCTTTCTTTGGTTTGTCTGCAGTGTCCATATTGTGTGAAAGTTTCTGGGAGATCAAGGTTTTGGCTTGGATCCAAACATCCTCAATAGGTTCATCCGTTGTGACATATGTCCTGAATAGGTCAAGGTCATCGTCTGATTTTTCATCTATCCTTTTCAAGATAGGTCCATTTGCCGGTAGAGCTTCCTTTTTTGGTTTAAAGGTCTCTTCATCATCAATTTCTTCTATCATCGCATAGATCCTTTGTTCAGGTTTTTCTTTCATCCATACTTCAATTGCAATGGGTTTCTTGTCTTTTGATGCCAAGAGCTTGTCAAATTTCTTCCTCATGACTCCTGCTGGGGTCTTCTTGAACCTGATAGTTTCAATATCCAAGGTCCCTTTTTTCCAATCAATCTTTGGGTTGTATTGTTTCAACCATGGTAACCCCAAAATGGTGGTTTCCTTTCCAAGTCTGGTGACCAAGAATCTGATGTTGAGTTCTTTGTCATCAATCCAGATCTTCTTCCATGTGCAATGGGTGATCGTCCCTTCTTTGTTCTTTGTTCCATCCACATTGAACACGTGAATGGGCTTTAGTAATGGAATAAGCTCCATTCGGTTGGCTGTGGCGAACTTCTGATCCAAGAAGGTTCCTCCTGCCCCTGAGTCTATCAGGGCATTTATCTTTAGTTTCTCATCGATGCTTTCTCCTTCTCCTGACATTGAAATGGGGATCGAAAAAGATCTGTCATTCATGTTGGCTACAATTACAGGGGATAGGGAGATTGAAAACTGAGCGGGGGCTGACATCGATACAGGCTGCTTTATTGAAAACCCTGTTTCTCCATCTCGGAGATTAAGGTGTCTTGTTCCTCATTTGGTAAGTTGTTGAAAATGCCTCAGATATGGGCATATGCATCAGAAGCTTTTTTGAACATGTTGTTCACGACCGGGGTCTTTCCTCCTTTGTGTGCATCAGCACGGTGTCCTGCCTGATGGCAGACGAAGCACAACCCTTTTTAAAGTAGTTGTCTCTCTCTTTGGCAGTTAGCCGGTCAATGTCCATGGCATTTGGGTCTGGGGCGAAGTGCGTGTTTTGGGGTGCAGGGTTATAATTAACCTTGAACTTCTTCTTTCTCCCATCGGGTCTAAGTCTTTGAGAGACTGCCTTGGCTCTCCTCCACTGGTTGTCCAATCTGGACGCCGGGGTGTACCATTCATCAATTGTTCCTGGGACCTTATCAAGGCCCAAGATCTTGTCTCAGAGCACGTGGGGTAGCGCCTCCATGAAGTAATCTTTGAGGGATTGTTCCTCTGTGATCAAACTCTCTGAAACCCATAACTTGAATTTCTCCACGAATTCATCGGCTGTCATGCCTTCCATTTTCTGTGTTTTCATCATAGTCAATGCATCTCCTTCTTTGTCAACCGGGGAAAATGATTTCCTCAGTTTTTCAATAAAGTCCACATATTTTGGGTACATGGTAACTCCAGCGGTGGTGATGTCCCTGTACCAGGATTCTTTCCACAGCCCGGCAGTTTCTCCTTTCATGTATGAGACTGTGAAGAGGATTTTCTTTTTGTTGGAGTTGTAGATGTCATCGTTCATTTCCAAATATAAGTTCGCATTGAACAAAAATTCTGACAGTTTTCTTCTGTCTCCATTGAAGATCGCTGGCGGGCTGATCTTGATTTCTTTTTCTGGGGTTCTTGCCTGAGAAGTCATTTCTACAGGTGCTGGTTTTACTGGAGTGTCTGGTGTTTGGTCTGGGTGCAGCAACGCAACAGCTGGCGGCGGTGGAATTTATCTCAGGAAGAGGTAAGAGGGTGATGTGGGGTTGACTGGTACGAAAGAGGAGGTTACTCTTCTGTACAGTGCCGGCAGTTGTCGTGGTGTAACGGGTGCGTCAATGAACTCCTGTTCATTTTCTGAGTTGGACAAGACTCCAAAGGTTGATCGTCGGGGAGGAATCTTTGTGTCTAAAACCGTGGTGGGTTGATGATGTAGATCAGCTTGACCTTTTGTTATGGTGATAGCCTACAACAACAAGTCCAAGGATTGGATCATGTGGGTTCAAACTGGTTCCACAACAAGTCCCTCAATAGGTCAACTTGGTCAATCAACGAGTTCCTCAAGAGGACAACTCGGTTCGGTGTAGCAGAGCTAAGTCCTCGCAAGGCACTTAGTTTGAGAGTGTTCCAGATAAGACAGGTAAGCATTATTTGCCTAGGTCAAGCTAAGGACCTCTACTCTAATGTTACAAGTCTTATATATGTTATCCTACAGCTATAAATAAGTAGGTGCTGCACAGGAGCTAAATAAGCCATTGGTTAGATAGATGTTTCAAGGGGGCTGTGGCATATGAGTCAGAGATAAGGCCTCAAGGCCATGAGTCAGAGATAACAAGTGAAAATGTATCTAAAAGGGGAATAGTCCAAGTCCATGTGAGTCATAGCGCTGATAGAGGGGACACGTGTCCCAGGGTTGTTGGAGTTAAGTGAAATGGGGTCAGATAGGAATTGAGGGTGGGAGGGTCGTGTGAAGGTGCATAGGAAAAGGGTGAAAAAGTGTAACAGCTGCTATGCAGTCATGTCGGAGATCACTGTTCAGCCACTCGCAACTTCAAAAAGTTTTTTCAAGCCCTATTGAACTGGGATTGTCAAACTATTGCTCAAAGTCTGCAACTCCTCCGACCAATCCTCTGTTCGTCAATTCTTCAACAAGACCTTTACTGGTAGACCCATCCTTTTCACATGTTTGTAAAAGCTGACTAACACACCCAAAGTCAGCAGAGATGCAGGTCCTTTGAGCACCTCGCATAAACGCCCTGCCCTGGTAGCCACATCTAATTTACTTTAATTACTTCTTACCATATTTTTTGCGTCAAAATTCTTTATATGGTTCAGCAGTTTGAACCGGTCTTTTTTTGAACTGAACTGGATAGAACCAGTTCTGTCAGTTCCGTTCTGGCTCTGGTTCTGGTTCAGGAAAATCATATTGGTTCTGGTTCGAGTTCAGCAAAAATCAGTCAAGAACCGAACTAAACCGAACTTCGGCAACACTAAGGCCATCGGCGAATTGATGACCCACTGGTGAAAGTGAGCCTTTAGTGTCAGCCACACTCCATATACAAAGAATGATGCTAATGACAGAGGCAAACCATGGCAAAAAAACCAGTGACATGGCGACAGGCCATCGGTGAATTGATGGGGCACTGGAAGAACCAAGCCTTGAGTGCCAGTCATACTGCAAATCAAAGGAACAATGCTAACAACAGATCAGCATATCATGGACCGGTGGAAGACACCACAGTGAAAACCAGTGAAAGACCAGCGACAGGTCATCGGCAAAAGGAGTGTTGCCGACACTCAAGGCTTGCTTTCTCCGGTGCCCCATCGATTTGCCAATGGCCTGTTGCCCTGTTGCCAGTCTTTTCTTGCTGGTGTTTTGCCATTTTGATGTTGTCGCCGACGACATTTTTACTTTGCTGGTGGTATTTTTACTTTGCTGTTCGCCGTGGCGAATTTGCTGGTGCTGTAGCGAATTTGCTACTTCCGTAATTTACCATATACTGTATGTCTTTGCTGGACCATAAATTACAATACAATGTAAGTTGAGTATGTGATTATCCTGTCTGTAAGGGCAAGGCCCTAGAGGAATAAAGAATGATTAAGAGCAAGACCCTGGATGAATAGAGAATGGTTAATGATTGAAGATCTGTGGTATTCCTTTTTCCTTTTTTCCAATTCACATTATCCCCCCGTCACTCCGATACTCCTCCGACCTCCTTTGACACCACTCCGACATATGTCCAATCAAACATTCCAACATGCAGACCCTTGTCCAACAATCAGTAACTTCTCCACACCTCCAATCCCAATCCCTTCAACATTCAACAGTATCAAGGTTTTCCCCCTCAAAACTGGACATGCTCCGCACTTCCTTTGTTTTCCACATCCTCTGACTCTCCTCCAACACAACTCCAACATATCTCCAATCATAGGTTCCAACATTCAAACCCCCATCCGATAATAGACGGCTTCTCAGTCCCTTCGATCCCAACCTCTCTGATGCCCTCCTCAAAGTCCGACATGCTTCACACCCATCTGATCCTTCTGATGTGCTCCACACTCTGCACCCACTGTTGGCGGATAACCATGCCAAGATCTGTTGGTTCATGAAGAGCTGTTACGGACTTACCGGTTTGTATGTTACGCACTTTTCCCTTCCATTGTACCTTCGTCATTTCTTTGACTCATCGGACCGCTTATTCATTTACCTTTACTCTACCATTCCCCTTTAGTATACTTCGCTCCCGCGCTGACTCGCACTCCGCAGTAGGGATTACTCAGTCCGCAGTCGTCTGACTCACTTCGCACTGCCTTTCCACAGTTACTGACTCATCCGCACTGCCTTCCGCAGCTACTGACTCACTCGCTACCGCTCATAGCCAGTACTATATAAACCCCATGTACTATAGCTACATTCCTTAGATTTAGCAATCACTTTGCTCTTCGCCTTTCCACTTCCTGCATACTCTGCCCGAACCTTGGAACGGTTTGTTAAGCATAACAAGTTGCTAAATCTCGTTAGGTTCGCCCAGAGCGAAGAGAGCAACTACCAGACGAGTCAAGACGTCGCGCTTCTTTGAAGACTTCACCAGTAACCCATTCAGCATGCCAGAAGCCCGACAGGAGGAGCTAAGTCCTCAAGACAGTATCGATTTTACACTCATCCAGCAGTACATCGAATCGGAGATCCGTCGCATCCTACAGCAGGTGCTTGACGAAGAACTAGACAACGACGAGCATCGCCCCCACGGCGAGATAGCAGAGAGCATCCATCTTGCTCGGCAACACCAGATCGCGCGTTACAACGCCCGACAGAACGAACTCGAAAGCTTTCGCGTTCAAGAAGGACCTCAGACTGTTGAGGCGACGCTAAGTCAAACGACGTCGCGAGCCCAAACTTAAGAACGAAGTGGAAAATGTGAAGTGAACTGAATTGCCCAGAGACCCAGCGGGAATCTCAAGAGAACAAGCTATCGAATACAAGTGAAAGTACTCTACTTATATATGTAAATTCCATGAGGCTGCGTTGTGGCAGCGTCATGCTGCGTGATAATGATAAGATGTCCTCATGTGCGATATGATGTAGATAAGATAAGATCGAGATAAGATAAGATAAAGTGAAAAGTGAAAATACGATCATAACATTACCCCCTTTCTAGATCTCGACTTCCAGGCGAGATATGATGTCGTCCGGGGTGTTCGTGAAATTTTCATATGGTTTAAATTCCAATCCTTCAAAGATGTTTGCGCGTAAGCGCCGAGGTGCATTCGGGTTTAATTTAAAGAAGTCCTCCACCGCTTCCTTGGCATGTTCTAGGTGATCCTCGGGTTCCCACGTGTTGTGGTCCTGAGTCAGACCCTCCCATTGCACTAAATATTCCAGTTTTCCTCTCTTCAACCTTGAGTCAATAACTTTTGCGACATCGTACTCCTCTTCGCCATTGATAACTATCGGGTTTGGTGCCTGCACCCTTTGTGACATAAATAGTGGTTCCTTAAATAATCGGACTCGTGATACATTGATGACCGGGTGGATTTTCCAGGTTTTCGGTAATTTAAGTTCTACGGCGTGTGACGAAATGATTTTGGTTATGGTATAGGGTCCAATCCATCGTTCGGCAAGTTTCTTTAAGGGTCGGTTCAACTTCAGGTCTTTAGTCGATAACCAAACTTTGTCGCCAACTTGGTAAACTGGTGCATCACCCCGTTTCAGGTTCGCATACCGTTCCATCTCTTCTCGTGCTTTTACTAGCGCCGCTTCCGCCTCCTCATGAATCTTCTTCATTCGCTCTGCGAATTCTTTTGCCGGTTCTGACTTTTCTGCCCTCCGAGGTTCTACGCCCATCCTAGGGTTAAACCCATAATTTACATAGAACGGCGAAAACTGAGTTGCCGTGTGAATTTTATTATTATAGGCGAACTCCGCGGTTGCCATCCATTCGGGCCAATCTGTTTGCCGATGGGAAATAAATGATCTTAGATATTGTTCCAACTCCTGGTTGATGCGTTCCGTCTGTCCGTCTGTTTGCGGATGATACGCCGTTGATAATTTAGTTGTGATCCCCAATATTTTATTTAGTTCCTTCATAAATATAGCCGCAAATTGTGGTCCTCGATCTGACGTTAATGATTCTGGCAATCCATGAAGTTTCCAGACTTCGTCCCGATATAGTTTAGCTAATCCTTCTGCTGAGACTTCATCGCGTGTTTTGATAAAGTGTGATTGCTTTGTTGATCTGCAAGCCACGACTAATACTGCGTTGTACCCCTGAGCTTCTGGGAGTCCTACGATAAAATCTGCTGTAACATGTTTCCATGGTCCTGCATGTTCCGTGTTTGCTTTTAATTTACCGGCTAGCGGTTGAGGCACGTTTTTTGATCGTTGACATCTGTCGCAGCCCTCGACGTATGCTTTGACCATGTTTGTAATACTAGGCCACCAATAATTTCGTGTAACCAATTCCAGGGTCTTCCACTGCCCTGGGTGTCCTGCAACTGGGTTGTCGTGGTGTAATTTAATTATTTCCTCCCTGAGTTCCTGACTTTTCGGAACATAAACCTTTCCTCTATGTAACCAGAGTCCCTGCTCTTCATGCCATTCATCTGCGCGCAATGTTTTGGTATTTGTTTTCTTTAACTCTTCCACTGCTTTCAACACTTGTTCGTCAAACTCTTTGGCATCCCTGATGCGTTTTAATAGTTTACTTTCTTCTCCATCAATAAGTATGTGACCTCGATCCATTGCTCGCAAGTGGAAGTATTCCGGTTTTAATAATGTTACGTCTTCGTTGTCATTTTCCACCCCCTTTCTATGATCGACCCTTCTCGAAAGAGCGTCCGCCTTTCCCATTGAGGTGCCAGCTTTGTGTATTAATTTAAAGTTGAAGCGTGTTAGATACAACGCCCAGCGTGCTTGTCTGCGATTAAGCTTTCGTCCCTGCATGAAGTACTCGAGGTTTTTATGATCGGTCCAGATCTCGACCTCATGTTTGGCTCCTTCAAGGTGGTGTCTCCATGCTTCCAGCGCTCGAATTATGCCCAGCATTTCTTTATCGTGTACGTCATAATTTCGTTCCACATCATTTAATCCTTTAGATAGAAAGGCACATGGCCTCCATTTCTCATCCTCGCATTCCATAGATAGAATTGCTCCTGTAGCAAAGTCCGATGCGTCTGATTCTACTCTCAACTTCCGATCCAGATCGGGAGATACTAATATAGGTGCCTCCGTAAATAATTTCTTTAGCATATCAAATGCTTCCTCCTGTTCCTCTTTCCAATTCCAGATTGTTTCTTTCCTTGTTAATTTATGTAGTGGTCCTGCCACTTTAGAGAAGTCCTTGACAAATCTTCGATAGAAATTGGCCAATCCTAGAAACGACTGGACTTCTTTGACTTTTGTTGGTTTCGGCCATTGTTTGATGGCGTCTACTTTTGAAGGATCCATTCGAATTCCGTCTTTCCCAATAATTAACCCTAAGAACTCTATTTCGTCTCGGTCAAAGAAACATTTTCCTGGTTTTAAGAATAAGTCGTTTTCTCGTAATCTTTTTAGAATTTCCTCCACGATTTCACTGTGTCCTTTTTCTCCTTCAGTTGCTACCAATATATCATCGATATAGATAACTACGTCTCCTTGATCAATCAAGTCTCTAAATATGTCGTTCATCATAGTTTGAAACGTGCTTGGGGAATTATTTAATCCGAAGAACATAACTGTTGGTTCGAAAGCTCCATCTGGGGTTGTGAATGCCGCTTTCCACTCGTCTCCTTCTTTGATGCGTACATTGTTATACCCCCATCTGAGGTCCATTTTGGTAAACCTTTTCTTTCCCTTTAATTTATCGATCAATTCCGGAATCAACGGGAGTGGATAATTATTGCGAACGGTCCAGCTGTTAATGTGTCGGTAATCCTGTACCATTCGTTTCTTTCCGTCTTTTTTGGGTATAAAGAATACTGGCGAAGTTTGTGGTGACTTGGTAGGTCGAATATATCCTTTGCGTAATTGATCGTTTACAAATTCGGATACTTCTTTCCTTTCATCCGGTGACAGGGGATAGACTTTGGCCTTCTTTGGTACGAAATCCGGTTTTAAGTCTATAGCGTGGTCCCATGGTTTCCTGACTGGTAATCTCTCCGATGCTTTCTTTTCAAAGACTGATAGATATTTGTGATATTTCCGGGGGACAACCTGTTCTGCCGGTACTTCATCTGAGGGTTCTCCTTTAGCTGCCCTGAGCGTGTGGATTACTTCCTCCTCCATTTCTTCCTCATTTCCTTCTACTACTTCTTCCATTCTTCCGCCCCATCTGGTTCTTGCAGTTTTATTTAAATAACGTGTTCGACGCATGCCACATTCTTCTGGACATCTTGATAGTTTAATTTCCGCCTTTTCCCAATCGATTTCTGGATTATGGCGTTTCAGCCAGGTATGTCCAACAATAATTTTAGCTTTCCCTAGGTTGCATGCCTCAAACACGGCTATCTCCACATGTCCTTTATACCGCATAGCCATGACTGCTTCATGCGTGATCGAACCTCCTTGGTTAAGCGTGCCATCAACGTTGTAGACCCGAATGGGGAAAGGTAGTTCCCTTAATTTAATGTTGTTCCTTTTGGCGAAGTCCAGATCTATGAACATCCCTGTCGCCCCTGAGTCTAATAATGCTTCAACATCAAATGTGCGTTTGTCCTGCAACGTTTCCAGCGTGATTTTCATCATAAGCTCCTTTTCCAAAGAAGCGGATCGAATAAAAGATGGTTCCCCCATAGAGTCCGTTTGCCTAGTCAAATTATCTGATTCTTTGTCACAGGGAATTAAGCATTCATCCGTAGGGGACGAACCAAGCCTCGTTTCTGAGGGCTCCCCAATGATATAGTTTACAAGTGTATCTAAGTCCGATTCATCTTTTTTTGGTTTTTCTTTCCTACTAGGTTTATCTAATAGTATTTTATTGTACGTAACTGCAGCATCCGTAAGTTTCTGAAACCAAGATTTTACAATGTCCTTATGTACGTAAGAGTCTATAGGCAAACATTCATATCGATTTGTCAGAGCCAGCGGGGGATTTACTGGTTGACGTTCACAAAACCCTGCTGCCCAGCAGCTTGTCCATTGTTCTGACCATTGGGATTCGGCGCAGGCGCGCCAATCACACCCCTTGGTCCATTTGCAGCTTGTCGTGCTTGACGCCTTGCCGTGATTTGTCGTAAGATTTCTTCTTCCTCATGTTCGTCGATTTGTTCAATCACAGCCGCTCGCACCTTGCGTTGTGGCTGTCTGCATTCCCGGGCAAAATGCCCCTGTCCTCCGCAATTGTAACAATTACCAGGCGCTCGGCGCTGGTTTCTATCAACCTCCATAGCATTGGGATCTCGGCGTCCCTGACCTTGCTGTCCGTTTTGCTGCAGGGCTCGGTACCCCCCGTTCTGTTGTTGTCCAAATGGTCGCTGCTGATTCTGTTGGTTTGCGGGCCGATTGCCCCAACCGGTTCTCTGCTGTCCAAAATTGTTGCCGGTCCTCATGCCCGGTCTTGCCGCGTAAGTTTCCTCTGCTCTTCCGATTGCTAAAATTTCCTCACACGTGTCTTGCACGGTGGTCTGTCGTCTTCCCTGCTGGAACATTTGTTGTATGATCGAATCCTTGGTGTTCCTTTCTAGCAGAGATATCCCATGCATTTCCTCAATTTGGCCTTTGATGACCAACGTTCCAAATTGTGTAATAAAATCGTCCACCCGCATGTTTCCTTGTTTAAAGGTTTCGATTTTGGCACGTGCCCATTCTATTTCTGTTGCTGATTGGAATCTTGATGTCACCTCTCTCATTAATTGCTGGAACGTGGGCCATTGTTCTGATTCCATGCACTGCCTCAAGCGTGTTTCCCCATAGGTGCCGGCTGTAGCGCCTTCCAGGCGAGACCATACTGCAATGCAAATTTCTTCCTGTCCTTGGAACAGGTCCCGATTGACCCTGATCCATGCCAGCATCTTTGTCCACCATACTCCGAACGTTGCCTTGGCCCCATTGTACTTGCCGGGGTCTGCAGCGATTTCTAGTCGTCTTCCATTGGGACGCGGGGCGGCGGGATTATGAGCGGGAGGAGGGAGAGGGGGATTGGGAAGGGGATTGTCGAACTCGTCGTCGTTGTTGTCGGCCATGTTGTGTGAGCAATAGTGCTTTGTAGCGGGCGCGCGACCCTGTTCT
Organism: Entoloma clypeatum; assembly: GCA_963565915.1. Lineage (NCBI taxonomy): Eukaryota > Fungi > Basidiomycota > Agaricomycetes > Agaricales > Entolomataceae > Entoloma > Entoloma clypeatum. Next base: position 1,384,606 of record OY751485.1, on the reverse strand, counting down.
GCTACTTAAGCGAAAAAGAAAACCTAAAAAAAAGAAAACCCAAAGAACGATCTGTTTACCCAGGCAGCCGAAATGCCCGAATAAAGGAAGATCTGGGAAAAATGAAAACCACGCGGTCAACACCCCTACGCGCGCTGGTTCTGTCGAATCCGGGAAAAGATCGGGGGTCGGAACACCTTTTGAGAACTAAACGTGCGCGACCTTCTTTTCCAAGTCGCCACACGCGCCAGCAGCTTTCCCGAAGGTCAGTTGCGTCGGCCTTTGGTCACCTCGACACGGGACGGGCTCAACGTTTCCCTGTGTGTCTCGAACGGCAACGCTAGTTATAGTGGGTGCACCAAGCGTTTCTCTTCTTATCCCTGAAGTCCGGGAGGTCCCCCTTAACGCTAGGGTCCGCGTGTAATGGCGAGGTGTGACTTTTAACGCAAAAGCACGAAACGGCGGGGATAGTGATGGTGATGTGGGAAGTGTGTGTGTTTGGGCGGGCGATGATGATAAGAGCTTGTTCTTCTGTTGAGGCGACGCTAAGTCAAACGACGTCGCGAGCCCAAACTTAAGAACGAAGTGGAAAATGTGAAGTGAACTGAATTGCCCAGAGACCCAGCGGGAATCTCAAGAGAACAAGCTATCGAATACAAGTGAAAGTACTCTACTTATATATGTAAATTCCATGAGGCTGCGTTGTGGCAGCGTCATGCTGCGTGATAATGATAAGATGTCCTCATGTGCGATATGATGTAGATAAGATAAGATCGAGATAAGATAAGATAAAGTGAAAAGTGAAAATACGATCATAACACAGACAGGTCGGATCACAGAGATCAGAGAGTTTATCGGTGTCCAGACAACCGTTATCAGAAGATTGATTAGGACGCTCACATCGAGACGTCCCAGAGCCACATCATCACGTCTTACTCAAAGCAGCAGATCTACGCCCACTTCACCACCGAAGAACAACAGACCGAGTACAACCGCTGGGCACGAAACGAGAGACTTGACCCCTTCTCGAGACCAACAGACGCGCAGGAACAGAGATTCCTTAGAGATTTACAGAGGAAATACTCTGAACGTTTTGCCACCGATTCCGCCGACGAGTCCCCTGACGAATTTACTTTTGACTCCGCGCAGTCAGATATCGAACAGACGCCTAGAACAGGGACTCATTTTCAATTCTTACCTGTATCCTGAACCCCATCTTCATCCCAACAACCCGACCCCTCTTCTCCTCCGCAGACTCTAGACATGGCAGAAGCTCCGGCTGTACAAACAATGGATACATCCAAGATCATCAAGGATCCTGGGATGTTCAAGGACAGATACACCTTTGACGAGTGGTGGAAAGCCACCAAACTATACATCAGGTTCCAAAAGAGCCTCACAGACGATCAGAAGATTCTTGCGGTGCTATCCCGCATGATGGAAGGGTCCGGCAGACACTGGGCCAGTAACAAGTTAGACGCTCTTGCCGTTGACAATGAGAACATCACCTGGCTAGGTTTTTCCAATGATATCGCCACACGATTCTCCATCGCCAACAAGTCGGTCGCTGCCAAAGCGAGACTCGAAGTCCTGAAACAAGAGAAACGCACTGTTGATGAATTCTTGGATGAATTTGAAGAACTCTTGAAACTGTCAAACCTTGGCAAAGAAACTGGGAAATACATCCTAGAGAAGAACGTCAACCACAGAATCTCTGAACAAGTGGCCAGCGATGGCAAGACGTACTCCGAGTATGCAAAGGAGATCCGAAACAAGGGACGACAGATGGAAGAACACACACTGGTCATCCGAGATGGCAGCGACATGTGCACTGGATCGGGTACCACTTATGGTGGTCAGGGCAAGGCCATGGAGATCGACAAAGCAGGAGTAGCCCGTTGCTACAACTGTCAACGCTTCGGTCATCTGGCTAAAGACTGTAGCGCTCCAAAGAAGAAAGATGGTCGCAAGTGTTTCAACTGTGACCAAGAAGGCCATATCGCGCGCAACTGCCACAAGCCAAAGAAGAACTCCGGAAGGGTTAGGAAGGTGTCCGAAGAAGATGCCGAGAATGATGAAACCACAATCTTAGAAGCCGACGAGAAGGATTTTCCCGAAGGGTCCGATTAAACGACGCTAAGTCGCGACCCCTATCTATTAAACGGACTTGCTTGCCTTGTATGACTGCAGACAATAGAACCTATGTCATCCCTGCCAAGTGAGCCGCTGCGTCGACTAAGATTGTGAAGGGAGATAAACCTCCGAAAAGACGAGAAATCAGGCTGTTAGCGCAGCTCAAAACACGACGAGGACCAAAGGTTATCCGACCTGAGGTTGACAGCGGATGTGAATGCACATGCATTCATCCCAGAATAGTACGCGAACAGAACCTCCCCACGCGAGGAATACCACCCATAGCAATTCTAAATGCGGATGGATCACCAAAACGACAACAGAAAGCGAGCCAACTTGCCGAAGTCAAGCTGGATTTGGGAGCACATCAGGAAACCATGGAAGCAATGGTACTAGACATTGGGAGGACGGACATGCTCTTGGGACATGACTGGTTGGTACACCACAACCCCACAATCAATTGGACAACCGGCGCGGTAACATTTAACCGGTGCCCAACAACATGTCGGACCAAACACTCGGATTTTAGGATTAACCTTAATGGTCGCAAACACCAGGTTCGCATGGTTGAGGTGCGCGACAAAGATGCACCCAAAAAGTCAGATCAGAAATGGAAGCCTGGAGACCCTATTTTGGAAGCTGTCACTCCCACACCACCTCCCACAAACAAACGACCCTCATATGTTGAACGATTTGCTCATCTTTTCGAGAAAGAGAACTTTGACAAGATCCCAAAGGAGAGGGAATGGGACCATGGTATCGAACTTACACCGGACGCACCAAAGGAACTAGGGGGAAATACATATCCTATGACGCAAAAGGAACAAGAAGAATTGAAGAATTGGACGCATTCATTGATGAGGGTCTAGCAACGGGAAAGATCCGCCCGTCCAAATCACCTTATGCCTCCCCTTGCTTCTTCATCAACAAAAAGGATGGCTCCAAACGATTGGTACAAGATTACCGCATGGTCAATAAATTCACGGTCAAAGACAAGTTCCCACTCCCACGAATATCCGATCTCCTGGACGTACTGAAAGATGTGGTCTACTTCAATAAAATGGACATCATGTGGGGCTATAACAACGTCCGGATTAAGGAGGGCGATGAATGGAAAGCTGCCTTCCTCACCAGTCGAGGATTGTTCGAACCATTGGTCATGTTTTTTGGTCTTTGCAACTCCCCGGGAATGTTCTCTCAAATGATGGCTAGTCTATTCCGGGACCAGATCCGCCGACGTATCTGCGTGATCTACATGGATGACATCGTGGTTATCGGTAAAACCAAGGAAGAACTCGCGCGAAACACTGAAGAAATCCTACAGATCCTATCGGACAATGATTTGTTTCTAAAGGAGAAGAAGTGTTTATGGGAAGTAACGAAATGTCCTATATTGGGATATGTGGTTGGTGAGGGACGTGTTGAGATGGAAACTGAGAAGGTGGATACAATTCGAAACTGGCGAGCACCCACATCAAAAAAGGAAGTTCAGAAGTTCCTTGGATTTGCTAACTTCTATCGACGATTTATTGAAGGGTACTCAAACATCGCAAAGCCTCTCACCGCGCTCACAGGCGGTATGGCATTTACTTGGGGACCAACAGCGCAGCAAGCCTTTGAAGGTCTCATACGGGCAATTACATTGGCACCGGTCTTGGCATTACCAAAACCAGGGGGACAGTTCAGGGTTGAAACCGATGCATCGGGCTATGCAATTGGAGCAGTACTCTCTCAGAAGCAAGACGACAAATGGCACCCCATCGCGTTCTTGTCGCGGACCATGTCCGCGGCCGAACAGAATTACGAGATATACGACAAGGAACTTCTGGCAGTCGTGGAAGCATTGAAAGATTGGAGACACTATCTGCTTGAAGCCAAGGAACGTTTTGAAATCTTGACCGATCACAAGAACCTGGAATACTTCCGTCGTCCTCAGGACCTGAATCAACGACAGCGACGCTGGAAAATGAAGTTACAGGACTATGACTTCGAATTACGGCATGTGCCCGGCAAGACCAATGCAAAAGCGGACATCCTGTCACGCTTACCCTGGTATGAAGCGGAACTCGAACCACAGGACAGTGACCAAATGCTCAAGGAGGGACTATTCTTGAAACGATTGGAATCAGAAGATGTGGTACAAATGGAGATGTTCACGGAGGAACAATTCTTTGAAGGGGGTGAAACATCTGATTCCATCAAAATTGGAAACATCACGACCATCGAAAATCCGTGGATCACACGCATCAAGGGTTCAAACCACATGGAGACAGAAGTAGCCCAGGGTCTAAAGAAGAATCCTCATTGGTATCAACAGGAAAACGGCATCACATATGCAGGTGAATGAGTCTATGTCCCGCCAGATCCACAATTGCGACAAGAATTGATGTTTGAATCACACGATGCACCAGTGGCTGGACATCCAGGACAGTACCGGACACATGAACTCCTCACTCGCACCTACTGGTGGCCTACCATACTGCATGATGTGAAGAAGTACGTGAAGGGTTGCAACACTTGTCAACGCAACAAGATTAACCGACAAAAGCGACATGCTCCGCTACATCCCCATGCAGCACCAAGTCACCCATGGGAAGACATAGGAATCGACGTCGTGGGACCGATACCAGAATCTGATGGAAAAAACGCAATTCTGGTCATCACGGATAGACATTCAAAGATGCTTCACCTCATTCCGACAACCGTGGAACTATCGGCTGAAGGATTAGCCAAGATCTATCGGGATCAGATATGGAAGCTTCATGGGATTCCCAAGAAGATCATCAGCGATAGGGGACCACAGTTCACTGCAAAGTTCATGGAGATACTCTGCCGCATGTTAGGGATCAAGAGGAACCTGTCCACCGCATACCACCCACAGACTGATGGACAGGCCGAGCGATCGCATCAGGAAACAGAAGCATTCTTACGAAACTTTGTCAACCATCTACAGGATGATTGGGCAGAATGGATCGCAATCGCAGAGTTCCAGGACAATGACAAAGAACACCAGGCAACGAAGCACACCCCATTCTACCTCAACTACGGTTTACATCCGTGGAAGGGAGAACTCGTGTTAGAAGATACCAATCCGGCTGCCAACGACTTCTTGAAAAAACTCAAACAGGCACGAGAAGAAGCCAATGCTGCGCTGAAACAAGCACAGGATCAGATGAAGAAGACAGTTGACACACGGCGAAGTCCGTCTCGGGACTACCGCATTGGAGACAAGGTGTGGCTGGAAGGGACTAACATCAGGACCGATCGACCCTCAAAGAAACTTGATGCACTCCGACATGGACCATTCAAAGTCCTAGAGAAGAAAGGAGCTAGCGCATACCTTCTTGATCTTCCGAAGACTTGGAAGATGATTCACCCTGTGTTCAACGAGACCCTGTTGTCACCATATGAAACTCCAAAGTATGCCATCCAGAAAAAGAAACCAGCCCCTGATCCGATCATCATTGAAGGATGAGAAGAGTACCATGTGTCTACGATCCTGGACTCTCGAAAGTTCCGCGGAAAGATCCAGTACCTCGTCCAGTGGGAAGGATATGGCCCAGAAGAGAACACATGGGAACCGCGAGCTAATGTTCAGAACGCTCAAGATTTGATCCATGATTTCCATCGGCAGAACCCGTCGCGTCCACGATAAAAGACACCCGTTGAAATCAGCAACAGCATCGACCTCATCAGTCAAAAACCCACCAAGTTCTCCGCTCCGTCTTCAATATAGCTACTCCATTCTCCCTCTATCTCTCCAACATCCTCCGCACCATGTCCACCACCACCACCACATCCACTGAAACCAACCCCGCCATCACTGCCCTCATGGGTGAAGCCCTCTCCATGAGAGACCAGATTCACGCGCTAGAAGCCTCGCTCGCCGACATCCTGCATCGACAGATGCACATCCGCCTCCATTCTTTATCCGACCTCCCCGTCGCACCCACCCCCGAAGAGAAACAAATCCTCGGGAACTACACCCGTACGCTGGTCGTTGAAAACCGGCGCATCCGACTAGCCGTCCGGAGTCTCGAGCTCGTCGTCGCCATCAACGAAGAGCTAATAGACGATTGGAGCCTCAAGGAGAATGGCTCCTGGACAAACAACGACGATGCCGGAGGATGGGGACAATGACTCTGTGAGAACACAGAGCTTGAGGAGGGGAACATGTTACGGACTTACCGGTTTGTATGTTACGCACTTTTCCCTTCCATTGTACCTTCGTCATTTCTTTGACTCATCGGACCACTTATTCATTTACCTTTACTCTACCATTCCCCTTTAGTATACTTCGCTCCCGCGCTGACTCGCACTCCGCAGTCGTCTGACTCACTTCGCACTGCCTTTCCGCAGTTACTGACTCATCCGCACTGCCTTCCGCAGCTACTGACTCACTCGCTACCGCTCATAGCCAGTACTATATAAACCCCATGTACTATAGCTACATTCCTTAGATTTAGCAATCACTTTGCTCTTCGCCTTTCCACTTCCTGCATACTCTGCCCGAACCTTGGAACGGTTTGTTAAGCATAACAAGAGCGGATGTGCTACACGCTTTGCCAATTGTGTTAGCCCTTGTGGAGAGAGGAAGAGCAGGAGCGGAATCCATGACTGAATAAGTCAATCAGGTAATGGCGGATGCGATGTCGAGCCATTCAAAAGGCAGATTATGCCGTTTCGGATGGAGAGAAGAGTAGAGTTCAAGATCTCAAGCAACTCAGGACAGAGTCACAGGCCCGTCACAAACCCTGAAAAGCCCCATTGCGGTAGTGATGCCGAATTTGCAATAGAATATCAGAAATTCCAAATATATAAATTAAATATCGAGTTTTTTGTGAACTTTTTTTGTCGGGGTTGGTTCAGCTGAATCTGCCGATTTCGAAACTCACATGGGCATGCATGGCTGACAAGTGGCCATGGTAAGCATCACATGGATCGGGCTTTTCAGGGGTTGTGACAGGCTTTGTACACCGAGCCCGGACATCACTAGCCGCTTCCAGTGAAAACATGTTGTTACCTGGGTCCAACCAAGAGAACTGCATGAACTACACTTATTTTGGTCCAAGAGACACGCTCAAAAATGGTTGCTGGGTGATACATATGGGTTTAAGTAAGCTTGCTACATTCACCCCAATTTTGATACAAACATTGACATTGTTGGGGCTGTGGAAGGCTGGATGAGGCACATGACTGACAATGATCAAATATTATCCATAGCCTTACCTATGTACAGACAACAGAACGGAATCAGCAAGATATGATGACCGCGGCAGGAAGCTGAAACGAAAATAAAAAATGTCAGTTTGCATCAGTAACATCATGATACAATGATTTCACCCCTCGGAGTTTCCTGAAAGCTTCGACCTCATGCCTTGGTAACTTACCCGTGAAGTGGTGGGGAAATTGCATGCCAAGGTTGCTCATTTTCACCATGAGGCGATTGAGAGCATCAAGCCTTTGTTCAATAGTGGTGGCATTTTCAAGCCCTTGAATGATATTGTCAACATCAACAAGGTGAGAACAATGGGAGACTTTGGAAGTGATAATAAGATCCCAAAGTTGTTGCGGATTTGGCTTGACGTGCGTTGAGATGCAGTGTAGAAAGGGTCTAACAGGAACGCCCACCTTTTCCTGTTTGAGAGCCGCAACCAGATCAGCATGTGTTTGCTCATAGTTGAATTGAGTGGGGGACATGGTGGACAATATAAAGGACTGGGTTGAAATGTCAGTGCGGGTGCCAACTTAAAAAAGCGCATCGGGAAGTGCCGTGTGGAAAATGATCAGACCTGAGTAAGCTACAAACAAAACCGCAAAAATTATTCACTCACTGAAGTTGATGGGATATCCAAGAGGGGGAGATTGGGCCTGCGTATGATGTTAGGTCACATTTGTCAAAGATAGAGATTTCAAGAGCGACTACCAGCAGCTAGACCGGTCACATGCACAGCAGGACCATATGATATCAAGCTGTTCATTTGGGCTTTGACAGCTTCACGCCGCCTTGGTGCCATGCTCCTTATGGTTTAGAGCTTCGTGAAGACCTTATACAGCTCTGGCTTTGCAGGGAAACCGGGCTGGGTGGCGGGGTCGAGGACGTGCACTGTAGAGAAAAGCATATCTTTGTGTGGCGTTAGTAGAATGCAAACAGAACATGCCTAATGAAGGATAACCATAAAATAAATAAATTGTGTGTTCATGGTCGGCACAGGGCATAAAGGCGCCATCCCCTTTGCAGTCGTGTCACGATGGGAAGCTTAAATGAAAGGTTAGTCTGCAGATTTCCTGTAGAATATATGATTTGTTGACACACGTTCCTCCATGACAGGCTGCAGTAATGAACCCTTGATGGGTAAAGAGAAGTTCACAAACATCGTCGAGGGGATAAAAAGTGTTAGTATGAAATAAGGATCGCTTCCATAGGTTCCATGCCCCAGGGAGCGACAACAAAGAACAGACTCGGCCAGGACGGGGCTTCACCGACCAGAGGCTCACGAAGCGCAAGATGGGTGTCGTCAGATGACTGGAACTCTACCTCACCAAATCCAGAGATCGCATACGCCGTTAGTAAGTAGGGGTGCTTGAAAACTATCAAGAGACTGACCACTCAATCTTGCTCTTGTTCACCACAGCTCAGATTACCACTTCGGGGATGCAGGCTGTTGACCCCCATGAGCTACAAGAAAGCGATCGTACAATGCTTGGTTTAACCAACGCTGACCTAGATCTCGCCCGAAGTATCATCACGATGCCCAATCGAGAGCCGCTCCTGATGGCCGAGTCCAGCCACGCGTCGCATTGGGTCACTGATCCAGAGGCTTCCGAGTCTAGCGGGGCCCTGTACTTAGTGAGTGAGTGAAAAGGGTTGTATAAAAGCCTGCGCGGCAACACTGAATGGTGCCCCCGGCCGGCGTGTGACAGTGCCCGTCATAAACATGCAGCCCATGCCTGCAGCATTCCTGATGCATCACGACAAAACGATGCTAAGATTGGCCAGTGATGATAGTAGCTTGTTCACTGGAGGCGAGGTTGACGCCGTCGAGGGAGGCAGATTTACAAGTGAACAGGTCGAAGCCACCGTGGCGGCTGTCATCGACTACGCCCGTGAGATTCTTGGGTGAGTTGACAGCATCATAAAATACACAAACGGCTTACCATATTTATTGCGTGGTTGTATAGTGATGAAAGCACCATGGACAAGGCTCCAGAAGACAGAGTCGAAGGAGATAGTAAGCACAGAATAAGGACGATGATGGATCTAGCAGATCTTTTCCTCATGGCAGACGCCGCGACACGTGACCCTCACGAGGCCACTGCGGCCAAAGTTCTGTTCATTGGGCTCCGTCAGGGTGAGGCAGCTGGTGGTTCTCAGGAGCACACATAGGATTCATGAGTAGTAAACTAGGAACATGAATGGATTTATGGTGTGGAGTGCTTCCAAATGGAACAACCGACGCAATGTCAAGTCATTGAAGAGGCAGAATATGCCATCTGGATGAGTCCGGAAAAGGACGTGAGTCCGCATGCCGCCCACAGCCAAACTGGGGGTTGGGGAAGATGACGGCGCAAATGTCAAGTTGTTGAAGAAAGAGGTAGTAGATGTCAGTTGGATGAGTCCAAAAAAGAATGCGAGCCGCATGCCGCGCTTGGGGTTGGGGAAGACAACAGTCGCAAGGTTGTTGAAGAAAGAGGTAGTAGATGGCATCTGGATGAGGCTGAAAAAGGGCACGAGTCCATATGCCGCCCACAGCCAAACTGGGTGTTGGGGAAGACAACCGACGCAAGGTCAAGTCGTTGAAGAGGCAAAATATGCCATCTGGATGAGTCTGAAAGGAGGTCCCGCCGGTCAAGTGGTGATGGTGTTAGAAAGAACGCTGTGTTTTGGAGAGAAAAAACGTAAATCATAGAGTATGAATAAGGACTTGACAGAACTTACATATATATTGGAAAGAGCGAGCTTGTGACTGTCAAACGACCAACGCAAGGTCAAGTCGCTGAAGAATGAGGCAATAGATGCCAGCTCCATGATTCCGAAAAAGGACGTGAGTCCGCATGCTGCCCTGGGGGTTGGGGAAGATGACGGTCGCAAGGTCAAGTCGTTGAAGAAAGAGGCAGAATATGCCATCTGGATGAGTCCAAAAGGAGGTCCCGCCAGTCAAGTGATGGTGTTAGAAAGAACACTGTGTTTTGAAAGAAGAAAAAAACGTAAATCATAGAGTATGAATAAAGACTTAACAGAACTTACATATATATGGGAAAGAGCGGGCTTGTGAGGAAAGTGACTGTCAAACGACCGACGCAAGGGTGGGAAGACGACCGGCGCAAGGTCAAGTCATTGAAGAAAGAGGTAGTAGATGCCAGGTGGATGAGTCCAAAAAAGAACGCGAGCCGCATGCCGCGCTTGGGGTTGGGGAAGACAATGGTCACAAGGTCATTGAAGAAAGAGGTAGTAGATGCCATCTGGATGAATCCGAAAAACAGCATGAGTCCGTATACCGCCCACAGCCAAACTGGGTGTTGGAGAAGATGACTGACACAAGGTCAAGTCGTTGAAGAGGCAAAATATGCCATCTGGATGAGTCCGAAAGGAGGTCCTGCTAGTCAAGTGATGGTGTTAGAAAGAACACTGTGTTTTGAAAGAAGAAGAAACATAAATCTTAGAGTATGAATAAGAACTTAACAGAACTAACATATATATTGGGAAGAGTGGGCTTTTGAGGAAAGTGACTGTCAAACAACCGACGCAAGGGCAGGAAGACGACCAGCGCAAGGTCAAGTCGTTGAAGAACGTCGGTCGTCTTCCCGCCCTTGCGTTGGTCGTTTGACAGTCACAAGCTCGCTCTTTCCAATATATATGTAAGTTCTGTCAAGTCCTTATTCATACTCTATGATTTATGTTTTTTCTCTCCAAAACACAGCGTTCTTTCTAACACCATCATCACTTGACCAGCGGGACCTCCTTTCAGACTCATCCAGATGGCATATTTTGCCTCTTCAACGACTTGACCTTGCGTTGGTTGTCTTCCCCAACACCCAGTTTGGCTGTGGGCAGCATACGGACTCGCGCCCTTTTTCAGCCTCATCCAGATGCCATCTACTACCTCTTTTTTCAATGACCTTGCGACCGTCGTCTGCCCCAACCCTAAGCGTGCTCGCGTTCTTTTTTCGGACTCATCCACCTGGCATTTACTTCAACCACTTGACCTTGCGTTGGTCGTTTGACAGTCACTTTCTTCACAAGCCCCCTCTTTCCGATATATATGTAAGTTCTTATTGATACTCTATGATTCACATTTTAAAATTTAAAAAAAAACAGTGTTCTTTCTAAGCTATCTAGCAGCGTCACTTCCCCGGCGGGATCTCCTTGCGAACCTTACACCTTCAACGGTGTCTTAGTCTCTGGTTGACAGAATAAGCATAGGATCCCTCACCTCAGGCGATGCTCTCAAATTGTTACCGTCGGTTGCATCCTCACTTCCTGTCAACTTCCTCGGCACTGCCGTCATGCAGACATGATACTTGAACACATGTTTCGTTGTCACCCACCCACATGCTCGACATTGCATCAGCAATTGATTCAGTGTTCCTGGAGGCACGCCAGGAGCTATTGCTTCATCCAGTTGATTCAGTATCTTGAACATTGACATCTCTTCCGGGTCGCTGCAGTCCAATGCCAAGCTACAAATGTCGGCATTGATCCTGCGGTGGGCTACTACCATTCAGAAGTTGGTCTTTTGATTTTTTGGAGGAGTGGAAAACTGACGTACCTCTCCGCTTGTATGGTAGCATTAGCAGATTCCTGTCATTATGAATTCCATCTATTGCCACTGATGGTGGAGGGCTGCTTCAACCGCATCAAGTTCCAATCTTGATCACATACCTCGATATCCACAATGATTCTTCTCACAACGTAGAAAGGTTACAAGCTTCTCTCCATCATGCTCCATGTAAATACCGCTCTCGACATATCTTGACCCATCTAAGACGGGACATAAACAGGAGGGGAGGCGACACTCATATGCCAAACAGTACTCGTCGAGGGCTTCCGGTTTAATATGAACACCTCTTTCATTGAGGGGCCTGGGTCAAGTTAGCCATCATCGTTCAAAGGACATGTGGGTACTACGAACCAGAACCATGGGCGCAGATCTTGGATTCTCACATTGTAATGCAGAATACATGCAACACGGTGTACTGCGAGGCGGAGGAGGAAAGCTTCCAGTACCTGGAAAGTACTGGGAGAGGACTGAAAACTGGACATTGTTGGCTGAATTGCAGGTAAAAGTCGCCTGTATTTATAGGTTTCATTTGCGAATGATTGTGTTCCACAGAGCATATATCCACGACAAATATTCAACTCACCTCAATAATGATCTCTGTCACAGTGTTGCTGTCACCCTCCCTAGAAAGGGGTCCATGTTAGGGAGGCCCACCCAAGCGATCATTGGAATCAAGAAAAAAGTTTTTTTTTTTGGCAATCCCGTGATCTAGACCCTTCCCCAAACAATGTACCACGCAGCCCTTTGCATCTGAAGTGAAGCTGTTGCTCTCCCTCGGTACTACTTATCCTGCTGTATATGCATCCTACTATCTTAGTATTGCAGTCCCTTTCCTAATCGGACATTGCGCCCAACACCAACCTTCTCTCAATTCACGTTACATGTCTGCCAGCGCAGGCTTCCCTGAATAGGAGATCACCGATGGCTATACCCCCAAAAGGAGATCGCGCCCAACGTCCACTACTGTGGAGATTTCCACCTAGTTTATCTCACGACTATCGGCCAGCATTGTATTACTAAGTGTCGGCCATGGCCTGCAGACATCTCCTGATCTTGCGGAAATTGTGTTACGTACCCTAAGGCTCCCATGCATATCAAACTGTCACTAATATTGATGGGTGCCGCTCATACTGCACCCAAATTCACACCCAGAAAATTTCCATTTATCGTATAACGGTCCGTGTATCATCGACATTGGTCCTGCTCGTAGTTTGAAATCCTCAAAGCCTGGAGTAGTGTCTCGAGAGGAAGCGCTTCCTCCAATTTCTTGACTACAAATATCCTGATCATGTATTCTCTGCGAAGTGGCTTTAAATGTCAAATATCAAATGCCCTCGACTCCCCGCCCTGGCTAAATGGAGATTGCACCCCTGATATAAGATTGCCAATATTGTTACTCAATTTTACATTCGAAACCTATCACTTCACCGCATCAATCTGCCCTTGGCATTGAAAATTCGTGGCAAGCCGTGGTTTCTGTTACATCTCTCTACAGAGTTGTTATTTCCTCTGGTGGATCCACCAAGACAAATATCCTGAGATCCATGTCTGTTCCTTGCTTTGCCCCTTCACTGATTGATTGGTTGTTAGTCCCTTCGCTCCATTTTTAGAGTTCCCAGAGGTATAAAAACCTCTCGCTATCTCATGTTTGCCATTCCCTCTTCAGACTGATCAAGCCTTCCGCCTCATGTCTGCTGTCTCATCCACCCAGACCCCGTCTGCTCTTGGCCGCCGTACCACAGAGGATGCTTTGCACCTTGGACCCAGGAAAAAGCCGTGAGTTTGTCGTTGTAATTCTTGACATTCCTGCACGACTAAGTACCCATCAGGACAAGGGCTACGGACCCTCCATTCATCATGTCCATCACTTTGGGCGTACCTTCACGCTTTGTGTTGGGTTCATACTCTTTTGACCAACGGAATCCTCCATGAGGGAGAGTACGCCGACCACCCAGAGGAATCCTTCACCATTGAGTAAGCATCAGCCATGTTCTCCTTCATAGCCACGATTAACTGCCAGTGAACGGATAGAGAGAGACGCAAGTTTCGAATCTATAGAGAACTTCTGCAAATGGTCCCAGGCCTTGAAGAGCGTATCATGGTCGGCTCTGAGCAAGAGCTCCTACACATCGCGGATCTGGTGAGTGCTCAGCCTTTACCGACCAAACCATTTGGTTATTCCTTCTATCTATCCTTTAGATCCAAAAAGGGGCTGCCCATGCGCGAGCCAACGATATCAAGAGTCTCAAGGGTGCCATCTTGGACTGGATTATCCCTAGAGGTGGTTGTTTGACCCCGCCATTAGCCCAGAACAGCAAAATTGATCGCGGATTTAATCATCCACATACTGGTGCCCTTCTCTGCCCTGTGGAGCTGAACTGGGAGGATGATGAGTCCGTGAATATCCTTTGCCCATGTACCCTTAGCTGACTTTAGGCCTAGGGTGAAAGAAAAGCTGTGCTCTGCCAAGATCCTCGTGACTGGTGATAATTGGCCCATCTTTTTATATCACAACTACTGCTATGATCCTGAAAACCCCTGGAACGGTCTCCTTCGGAGTAGCCTGTTGGTCACTGTAAGTTTCCTCTTGTACTTGTCTGAAAATGACCAACCACCTTCAAGGCTTATAAACACATCTTTACATCGCCGAGCTCTGTTGACAAGGAGCCCAAGATGACATGCTCTGGCAATGCTCATATTCATGGAATGACAGCTGTCACTCTTGCATCAATCACCTACACGGCAACACAGGTAACGTTCTTTACCACCTACAGTTCTATTCACCTGATGCACCTCACCAGGTCCGCTTCGCCCTATGCTCGTCATCCACATTCTGTCGGACTGACACTTCAACTGATTCGGAACGATTCTATAATTCCTTGTTAGATCTATTCAACGACGTTGATGAACAAGAAGAAGTCAACGCACTTAAGGCTTGGTGGAACAAGTACGCGGTGTCTATTCATTCTCAGCTCTGTATCTTACGTTGTTCGAGGCAAATTTTTCTGATGTTCCTTACAGGTTGGAGGGCGAACAATAATCAGTCTGTTCATGCAAAGATCCAAGCCAAACGCCGTGCTGTGCAATCTCGTCAATAGATCTTTACATGCTACATACCCATATTTATTTCGAATGCTACAATAATATATTTCTGTCCATCTGCCCATCTGATGCATGAGGTTGTAATGACTGAGGATCAGCTGTACCATGATCAATGGGCAAAATATTATGAAGCTGGTATGCTGATGATGGGTTTGCCATTATTATTATAATTGCAAACCAATATATCATGTGTTGTGATGTTATATTGGATAATATGTGAGTTGATGTTAGAAAATAGGGTTTTTAATTAGTAAAACAGATTTGCATGTGTTCACTGCTGAATTATAATGCTGGTAGATATGGGTTTGTTCAAAATATTTCAAACTCATTGCATCAAATAGAAGAGATGCAAGTATTCTGACTCTAGATCTGCTCAATGGATATCAAAGATGTTTCAAGATTACAAATCTGCTAGACTTGTCAATCTCAGTAAGAAGGCTAGAGAAGGGTGTTGATGGTCTTGCCAACAACTCTTTCTAACAAGAATTAAATCACCATGCATCAAATACAGTCAAGTGGGTCAGCAGCAGCAGAACAGATAGACTGATGCTATCAATAATCATGTCTACCACTTTTAACCTGCTGCAACACACCCAGAATAGTGTGAGCCTTTTGCAACCATTGTCAAGCCAGCCATTCTTGACAGAATGATGGATAATTTCATCAATTATCATTATGATATGTTTGACCAATCCTCCAAACCATACTGAGCATTACAGTTGATGAGATAGTTGGCTCAAATCACCATGATGTATCATTCTATTGATAGTTGTAGAGTATATCATATGCCAAGTTAATCTTCCTCTTTTATTTCATTTCTTTTATACAATGAAGTTGAGAAGTACAGAATTTACAAAGGCTCACAAGTATTATATAGACTTCTTGATGTGAGAATCTTGACAATGGTCTAGCAATATATTTTGCCTTGTGAGTTGCTATTTCCTCATCAATTGACAATCCCAGCCTATGTTTATATGATAATTTAAAGGGGTCTATCAGAATTGCAAAAATTATTATTATTATACTTATTCTTTTAGTTTATCTGGCCATATCTGACTCTCCTCAATTCTGTGATGGAGGCCTCTCTTTTCCTCTTCCCTTGATCACTGTTGACAACACCGACAACATCAGAACCCTGAAACCAGCGGCATTGAAGAAAGCTAGGCAACATCCCGAAGTTCACACTGTATTGTCCTCCCCTGGCAATAAGCATAACAATCACTGTGGAAGATCAACTGCTGGTCAGTCCATAAATCAGCTGAATTCCATGGGTGGATGAGGAGGACGCATGAAAATATAATTGTCCACTTCATTCCAGGAGGATGCACCGGCATTTAGCAACCACTCAATGTTGGGATACAATGTGTATTGAAGTTGAGCCTGCGACAATCAGCCCACCAAGATCTGGTAACTGCTCATCTTGAAGGGCCAGACTCCAATGAGGTGGTCAAAATTAATACTTGCCTTAGTACACTTCAGAACTGTTCAGTCAAATGGTTGGTACAAGCCTATCAAGAGTTGAATGATGCATCCCTTATAAAAAAAGTAAGTAGATTTTCAGATTCTCATTTCGGAATACTAATGCAATGGTTCAAAGGCATTTAAGATGTGTCGGATTGGCGATCTCAACTGCTCTCAGCTGAGCCTGGTCTCCAGTCAGGCACTCACATTGCTCCATGATCTTCCAAAAATCAACACCGCACTGCATGAAGAACTTAATTTCCGGCGGGAGCCCACCCTGGTCACTCACAAGGAACCAGCATTCTCTGATGGTGCTGAGGATAACAGCACTGATGATATTGCCCTTCTGCCTGATGCTCTTATCAATCATCTTGTATCCAATGGACAGGCGCTCAAGAATGGGTACGAGGTGGATAATGAGGGTGGTCTTGTAAGGAATGGGTTAGCTGATGATTTGGATATGGATGATGGGATGGTGCCCCCACCAACTCCGGCAACTGAAGCACCTCTTGGACGGGGACTTCAGATGAAAAAGAAACCAGTCTTGTTTGGTTGGAACAAAATGCGGGACACATAGGGAATTGATACTTACCTAAGTACTTTTTCTGATCTTGGACGCAACTTATCAAAAACACATTCATATTATGTTCGAATCCTTGTCAAATTAGACGGAGAGAGACTGGGCATGCCATAGTAGAGGAAATTGTGAAGAAAAATAGTGTTTTCATGGCTTTTGTGACCACTTTTTTGAAAGTTCAGGAGTGATTGTGACCATGACATTTGGACTCCAAAGTTTGATTCAAGGTCTGGTGTGACCAGTGACAATACATCCAGTTGAAATGATACAGTACAGCTATTGGCTGGCAATAGTGGAGTCTGTCAAAGTGAAACAAGGGTTTGTTCTGAGTCAGAGAATATACAATGACTCAAATAATTGTCCAGATGTTTGAGCCATTTTGATTGTTTGCTCAATATCTGAGACCAAAGTGTTGGTGTATGACAGATGGAGCTACATCGTGGCTATAGAAATATTTAACAATTATGTAATTCCAATAAGGTCCCATGGAGATATATACAATTCAATCTGGTAACTCATCTGGACAATTATTTGAGTGGGTATCAGAAATACAGAAACTGGTCATTTTAGTACTTGGTATGGCTCCCCTTTGCCTTGATTACTGCTTCCACTCTTCTAGGCATACTTTCTATCAATTTCTGATACACCTCTGGCTCTATTTTGTCCCACACCTCTGCTATCCTGTCTCAAATCTTCCAAACTCCCTTGGTCTGTGTTGGAAACTTGCAAAGCTCTACTTTGATGTGTTGCCAAAGGTGTTCAATAGGATTTAGGTCTGAAGATTGATTGTGGAGGCCAGTCCAGAAGAGTGATATCATTTTTCTCCACCCAGATTCTGGTCTTGTTGGAGGTGTGCTTGGAGTCATTGTCCTGCTGGAATATGAGATCCTCTGCAGAAATCTCATATTCCTCCATGCTGGGCAATGAGTGGTTGTCCAGAATGTTCACATACTGGTCAGCATTCATCCTCCCCTCAACTTCTGCCATTGTCCCACACCATCCCAACTCATACACCCCCATACCATGATGTTTCCACCACCAAACTTGACTGTTCTCTGGATCTCCCTCTCAATCAGTTCCTCTCCCACCTGTTTCCACACCCACTGCTTCCCATCTGATCCCAGCCTGTTGATTTTTGTTTTATCTGACCAAACTATCCTCTTCCAGTCCTCCACAGTCCAGTCCTTGTACTTTAAAGCAAAATCCAAATGTTTCTTCCTATTGAACAGCACATCTTGCAGACGCAGAGGAAGCCTGGTTAATGATACTCACATTGAAGCGAAGGGGTTGAGATGTTGGAGAAGAGTGGGCGATGATAGAACTACTGGTATTAGCTCTGTTGTACTACACTATCTACATGCAGTATTTATACCTATGGAAATGTGCACAGACCAACTACGAGCTAGTAATGCTATTGGCTAGAACATGATGGAACATCTCTGGTGCACAGCATTCTGAGTCACAGAAATGACTCAGAGATCTAGAGCGAGTCTAGATTGTTCTATGTCTAGAACACTTCATGTGGTCAGGCCACATGGTAAAACACATGATGCTAGTCACGTGATTGATTGTCGATACAGTAATTGACCAGTCATGTGTGCACTGCCCCTCAACTGTACACTTGACCTTTTCTTGTTCCCCCGGGGACAAGCACCAACTACACATGTATTAAACGATGTATTGGTGATATTTGAATATATTTTAAGTGTTGAATCCACCCCTATCCCTTTTGTGCTGTTTTGTGGTCAAAATATCGAAAAGTGGGATAGCTTTGAAATGAGTAAAATCCATTGTCAAGCACTTCCTAGACCCCAGTGTGCCATATCTTGGGTCCTAGAATTTGAAAATAAAGTATATGCACTCACCCCAACAAATACTTGATAGATTTCATCAATGGAGACAAGATGTTGTCCTACGACGATTGCAAAATTTGGACGAGATAAGGGTCACTGAGATGCCGGAACCGATTGATCAGAAAATTATCTAACAGATCAAGGGTGTACAGATGACCAATTTTCCCCGTGTTTTATGATTTTTGACTGATCCTATTCTACAATCTGTTCACATGGTCCAGTGTCTATAACACCTGGTATGAATCTTTTCCAAGTACCATTCCTGGCTTCCAGATAGTTTGATTCATTAAAATAGGTGGGGATATCCTGTAATTTGACAATCTTGATTTGGATGTACACGTGACCAGTCAATTACTGTACATCCATACTTGAATGTTTCAACACTTCCTATGCCTTGTGGTAAGCAAGGCCTTTTTCTTCTTTGTTACAGCCTTGAATGAGTGTTTCTTGAGAACATTCCTCACTGTCTGTGAGCTGACTTGATTGGAGATAATGGTGTTGATGTGTTTTGTTGCCTGAACAGCATTGGCAGCCTTTCCAGTGATGATTTGTGTAACGATAGAGCGCTGAGCATGGGCAGAAAGCTTTGAAGGACAACCAGCAGAAGGGATTTGTCAAGTAGAAAGAAGATTCTGAAGGATCTCAGACACTGTAGACTTGCCAACACCAACTTTGGAGGCAATATGTTGAATGGAATGATGGTTGGAGGCTAGAAAAATGATGTTTTCCTTCTGGGCAGAGGAGATGGGGTGCATGATGAATTGTGGAATGCTGAGAATATTAGCTCTGGTTATATAGCTTGAAATCAGGCACTATCTAGCATCACTATAGTAACCATCTGCCAAAAGTTTGATGTCATAGAAACCATTTGGCATCAGATTCTGATATTTCTGATTGTCACCCAAATAATTGTCCAGATGAGTTATCAGATTGAATTGTATATATCTCCATGGAAACTTATTAGAATTACATAATTGTTTGATATTTCTATAGCTACGATGTAGCTCCATCTGTCATACACCAACACTTTGGTCTTGTGTGTCTTGCCCCTGGAGCCATTGAGCAAACAATCAAAATGGCCCAAACATCCAGACAATTATTTGAGTTACTGTATGTCCATCTGGGGTAAAGCCAGAGTCAATGTGAGTCAGAGTGTAGATAAAGTGGGCATGTGTCAACAATGAGGCGAATGGTGAAACAGTATTCAAAGAAGATCAAGGATTGTCCAGGCGTGAGAAGTTAAGAGGCAAAATAACATTCAGGGTCAATGGAAGAGTGTGAAATGGTGTCCAGATTGTTATCAAGAGTTCTAGAGTCCAGACCCACCAAGGATTCTTCAGGGAGGATGGCTTCCATATGGATATAGGTCACATAATAAGTGCTTCATGTAAGAGCATGTCTTGTACTGCAAGTCTTTGTGCAGCTGTCATTATCGATGGGGGTTCATCAGATGTGAGGACAATGGGGGAGATCAGAGAGGGGATCATGGGAGGGGATGGTAAGAGAAATGAAAAGTTGTAACAGTCCATATGAAACTCAGCATCATCAGTTCTCCTCTCTGATGGCTTCATCCTACAAGCATCATTGGAGCTTGTCACCACTTGGGATTGCAGCATCTTCTGGTTCACCACCAGCCTTTGTACCTGTCAAGGGCTTGGAAATACTGGTTTCACCATTCTCTAGTGACTCCCACTCGCCAAGCCAAGAAAATAACAAAGTCGTGACAATTCTTTGTCTTTGGCTCGTTGACCATCACATTTTTCTGAATGCCCAAAGTCAATGATTGTAACACCTAAGTCACCGATAAGGATATTATCCCGACGGATGTCTCCGTGGAGTATGCCTGCACGATGAATGGATTTCAATGTTGAGAGTGCTGATTCGCTAATTTGAAATGAATAACCAGTATTGTACATCGAACAAGTAAAACCTACCGGTCAGAGATCGACAAATTGCATTGCGACTCGGTGGAGAGTGGAACACCTGCATAAAGCATGACAAGAGCACAAGCGCCACCTTCGGAGTCATCGAAGAAACCCAGTGCTGTCGCGATGCCTCGACGAACTCCCTTGGACCTCAAACGGCGATAGACTTCGTATTCGCTCCTGAGGGCATCCCGCTGTCCACTGTCAAACGCGAGCTTGACGACTACATCCAGTGGCATGGCTCCTTCCATGATTTCTGGCTCAAGTGTGCCGCGGTGGACCACGCCTGTTGCGCCCCGCCCAACTTCCGATGTAAGGATAATGGTCAGACATTCCTCTAGCCCGTAGGTGCGGATGGCTCGTGGAGACAATGGGGGAGTTGGACACCTTGTGTCTGTCATGATCGAAGGAGCAGAGCGAAGGAACGAGGCAGGTACCGGGGAGTCGTATACATCGTATTGGAGGTAGAGAAGGACAACAGCACGGTTGCTGGCCACATCTATCGTTTTCTGGTGCTTGTCAGGTTCGTCGAAAGACTAAACATAGCTCAGGCCAAACATACCTCGATGGCTACCAATTCACCATCCTGAGGATCTTTCCTTCCTGCCGAGCCTTGGAATCCACCACGCTTTTTCCCACCTCTACCCTTGCGATGTCCACGGCCGTCCTTGCGCCGACTTCCAGAACCCCGATTATGATCTTGGTCGTCTTGGGCTTTGTCCCCAGCGATCAAGTCACCAGGGGGCTTTAATTGGGATAGGCGGTCCACCGTGTCTTGGATGGCAGCGATATAGATGCCAACATGGAGCTTCCCATACCCGGGGTCAACGCACGTAGATGGTTCTATGACGTCTGAAACGTAAAGCGTCTGAGAGGCTCGATGGCGGAGACACACGAGCTCGTGGTTGCCTGAGTGAAGGACGATGACGGTCCCATCGACTCGTACGGCTTGTGCCCACGCCTGAGAAAGTTGACAGATCAGCATTATTTTGACGGGTATTGTATTGCACGTCACCTGCTGCACTAGACTTTGCGCAGAAATGCCATGCCGATCTTGGTAGGCCTTCTCTTCCTCTTCCTTTTCCTCGTCATCATCTCGTCGGCGTTTCTTGCCTTTATCCTTCGTACGAGACATGTTAGGCCGATATTGGTAGGCCTCCTCTTCCTCGTCGTCGTCTTGTTGGCGTTTCTTGCCTTTATCCTTGCTACGAGACCGATGATTTGATGGACGTGATGCACTCGGTTGTGCTGGAGGGAGCGTCGGAGGACCTGACCCTGCAGCTAATCGAGTGACTTGTCGAGTGACCGGTCGTTGTGGGGTTGCAGAGGATGCTACAATGGGTGCGAGTGGTTGTGCGTCGATTTCTTCATCGCGACTTCCTGTAACAAGGGAAGTATTTGAAGCACCATTCTATAATTGATGAACACCATTTTTGGCGATTTAGAGAGTACGAACATACAGGGAAACTCCACGGGGGAGCCTGCGCATCAGGTCCAACGACAGCCCGCAGGACATTCTCCTTTGCTCTCACATGTTTAGAAATCGAGGAGCAATTGGGAGCAATGCAGGTCGTCCAAGAAAAATCGCCTAGTTCAGGAACCGCCACCATTACTTCAACAGAACCCGCACTGATACTCTTCATCCCCAAAGGCAACCCAGACTCCCTCAGCTCCTCAAAGATGCGACGAATTTTGGGCTCCATGCTGTCCACGATGGCTGCCTGTTGTGTTTTCTCGATCTCATCGACGCGTTCCTCCATGAAGCAGAGCTGCCCGTCCATAATTGCATAACTGGAGGAAGGACCTGATTGCGTCCAGAACAAGAGAGACCGCCATCGTGAAAACGGAGCAGTGGGGTGCAGAGCAAGGGTCGAAGCCACGGCCGCGCAGTATAAGGCGGTGGTTTGGTGGTAAAAGTTGGTAACTGCTTTTTCGTCGGTCACAACACGGCTTAAATGCTCTAGGTGATTTTCTCGTTGTTCGGCTGTGATGAAGCCAGCCAGAGGCGGAAGGGTGGCTAAAGCGGCGTCAAGTGCTGTATCGACATTTTTTGCTAGATCTTGGACTAGGGTTGGAAGCCGCACTACCCTCTTAAGAACCAGCTCCCTTTTAAGATGTTTATCATAAACCGAAGGTGCACGGGTGGCAGTTGATGGCTTCTTGTTAGGCGCAGGAATGAGAGGAGGAGGATTCCAAGAGAATAATGCCTTGATTTCGTCGAGGGCTTCAGGTGGGGACCCAGCAATGGTAGAAGACATGTAGATTCCACGAAAACACGTGATCATCGGAATCTACCGCGAACATTTTTGTGCTACTAACATCAGCCCACACATCGGTCAGGCCACCTTTCGGTCAGTCACAGTATGTCACACTCCCGAAAAGGTCAAAATTCGAATTCCGCAGTGCCCAAACGACGCAAGCTTTGGCGCAACGACAACCAAGTATTCGATTCACGGCTATGTCTGTACATTACTAGATTAGAATGGTGATATAACGGAGAATATATAGATATGGATTATATAGTTGATAGAATGCAAGGCAGCTTGCTGAATTACGAGGGGGTCAATTTGGCTGATGGAAATTATAAGGCTGTCGGAACTGTGCAATAGCAACATGGGTTAATCGACGCAACACACTCAGGATCTGTTTCAAGCTCCGATGCGGCATCTGTCGGCCAGCGTGACAAGTGGCCTCAATTCGACCTCGTTGGAGGCTCTGTTCTAGACACAAATTACATGCAGAATGGACTAAAGGAATGTACTTTAGGCCATAGAAAAAGTTTGAGCTTACTTTACCCTAGTTTGAGGGAGATATTGGAGGTGACCAAAAGGTGGCCCTGACCGATGTGTGGGCTGATGTTAGTAGATGTTATCATGTTACTGATCTGATCTGTTCCATTTATGATAAGTATCTGGGCTCGGAAAATTGTACTCCAGAGTTGAACGTACATTGATTGCGGCAACAGGAGTTCGAAAACACTATCTGGGATGATTGGAAATGGAGGCAGATTCTGAATCTGACACGCTTAGCTATCAAGCTCAACGTTGGTCAAAGTCGAATGGGAGTGGAGGTGGACGGGAAAGGGTCCATTTGAAGAGGTTCATTTCAAAGCCTGAGGATATGTGTTAGTGAGAGCTGAGTGTACATACTAGTAGTTGGTCCATTTTAAATTTGGTATGAGGTTCAATTGAGTGTGACGTCACTAAACTATGGTCGAGTCTGGTCATTGTCGTCCACGATGGTCTATGTGTTCATCCTCATCAGCATCTTCATCACCGATCAGCCCTAAAAACTCCCTGAAAAGCCATCAATTGGGTTCAGACTCAATGTTAGTGAAGCATACATTTGATTGCCTCCGCCCCTTCTCCCCACTCATGATAAGTAGTAACGAAATACTCAAAAACTCGCATCGTAGACTTGCTGACACCAATAGATCACAAGGTGTCACCTAGACAGTATATAGAGTGTTCGCTTATCAGCCCATTCATGCAGAAGTGAGGTACATAACCTTTGCCCAGGACTATCAACTTGCTGCCCCTCCATCCATGAACTCTTCCCTTGCCCCACCTGCCGGCTAGAAAGTCGACGTGTGAACTGGTCAATGTCACTGCGAACATGAAGAAAGAGATCAGACATACCCCTTCGAGGTGACTGAGCAGTGCCAAAACATCTTGCGCACTCAATTCATGAGCTTCATCGCAAATACACACTCCGAGTCTCATCATTTCTGGCGAGTGCCATGCAACCGTGGACATTCGAATCAGATACCCAATAGCCCATATATCAACCTCTGCACCATGCCCATCACGAAAAATATCCGGTGAGTGAGTGACCTCATCAAATGATAGTTTAGCCAATGTCGGCGGCCTAGCGGCATCTTCCCAGTCAATCAAGAACCACTTGGACTCATCGCCTGCTTTGTGAATGATATTATCCCACCAAATATCGCGAATGATATAATTTAATGTTGAAACTTTTCCATCACGTAGATTAGATTAGATTAGATTATATCACGTGACCTTTACACATCTTCGATTACATACTTATTTGGTTGGTACAAACAGTAGTACGGTATATAAGACCAGGAAACTGTTAATATCAACAAGTTGTCTCTTGACTCTTAACCAGCTCCATCGCTCTCACCAGCCTCAACCGCTCTCACTAGCCTTACCCCCTCCAAACCATGTAAGTGACCATAGCGGTATCGTAGAGTACTTCCACTGTAGCTATGTTGCTCAGTACACCTGTGGCTAGCGCCCAGGTGGAACTTCAACAGGTTATGGGCCCCGGATAGCAGAGGGACTTGGGAAATGCTGGCAACAGCGAGTACCTGCCCACTCTACCCTGGTTGGCGAAGAACCGATCGAAAGATCTAGGTTCTGAGTCTTACTTCTTCACATATGAACCTGGGAACGTCATTACGACAAGTACCTGTCATTAGACGTCCCTAAGGGGATTGACCTAGTACACTCCATGTGGAAACATTGATCACACCTTATACGTTTCTGACATATAAAGGGTTTTTCCGTGACTGCTATTCCTAAAGGGAATATGTCATAAGGAATCATTTAATTGTTTTCTTGAATCATATTCATAACACATCACTGATTGGGAACCCTTTCTTAGATTCATCTAAAATGTCTACCTCTCGCTCCGCCCTCGACTCCATCGCCATCTTCGACGGCATCGACTACCAAAGTTGGGCCGAAAAAATGAAGTCATACCTTCTCCATCAAGGAGTCTGGCGCCTCGTATCCGGCGACATTGAGCGCCCCGACATCAAGGACTTTACGGTCACGGTCTCCACCCCTGCCTCAGCCACTTCGACATCTGCGACTCAACCTCCGGCGGTCACTATCACTGTCGACCATCCCGCCTTCGCCAAGGAAAAGAAGGCCTGGATCAGAGACGACGACATGGCTCAGGGTTCCATCCGTCTCAAAGTCTCCGAAGCAATCAGGAGGCACATCAAGGACGCCTCAACCTCAAAGGAAGCTTGGACGACGTTGAAAGACGCGTATTCGAAGGTCTCCCCCGCCACCATTTTTGGCGACTTCAAGGCTGCTGCCTCCTTCAAGCTCTCGGGTCGCGACCCCGTACCGGAAATCGAGCGCCTCGGATCACTCTTCGCTCGCCTCAGCGATGCGAAGTTCATCGTGCCTGATCTGATGCAGGCTATGATCCTGGCGAGTGCCATCCCTGACGCTTGGTCGTCTCTCTCCACCGCCCTCTTCCAGGTCTACGACGCCGATGACTTCACGTGGCAGGCCGTTGCCGACAGCATCGTATCAGAGTACAGGCGCAAGTATGCAATTGGGTCTACTCGGGCGTCCAACGAGCAGGCCCGGAAAATCTCCGGGACCAAGCGAAAGGGGCAAGACCCCAAATGGGAAAAGCAAACAGTGCCGAGTACCTCGCATAACAATGCTGACGAGCAGCCTAACTCGACCGACCCAAGTACCGCTTCTGAAAAGAAGAAGGGAAAGGGACGCTGGCGCAACCAGAAGAAACGCGCCAACAACGCAGACAACGAGTCCGACCAAGCCGAGGAAATGGTCGAGTTCATCGCACCAGCCATTGAGCACATCCCTCGTCGTCCTGCTCCTTGTCCCCTTCCTCCTCGTCAACGTGCCCCTTGCCCTCTCCCTCCTCGTCATGCACCTACCTTCACCACTGTAACGGGCCGCAGGAAAACTACGAGTACCGCGCAGCCTGAATCGGAGAAAATGCAGTCTCTCCTGCAACGCATGAACCCGCCTCCTTCTCAGTACACCGGGCTTCCCTCAGGAAAGCCGTCTGTGTGGAAAAAGAATGAGAGGGTGCGAAGACTCGCCCGAGAGATCAGTGCTCAACCCTCTGGGTCAAACCTCCGTATCTTAGATACCATCATTCCTGACATCGACGAAAGGCCGGCTAAACAGCGTCGCGTAGCCCCGTCGATAGAAGAATCGCTGAAAATGATGGACATCGACCAGGAACGGATGGGGCCGGATGTGTTTGAGGATGAGATAGAACTTGACGGTTCGTCGAAACCCTTTCTTGAAACTTATCAATTGCGGAATGCTAATAATACCTCTCAACAGACGTATAATATATTAGCCAGTACCAGTACAGAGTGCGTAGATCACATTAGCAGTGATCTACATAAAAAATATATTAAACATTTCGCCTCTTGTACACATTGTAAGGAAAAAGAACGCGCGCAATGGATACTAGATTCCGGCGCCTCTTTACACTTCACCTATGAGTTTAAGGACTTCGCATATTATAGACCTCTCACGGTCAAGCGATTCGTCCAAACTGCAGCTAAAGGGAAGAAACTGGAAATACTCGGAGTTGGGGCCGTTCCAGTACGGCACACCCTAAATGGGGAAATAAAAACCCATCTTCTCAGACCGGTGTTCTACATCCCGGACATGGACACACACCTATTGTCCCTAGGCGTCTTCCTTAACCATGGTTACAAAGTAGACGGGACTTGTGGAGAAATTAACATCTCCAAAGGGCTGAGCAAAATCCAGTTTTCGCCCCACATCCTTGGTCAAACCATTTACTGGTTAGACACTGAAATACGCTATGACCAGATCCATGCGATCTCGAGCGAAATCACTGTTGAAACATGGCACAAGCGCCTTGGTCACCCAAATGATCAAGCACTCCGAAAGATTCCCACCAGTACCAAAGGGGTACCTGAAACACTAGTACGTGAGAAATCACAGGAAAGTTGCACAGGTTGCCTCAAAGGGAAAATGCCAAATCAGTCATATCCAAATTCGATAACAAGGGCAACAAAAACCTTTGATCTGATCCATTCCGATCTTAAACAAATATCCACGGCATCATACCACAAATATAAATATTTCCTTACGTTTTTGGACGATTTTTCATCCCACGTCTGGGTCGTCTTGCTTAGGAAGAAGTCGGATGCTGTCATGGCACTACGACAATTCCTTGCGATGATCCAGAATCAATTCGCCGCCACTCCTAAGAAATGGCGAGTTGATGGAGGTGGAGAATTTAACGAATACAAGGATGTACTTGCCGATCATGGAATTCTGATCGACGTCACGCTCCCGTATCAGCACCAGCAGAACGGTCGAGCAGAACGGATAAATCGAACCCTGTGGGAGAAATCTCAGGCCTTGCGCTTTGACGCGTGCTTACCACCTATGTGGTGGGAATTCTGTTTGGAACATGCAGCTTTTCTCTACAACAGAACCCCCATGCAGCGTCTCGAATGGAATACCCCTTACTTCAGGGTGACCAATGAGATCCCCGATATGTCAAGCATCAGAGTCTTCGGATGTCAGGCATATGTGTATATCCCAAAAGAAAAACGTAGAAATTCCCTGGAGTCTAGATCTCGATTGATGATTTATCTCAGATCAAAGCCAGGGGTCAAAGGATACCGTTTCATGGATCCTGAGACTAATACAATTTTCATGGGTGGGAAAGCTATCTTTGATGAAAGCAAGTACCCTAGATGCCACATCGACCCTTTGCCAGAGAACCATCCAGAAATGGAAAACCCAGAACCGGCTGATGAGTTTGAGGACCTCATCCCCGGAAACGATGACAATGACGGTCATTACGAAAAACCTCACGACCCTGTTCCCACTGGACAGGATCACCCTGAATCAGACGATGATTTGCCGCGTAGCGAACCCGATGACGAGCCACGAGTACCCACTCCAGAGCCCGAGCAAGTACCAGATCGACCGATCAGGGAACGACGAGTTCGGAGAATGCCAGATAGCATCTATGGGGAAGACACCCCTGCTTCTGATCTTGAAAAAATGGATCGAAGACGTAGACTGGGCGGTCAAACGGCATGGATGAACGATCTCCTAATGGAGGCAATCTCCATCCAAGTAGGCATCATCGAAATGTCACACAAAGACATATACTCTCTTCCGAACAAAGAAGATTGGTATGCGGCAGAACGAAAAGAGCTAGACATGCTCAAAAGCCGCGGGGTGATCACGGAGTTAGTACCCCTACCTACAGGGAGGAAAGCTCTAAGGAACAAATGGGTTTACAACGAAAAATCCGACGGGCGTTTGAAAGCGTGCCTTGTTGCAAAAGGTTTCTCACAGGTAGAAGGGATTGACTTCGATCAGATCTTCTCACCAGTAGTGAGATACGAGACAGTCCGATTGATTCTGGCATTGACAGCCCTTGAAGGGTGGTTCATGACACTCTTGGACGTCTCAGCAGCCTTCCTCTATGGAACACTCCGTGAGGTAATTTACATGCGACAGCCTGAGGGCTACATAGTAAAGGGGAAAGAAAACCTCGTGTACCGACTATACAAAGCCCTATACGGACTCAAGCAGGCCGCATTAGCCTGGTGGAGGGAACTCGATTCCTCCATGAAAAAGCTCGGCTTTGCCCGGCTTCACTCCGATGCGGGAGTTTTCATTCACACAAGTACCAAAGGGGAAACTGTGATCGCCGTCATTTATGTCGATGACTCTGCTTTTCTCGGCACAAACCGGGAATACACGCTGGAAAAGAAGAAGGCCTTCATGACAACATGGGAATGTAGGGATCTAGGCCACCTAGTCCCTGATGGGGAACCAAAAGAATTTCTCTCTATCCAAATAAGGCAATGTGGGAAGCGGATCTTCATTGATCAAGTACCCTACCTTGAGAAAATTCTCGCACGCATGGGGATGAGTGAATCTAATGCCACCCATACCCCACTCCCGACGGGCTCCAAACCCATGAAGTCTGAAGATGAACCCAATGCGGAACTCAGATCCAAGTACCAATCCGTCATCAGGTCACTATTGTACTTAATGATCGGGACAAGACCCGACATTTGTTTCACCGTAATCAAAATGTCCCAATTCTCCGCAAACCCTACCAAATGCCATTTAGAAGTGGCAAGGGATATTTGCAGGTATTTGAAGGCGACAAAAAATTACGCGATCATGTACGATGGTGATTCTGGGAAAGGAATCTATGCATTCACAGACTCCGATTGGGCGTCAGACGAAAACACCAGGAAGTCCACCACTGGTTACTTCGTATCGCTGGCATCTGGAGCAGTAACATGGGTTTCATCGGCGCAAAAAACCATTGCCCTCTCTTCCACGGAAGCAGAATACATGGCGCTATCAGATTGCAGTCGCGCAGTGACATGGCTTAGAAGCATGCTTGCCGAACTTGGGATGCAGATCGGATCAGTCCCGATCTATGGAGATAACAATGGCTCCGTCTTTATCGCATCCAACCCTGTAACTGAAAAGCGGTCCAAGCACATTGACGTGCGATTCCACTTCGTCAGAGAAAAAGTATCCGAAGGCATCATTACGGTCGAATTCATCGAAGGAGTGAATAACCCTGCAGACCTTTTAACTAAGAATCTGGGGAAAGTCCTCTTTAGCAAGTTTATCCCGTACTTTGGATTACTTAAAAACTAGACGAAAGAGTACCTATATGGGAAAAAGTAAGATGTATTTAGAAGTATGTACTAAATATGGGGGGGTGTTGAAACTTTTCCATCACGTAGATTAGATTAGATTAGATTATATCACGTGACCTTTACACATCTTCGATTACATACTTATTTGGTTGGTACAAACAGTAGTATGGTATATAAGACCAGGAAACTGTTAATATCAACAAGTTGTCTCTTGACTCTTAACCAGCTCCATCGCTCTCACCAGCCTCAACCGCTCTCACTAGCCTTACCCCCTCCAAACCATGTAAGTGACCATAGCGGTATCGTAGAGTACTTCCACTGTAGCTATGTTGCTCAGTACACCTGTGGCTAGCGCCCAGGTGGAACTTCAACATTTAATTTTATGGGCAGCCTGAACAAGATGAGCAATTAATTGCAGCAGGAATGAATAAAAATTAAATTCGTACATCAAGCACATCCAGAACACATATGAGACATTCTTGCAGTTTGTTTTTGATTGGACGGGAAGCAATTCCACATGGTTTTAAGCATACAGTCTCGCCCCTTGCCATTATCAGCTTGTCTGTATTTGGGATTGAATGAGTGTTGATGAGTGCATATATGACTTCGAGGTGTTTGACATTTTCATGAGCATTCTGTTTGAAGGTCTTGATGATGTATGTGCCCGTCATTTCGACCTTGGAATTCATCCTATGCTCATCTCAGTACAAGTGCTCATATATGAAGTGGACTGCTTGCCTATCAAACTTGTCAAATCCATTGTTACGAAACAGCACAAGGCCAGCCAATAGGGAAATAGAGGGGAAAGATTGATGAGGTGATGAATATCAACAATGTGATCTCTTCTAAACCTCAAATCAACCGTGATGATGTCAGAGATTCTCGCATTGCCTCCTGGGGTAACAGGTGCAGTAATGGCGCAGAGGGTCATTTTAGATGCATAGCAATACTAAACTATGAAAATAGTTCAGATGAGGATATAACAGAGCGTGAACACTTACCAAGCATATAAGGGGCAGGGCTATAAACCCAGTCAAGCTTTTCAACCAGTTCCAACCTGGGGTCAGCCATGTTTTCTGGTCCCTTCTCCTTGCCTCTAAACGGGCAAGCTCTCCAAAAGAAAGCCAAAGTCGGGTCGTAGGTTTCGCGTCTCCGTATAGTGGTTACTATTGCGGATAGTCGTCCCGGTGTCACGAGTTCGACGATGTTGCGTAGTATATTGCTATCCCAAAACAAAACAAAGGCGTGCTCTGTACCACCCAGAGCCGGACGATATGCAACAGCTGAAGCCATAGACATGAGCGTTGCGTCAAATTCCCCAATCGTGAACGAAGTGCTCGTTGCACATGTCGGGGTAAAATGTGGCAAGGAAATTCCGAAACATTGATTCTGTGATGGGGACTCAGGCTTTCTCTGAGTCGGCTATGGGCTTTTCAAGAAGTGCACAAAGCTCCTCAACCAAAGAAAGTGTCGTTATCGGTTGATTGGTCCTCCACAGGTTGATAATGTTAACGTGATCATCTATACAGGATACTGAAAGTCAGCCATTCAGAGGGTACCCGGTGTTGAACGAGGTCCATGGCCCGGGTCTCGACCAGCTCCATGTTTCCTGTGGAGGGCTCGCTATATAGACGTTGCCGTTTATCATAGTGATGGTCGAGCGGAGGCTGTGGCATGCAAACGCAGACCACAAAGGCCTTCTTTGGCATCTCTTCACTGCCTGCCAGTGGTTGTAGGCCCAGTGCCTCACAAAGCGAGTCAGATGGAAAATGAGGTGTCGCTTCCAGCTGTCAGAAGAAAAAATCATCAGCCTTCCCTCACCTTGAAAATGACAGCGTCGTTCGCTGCATGATCAGCAACGATTGCCTTGAGAAGATTTTCAACACAGTCCCCTTGGTTGACATCTATCTATATCCAAAGATTTTTGAAGAATCTCAATCGTAGATGTGTTTTCCTTGGTGGGCGTTCCATAGATTGTAATACAGTGTCCAAGATTAGTAATGCACCACATGTTTTTTCTTGATGTGTCGCCGATGGTGAGTGCAGTTCAACGCCTCGGGTTGTTGAAAAACTTTCTCTAAGGGAGTCCTTGGGTGTGGAATGAAATACCTGTTTCAATTTTTATAAGAGATTGCTTGTCATGCAAAAAATCCCAATCTCTGTTTATGAGGTGGTGCATTACTTGTCTTCATTGCGTCTACCTAGCAAAGCTACCTACCTTGTATCACATTCTCTTATCTCTATGAAAAAATATTTTACCAGTGGGTATAGCCACCCTTTGCCTTCAGCAATGCCTCAACACACCCTGGCATACTCTCAAATAACTTGTCAATATAGTCCTGCTCAATCTTGACCCATTCCTCCAACAAAGCCTGCCATAACTCAGTATGGTTGCAATGACATGTGTCCCAAGTGCATACACGACGATCCTGGTAGTCCCACACATGCTCTATGATGTTCATATCTGGGCTATTGGGTGACCAAGTGAGCATATCGATCTTCTTCTTCACGAACCATGCGGCTGTCAGGTGAGCCTTGTGTCTAGGATCGTTATCCTGCTGGAAATATATATCCTTCTTGTTGATTTCGAGGTCCTTGAGTGTCCCAAGGAGATTGTCATCAAAAATCTGGCAATAGAGTGCAGCATTCATGTTGCCTTCGATGCGTACAAGCCGTCCCAGACCAGATAATGTAATACAACCCCAGACCATGATATTACCCCTGCCGTGCTTCACCTTCTTTGTGACATATCATGGGTCCAACTCCTCTCCAGGCTTTCTCCAACACCACTGACGACCATCTGACCCCATGAGGTTGAACTTGGACTCATCAGAGAACACAACCGCCTTCCAGTGATCCACAGTCCAGTTGTTGTTACGGACTCTACGGTATGAGGACCACATCATATCTTTTACTTATCAGCCCGACTCGGCGCCCTCTTACGAACTTACTATGTCTAATGTCTACTTTCACAACCTTCGATTCCCAGTCTGACTCATTACATTACTTCATCATCCCCTTTAGTATACTTCGCTCCCGCACTGACTTGCTTTCTGCAGTCAACTTACTCACTGTACATAGCCTTCCGCAGTCGCCTTACTCATGTGCACTGCCTTCCACAGTACTGACTCATCCACTATTGCCTATAGTCAGTACCTATATAAACCCTCTGTAGCATAGTTAGATTCCTTGGGTTTAGCAATCACATTGCTCTTCGCCTTTCCACTTCCTGCATACTCTGCCCAAACCTTGGAATGGTTTGTTAAGCATAACAAGTTGCTAAATCTCGTTAGGTTCGCCCAGAGCGAAGAGAGCAACTACCAGACGAGTCAAGACGTCGTGCTTCTTTGAAAACTTCACCAGTAACCCATTCAGCACGCCAGAAGCCCGACAGGAGGAGCTAAGTCCTCGAGACAGTATCGATTTTACACTCATCCAGCAGTACATCAAATCGGAGATCCATCGCATCCTACAGCAGGTGCTTGACAAAGAACTAGACAATAATGAGCATTGCCCCCACGGCGAGATAGCAGAGAGCATCCATCTTGCTCGGCAACACCAGATCAGGCGTTACAACGCCCGACAGAACGAACTCGAAAGCTTTCGCGTTCAAGAAGGACCTCAGACAGGTCGGATCACAGAGATCAGAGAGTTTATCGGTGTCCAGACAATCATTATCAGAAGATTGATTAGGACACTCACATCGAGACGTCCCAGAGCCACATCATCACATCTTATTCGAAGCAACAGATCTACGCCCACTTCACCACCGAAGAACAACAGACCGAGTACAACCATTGTGTTATGCGTAACAAACCGTTCCAAGGTTCGGGCAGAGTATGCAGGAAGATGGAAGGGCGAAGAGCAATGTGATTGCTAAATCTAAGGAATGTAGCTATGGTACATGAGGTTTATATAGTACTGACTATGAGCGGTAGCGAATGAGTCAGTAACTGCGGAAGGCAGTGCGCATGAGTAAGGCGACTGCGGAAGGCTATGCACTAATGAGTAAGCTGACTGCGGAATGAGTCAGACAGCTGCGGAAAGCGAGTCAGCGCGGGAGCAAAGTATACTAAAGGAAATAAAGTATAATACGATATGTGTAAGCAGGGGCCGATGAGTAAAAGTGAAAAAGTAAGCGTATACGTCCGTAGTCGTTAGTCCGTAACATGTTCCCCTCCTCAAGGTCTGTGTCCTCACAGACTACCTACTCCCATCCATCGTTGCCATTTGGATCGGCCCAGGCAGGGTCAACTCGGTTACCCCAATCCTTTATCAGTTCATCGTTTACCGCCGTGGCAAACTCTAAGCCTCGAACGGCGAGGCGAAGGCGTCTGTTCTCGACAGCAAGGGTGTTGGTATAGTTTTTGAGGATGAGCTTCTCCTCAGCGGTGGGGGCGGTTGGTAGATCGGAGAGGGTATGAAGGCAGATATGCATCTGCCAGTGGAGGATGTCGGCGATGGAGGTTTCGAGCGCATGGATCTGGTCGCGCATGGAGAGCGCTTCGCCGATGAGGGTGGTGATGGTGGGGTTGATATCGGAAGCATCGTTGGAGGCGGCGGTGATGTTGGACATGGCAGAAATGATGTTTGAAAGGTATAAGAAGAATGGCGTGTTGGGCGAGAAGAGTTGGAGCGGGGAACTCGATGTGACAGAAGTCGATGTGGAAAATGGTTCTCAAAGTTTGTTCTTTTATCGTGGACGCGATGGATTTTGCCGATGAAAATCTCGGATCAAGTCTTGAGCGTTCTGAACATTAGTCCGAGGTTCCCACGTGTTTTCTTCTGGGCCATATCCTTCCCATTGGACAAGGTACTGGATCTTTCCACGGAATTTCCGAGAGTCCAGGATCATGGAGACATGGTATTCCTCTCGTCCTTCGACGATGATCGGATCAGGGGCTGGCTTCTTTTTCTGAATGGCATACTTCGGGGTTTCGTATGGCGATAACAGGGTCTCGTTGAACACAGGGTGGATCATCTTCCAGGTTTTGGGAAGATCAAGACGGTATGCGCTAGCTCCTTTCTTCTCTAGGACTTTGAACGGTCCGTGTCGGAGGGCGTCAAGTTTCTTTGAGGGACGATCAGTCCTGATGTTAGTCCCTTCCAGCCACACCTTGTCTCCAATGCGGTAATTCCAAGACGGGCTTCATCGTGTGTCAACCGTCTTCTTCATCTGATCCTGGGCCTGTTTCAGTGCTGCGTTGGCTTCTTCTCGTGCCTGTTTGAGTTTTTTCAAGAAGTCGTTTGCCGCTGGATTGGTGTCTTCCAACACAAGTTCTCCCTTCCAAGGATGCAGACCATAGTTGAGATAGAATGGTGTGTACTTTGTCGCTTGATGTTCTTTGTCATTGTACTGGAATTCTGTGATTGCTATCCATTCCGCCCAATCATCTTGTAGATGGTTGACAAAGTTTCGTAAGAATACCTCGGTTTCCTGATGCGATCGTTTGGCTTGTCCATCAGTTTGTGGATGGTACGCAGTGGACAGGTTTCTCTTGATTCCCAACATGCGGCAAAGTATCTCCATGAACTTCGCGGCGAACTGTGGTCCTCTGTCGCTAATGATCTTCTTAGGGATCCCATGAAGCTTCCATATCTGGTCCCGATAGATCTTGGCTAATCCTTCAGCCGATAGTTCCACGGTTGTCGGGATGAGATGAAGCATCTTTGAATGTCTGTCCGTGATGACCAGAATTGCATTCTTCCCATCAGATTCTGGTATCGGTCCCACGACGTCAATCCCTATGTCTTCCCATGGTTGACTTGGCGCGGCGTTAGGGTGTAGAGGGGCGTGTCTCCTTTGGCGGCTGATCTTGTTTCGTTGACAGGTGTCACAACCTTTCACATACTTCTTTATGTCATGTAGGATGGTGGGCCACCAGTAGGTGCGAGTGAGGAGTTCATGTGTTCGATATTGTCCTGGATGTCCTGCCACTGGTGCGTCGTGCACTTCAAACATCAGTTCTTGGCGCAATTGTGGGTTTGGTGGAACATAGACTCGTTCTCCTGCGTAGGTGATGCCATTTTCCTGCTGGTACCAGTGAGGATTCTTCTTCAGACCCTGG
Organism: Entoloma clypeatum; assembly: GCA_963565915.1. Taxonomy (NCBI): domain Eukaryota; kingdom Fungi; phylum Basidiomycota; class Agaricomycetes; order Agaricales; family Entolomataceae; genus Entoloma; species Entoloma clypeatum. Next base: position 1,348,296 of record OY751485.1, on the reverse strand, counting down.
GCTACTTCTGTCTCCATGCGATTCGAGGCCTTGATGCGTGCGATCCATGGGTTTTCGATGGTTGTGATGCTTCCGATTTTGATGGAATCAGATGTTTCACCCCCTTCAAAGAATTGTTCCTCCGTGAACATCTCCATTTGTATCACATCTTCTGATTCCAATCGTTTCAAAAATAGCCCTTCCTTGAGCATTTGGTCGCTGTCCTGCGGCTCGAGTTCCGTCTCATACCAGGGTAAACGTGACAGGATGTCTGCTTTCGCGTTTGTCTTCCCAGGTACATGTTGCAATTCGAAGTCATAGTCTTGTAACTTCATCTTCCAGCGCCTCTGTCGTTGGTTTAGGTCCTGAGGACGCCGGAAATACTCCAGGTTTTTGTGATCGGTTAAGATCTCGAAACGTTCCTTGGCTTCAAGTAGATAATGTCGCCAGTCCTTCAGTGCTTCCATGACTGCCAAGAGTTCCTTGTCATATATTTCGTAATTCTGTTTGGCCGCGGACATGGTCCGCGACAAGAACGCGATAGGATGCCACTTGTCGTCTTGTTTCTGTGAAAGTACCGCTCCAATTGCATAACCCGATGCATTGGTTTCGACCCTGAACTGTCCATCCGGTTTGGGCAATGCCAAGACTGGTGCCGTCGTGATTGCCCGTATGAGACCTTCAAATGCTTCTTGTGCCGCTGGTCCCCACGTGAATGCTGTATTTCCCGTAAGTGTTGTGAGTGGCTTTGCGATGTTTGAGTACCCTTCAATGAAGCGTCGATAAAAATTGGCAAATCCCAGGAACCTCTGGACTTCCTTTTTTGATGTGGGTACTCGCCAGTTCCGGATTGTGTCCACCTTTTCAGTTTCCATCTCAACACGTCCTTCTCCAACGACATATCCCAATATGGGGCATTTCGTTACTTCCCAAAGACACTTCTTCTCCTTTAGGAACAGGTCATTGTCTGACAGGATCTGCAAGATCTCTTCGGTGTTCCAGGCGAGTTCTTCCTTGGTTTTACCAATAACCACTATGTCATCCATGTAAATCACACAGATGCGCCGACGGATCTGATCCCTGAATAGACTGGCCATCATCCGAGAGAATGTTCCCGGGGAGTTGCAGAGACCGAAAAACATGACCAATGGTTCAAACAATCCTCGGCTGGTCAGGAAGGCAGCTTTCCATTCGTCACCCTTCTTGATCCGCACGTTATTGTATCCCCACATGATGTCCATTTTGTTGAAGTAGACTGCGTCCTTCAATACATCCAAGAGGTCGTTGATGCGTGGGAGTGGGAATTTGTCCTTAACCGTGAATTTATTGACCGTGCGATAATCCTGTACCAATCGTTTGGAACCGTCTTTCTTGTTAATGAAGAAGCAGGGTGATGCATAAGGGGATTTGGACGGTCGGATCTTTCCGGTTGCCAGGCCTTCATCGATGAATTCGTCCAGTTCTTCTTGCTCCTTTTGGGTCATAGGATATGTGTTTCCTCCTAGCTCCTTTGGTGCGTCCGGTGTAAGTTCGATGCCGTGGTCCCATTCTCTTTCCTTTGGGATCTTGTCAAAGTTTTCTTTTTCAAAGAGATGGGCAAAACGTTCAACGTATGAGGGTCGTTTGGTTGTGGGAGGTGGTGTGGGAGTAACTGCTTCCAATATGGGGTCTCCGGGCTTCCATTTCTGATCCGATTTCTTGGGCGCGTCCTTGTCTCGTACTTCCACCATGCGAACCCGATGTTTGCGACCATTAAGGTTAACCCTGAAATCCGAGTGTTTGGTTTGACATGTTGATGGGCACCGGTTGAATGTTACAGCGCCGGTCGTCCAATTGATTGTGGGGTTGTGGTGCACCAACCAGTCATGTCCCAAAAGCATGTCCGTTCTCCCAATGTCCAATACCATTGCTTCCATGGTTTCCTGGTGTGTTCCTAAGTCCAGCTTGACTTCGGCAAGTTTTTCTGCTTTCTGTTGTCGGTTCGGCGATCCATCCGCATTTAGGATTGATATGGGCTTTATTCCACATGTGGGAAGGTTCTGTTCGCGTACTATTCTGGGATGGATACATGTGCGTTCACATCCGCTATCAACCTCGGGTCGAATGGCCTTTGGTCCTCGTCATGTTTTGATCTGAGCTTGCAGCTTGATCTCTCGTCGTTTCGGAGGTTTATCTCCCTTGACAATCTTAGTTGACGCAACGGCTCACTTTGCAGGGATAACATAAGTTATATTGTCTGTAGCTGCACCAGGCAAGCGAGTTCATTTAATGGATAAGGGTCGCGACTTAGCGTCGTTTAATCGGACCCTTCGGGAAGATCCTTCTCATCGGTCTCTATGGTGATGGTTTCATCATCATCGGTATCTCCATCAGACACCTCCCTAATCTTTCCAGAGTTCTCCTTTGCCTTGCGGCAGTTGCGCGCGATATGTCCTTCTTGGTCGCAGTTGAAACACTTACGACCATCTTTCCTCTTTGGGGCTTTGCAGTCTTTGGCAAGGTGACCAAAACGCTGACAGTTGTAGCAACGGGCTACTCCTGCTTTGTCGATCTCCATGGCTTTGCCTTGACCACCATAAGTGGTGCCCGATCCGGTGCGTGTGTCGCCACCCCCTCGGATGACTAGTGCATGTCCCTCCATCTGTCGTCCCTTGTTTCGGATCTCCTTTGCGTAATCAGTGTACGTCTTGCCATCGCTAGCCACTTGTTCAGAAATTCTGCGGTTGACGTTCTTTTCCAGGATGTATTTCCCAGTTTCTTCGCCAAGGTTTGACAGCTTCAAGAGCTCTTCGAATTCGTCCAAGAATTCGTCGATGGTGCGTTTCTCCTGTTTCAGGACTTCGAGTCTCGCCTTGGCCGCTGCCGACTTGTTGGCCATAGAGAATCGTGTAGCGATGTCGTCTGAGAACCCTAACCAGGTGATGTTCTCGCCATCGGTGGCAAGGTCGTCTAACTTGTTGCTGGCCCAGTGTTTACCGGACCCTTCCATCATGCGGGATAACACCGCAAGAATCTTCTGATCGTCGGACAGGCCCTTCTGGAACCTGATGTATAATTTGGTGGCTTTCCACCACTCGTCGAAGGTGTGTCTGTCTTTAAACATCCCAGGATCTTTGATGATCTTGGATGTATCCATTGTTTGTACTGTCGGTGCTTCTGCCATGTCTAGAACCTGCGGAGTAGGAGAGGTGTCGGATTGTTGGGATGAAGATGGGGTTCGGGATACAGGTAGGGGTTGAAAATCAGTCCCTGTTCTAGGCATCTGTTCGATATCTGACTGCGCGGAGTCAAAAGTAAATTCGTCAGGGGACTCGTCGGCGGAATCGGTGGCAAAACGTTCGGGGTATTTCCTCTGTAGATCTCTAAGGAATCTCTGTTCCTGTGCATCTGTTGGTCGCGAGAAGGGGTCAAGTCTCTCGTTTCGTGCCCAATGGTTGTACTCGGTCTGTTGTTCTTCGGTGGTGAAGTGGGCGTAGATCTGCTGCTTTGAGTAAGACATGGTGATGCGGCTCTGGGACGTCTCGATGTGAGCGTCCTAATCAATCTTCTGATAATGGTTGTCTGGACACCGATAAACTCTCTGATCTCTGTGATCCGACCTGTCTGAGGTCCTTCTTGAACGCGAAAGCTTTCGAGTTTGTTCTGTCGGGCGTTGTAACGCGCGATCTGGTGTTGCCGAGCAAGATGGATGCTCTCTGCTATCTCACCGTGGGGGCGATGCTCGTCGTTGTCTAGTTCTTCGTCAAGCACCTGCTGTAGGATGCGATGGATCTCCGATTTGATGTACTGCTGGATGAGTGTAAAATCGATACTGTCTCGAGGACTTAGCTCCTCCTGTCGGGCTTCTGGCGTGCTGAATGGGTTACTGGTGAAGTCTTCAAAGAAGCGCGACGTCTTGACTCGTCTGGTAGTTGCTCTCTTCGCTCTGGGCGAACCTAATGGGATTTAGCAACTTGTTATGCGTAACAAACCATTCCAAGGTTCGGGCAGAGTATGCAGGAAGATGGAAGGGCGAAGAGCAATGTGATTGCTAAATCTAAGGAATGTAGCTATGGTACATGAGGTTTATATAGTACTGACTATGAGCGGTAGCGAATGAGTCAGTAACTGCGGAAGGCAGTGCGCATGAGTAAGGCGACTGCGGAAGGCTATGCACTAATGAGTAAGCTGACTGTGGAATGAGTCAGACAGCTGCAGAAAGCGAGTCAGCGCGGGAGCGAAGTATACTAAAGGAAATAAAGTATAATACGATATGTGTAAGCGGGGGCCGATGAGTAAAAGTGAAAAAGTAAGTGTATACGTCCGTAGTCGTTAGTCCGTAACACATTGGGCACGAAACGAGAGACTTGACCCCTTCTCGAGACCAACAGACGCACAGGAACAGAGATTCCTTAGAGATTTACAGAGGAAATACTCTGAACGTTTTGCCACTGATTCCGCCAACGAGTCCCCTGACGAATTTACTTTTGACTCCGCGCAGTCAGATATCGAACAGACGCCTAGAACAGGGACTCATTTTCAATTCTTACCTGTATCCTGAACCCCATCTTCATCCCAACAACCCGACCCCTCTTCTCCTCCGCAGACTCTAGACATTGCAGAAGCTCCGGCTGTACAAACAATGGATACAGCCAAGATCATCAAGGATCCTGGAATGTTCAAGGACAGATACACCTTTGACGAGTGGTGGAAAGCCACCAAACTATACATCAGGTTCCAAAAGAGCCTCACAGACGATCAGAAGATTCTTGCGGTGCTATCCCGCATGATGGAAGGGTCCGGCAGACACTGGGCCAGTAACAAGTTAGACGCTCTTGCCGTTGACAACGAGAACATCACCTGGCTAGGTTTTTCCGATGATATCGCCACACGATTCTCCATCACCAACAAGTCGGTCGCTGCCAAAGCAAGACTCAAAGTCCTGAAACAAGAGAAACGCACCGTTGATGAGTTCTTGGATGAATTCGAAGAACTCTTGAAACTGTCAAACCTTGGCGAAGAAACTGGGAAATACATCCTAGAGAAGAACGTCAACCGCAGAATCTCTGAACAAGTGGCTAGCGATGGCAAGACATACACTGATTATGCAAAGGAGATCCAAAACAAGGGACGACAGATGGAGGGACATGCACTGGTCATCCGAGGTGGCGGCGACATGCGCACCGGATCGGGTACCACTTATGGTGGTCAGGGCAAGGCCATGGAGATCGACAAAGCAGGAGTAGCCTGTTGCTACAACTGTCAACGCTTCGGTCATCTAGCTAAAGACTGTAGCGCTCCAAAGAAGAAAGATGGTCGCAAGTGTTTCAACTGTGACCAAGAAGGCCATATCGCGCGCAACTGCCGCAAGCCGAAGAAGAACTCTGGAAGGGTTAGGAAGGTGTCCGAGGAAGATGCCGAGAATGATGAAACCACAATCTTAGAAGCTGACGAGAAGGATTTTCCCGAAGGGTCCGATTAAACAACGCTAAGTCGCGACCCTTATCTATTAAATGGACTTGCTTGCCTTGTATGACTGCAGACAATAGAACCTATATCATCCCTGCCAAGCGAGTCGCTGTGTCGACTAAGATTGTGAAGGGAGATAAACCTCCGAAAAGACGAGAAATCAGGCTGTTGGCTCAGCTCAAAACATGACGAGGACCAAAGGTTATCCGACCTGAGGTTGACAGCGGATGTTTTTTTTTTTTTTTTTTTTTTTTTTTAGTCATCAATTTATATAGCGGTATACTAGGGGTACAGTCCGCTTGACGTAGAGTAAACTACATCGATCCGAGGATCTACGTACGCGTGAAGAACAAGCGGCGCAAAGCTCCGTCGAGCTGATAAGTCCTTGCGCCAGGACGGGGGGGTTTGTAATAAACAAAACGCGTTAGTATGCGCACCCGAGTACTCGGTTGCGCGATACAGGAGCACTCCAACTTTTTGAAGTTGGCCGTTGACGGCGCTGGGGGGTGTCTGCGCCCTACCCACCAAAGAAGCGTCTGTGCGGTTCTTACCCTTCAATCACGTTCGCTTGCCAGAGGGGGCTGCACCCCTTTGAACCCAGCGCGCTACCACGCGACTACCGCCAACAGTTGTGTTGGGCGTTGGACGATCCCGGAAGGCAAATGCCCCTGGGTTATCCATGATAAATTTCCCGAAGACGTCCCAGATGGGAGAGTTCCTCGAGAAGGTGGGCATGTCTGGTGGCCTGGTGGGGTGATGCAGACATTTGTAGAAAACGTGGGCGAAGTCCTCGACGGACCTCGGACCACAGTCGCATTGTTCAACTTTGTCACCAATGTTGAACCTATGTCTATAGTGGCCAATTGGGGTGTGGCTGGTGAGGCCGCGGACCATTTGAGCCGTGAGGGATTGGGAGTGACCCACGTCCTTAAGCCATGTACCGCCCTTGAGGTGGGACGGCTTCATACGTTTGGCCCGAGCGTGGTCTTGGCGTCTGACGCACGATCTCGGGAATTGGTAGAATCGGCCAACATACTTGGGGGACTGGTACAGGTTGTTCCAGTCACCGAGCATGTCGTCCGTGAATTGCTTCGTATTGAAGTCAAGGGATCTGGCGGCCGACTCACCACACTCAATGCGAATTGAGGAGGCGAAGTCGTGCACTGCATGGTGAGGTTCGAAGCCATGGTCCGAACAATCGGGGACATGGTGAAAGATGATCTTGGAATTCAGACCGGGTTCCTCAAACCAAGGAATCAGGTTACTGATGATGGCGAGCGCAGTTGCCTGCGAGGAGTGGAGATCCGGGTCTGTGGCGCGCCGAATGGCGTTGACAGAGTCGGTGAAAATATGGATTACTTCCAGTTGAGAGAGACCCCCTAGCAGACTGACCAGGTTCGAGAACCCGTGTCCGATAGCTAAGGTTTCAGTGTCATCAGAGACTGCGAGGCCGCCGGCCGCCCAATCTTTGTTGATGGAGTGCCCCTTGTGCCAGGTTTCCCAGGCTGCAACAGCTTGGTGGCCCGACGTGAGGGAGGGAACTGCCGCGTCAGTGACAATGACGGCGGATTTGTTGGAGCAGATGTTGGCGTCAAACACCTTGTTAAGGGTGATGAGGCGCGCCTTTCTGGCTTCGGCACGGTCCTTAGCGGTCTTGCCGCGGATAAGAGTGATGTCATGAATTACGCGTTCAGGGAAACGGTCAAGGACACGTTTCCCTGGTTCGTTGTAGTTATTAAAGGGCGATAGGGGGACAGTCACATTTGCACGGTATGCCCAGATATCAACAAGGGGGGATTTAAGGTTGTACATAAATTCTGGGGAGTACCACGGACGCTTGGAGGGGTCATCCTCGTCGCATACCATGACGGTCATGTGTCTGGGTGCAAGGGAGTGCATGCGGACACGGTTTCTGCAGGAGAGCTTCTTGAGGTGCAAGTGCACTGGAGGCAGGCTGGCAAGTGCTTCGACCACCCCTGTGGGGGTGGTGCGGAAGGCTCCCAATATCCATAACGCTGCGCGTCTTTGGACTTTGGAGATAGACTTGACGACACCCTTGTTACGGGCGCCGTCGAAGTTCCAAAGATTAGCACCGTATAGCGTGATCGGCAAAATACACGATCGGTACAGGGTGCGTTTGTGTTTGGGAGTGAGTCCACGGACTGAGTTTCCCAGGGATAGTAGGGCTCCCGTTGCTGAGAAGGCCTTAGTGGCATACCGTTTCGCGTGCTCAGTAAAGAGTAGCTTGCGGTCGAAGAAGAAGCCCAAGTACCTCCAGAAGGTCTTGGGGACGAGGGGGGAGTCGCCGGTGAAGGGCGCAAACCTGAGGTCAACCGGGGGGTTATCGTCGCCATTCTTCCTGGAAAAATGGAACGCCTCCGATTTAGAGTGTTCGAGGACAAGCCCGAGGGCTGTGGTCAACTCAAACAGACATTTGTATGCCTTTTTTAATTTGGCAAGGTTTTCCTTCCACGTCTCAGATTGGACTATGATGGTCCCGTCGTCGACATATGAAATGAGGCTGGCCTGTGATTGTTCAGCTTGAAATGCGTACATCAGCGGGGCGAGATAGATGGACGATAGCACAGGGGAAAGGGCAGAGCCCTGACCTACGCCAATGTCAACCAAGAAAAGGTCTGAGAGGTCGTCCTCCCAGGCGTATTGAGTCTGTCTCCCTACTAGGTAGTTTGAGAAGAAGTCCACGACAGTGTCGGGGAATCCCATCCTATCGAGTATGAGCGATATAACCGAGTGGTTAAGAGAGGGAAAGTATTGGGCCAAGTCGATGGCGACAACGCTTGTCTTGAGTTTCCTCGACCATCCTGCACGAATGAGGTGGGTAAGGAATTGTCCGGCGTCTTCGGTGGAGTTCTGTCGAACCCCCCCAAATTGACCTGGGTGCAGCAGACCATAGCGGGCTAGTTCCCACTGGAGTCTGTTGGCGATAGCTTTCTCAAAGAGTTTGCCCAGGGTGTTTAGGAGCACGATGGATCGGAATGCTTTGGGAACGTCGTACGCTGGCTTATTTGGTTTAGGAATAATGACGGTCGTTGAGATTTTGAAGGCGTCAGGCCAAAACCCCGCCGAGAGGCAGGCATTCAGGGTCCAGACGAACAGCTTCAAGATTTGTTTATGTGCTATTAGGCACTTAAGGTGAGTCCACATAAGATGGTCGGGACCTGGGGCTGACCGGCTAGAACAACCGGCCAGGGCCTGGAGGACCTCTTGCGAAGTGAATGGAACCCAATCCCTTTTGGGCTGAGGTTCTAGGGTACTGCGCAGCCTGTCGGGATCGACGGGTCGTGTTTCTGCGGACTGGAAGGACTTGTGGAAGGCGTCACAGGTCTCAGCAGTGGTGGTGCAGGTCTCACCATCAAAAATAATAGCCTCAGGAGAGGCGTTCTTTCGTGGGCCGACCCAGGAAGTAAGGTCCCAAGGACGCTTATTTTTGTTAGAGACTTCATCGATCTTTTTGTCGAAAAAGTTCCGCTTAGCAGTGCGTATGATTTTATGCAAAACGCGCCAGTCTTGGTCTGTTTTACCCGAATTGGAATAGGTGCGCCACCCTGCCTTGCAGTCCTTATCCCACCAGCCCTTCGACCGGAACGAGTCCCGGGGAGAGCGAGAGAATTCGGTCCACGCGGCCAGGACGAGCTCCTGAACCTTTTGTGTAATACTCGTGATGTCCTCCCTAGTGGCCGTGGCCGGAATAGGGATGGAGGAGATGGAATCCGTGAGTGCGGATAGGAAATGAGTTTCCTCTTCCGAGTCCGGCACTATACGGTAGCGTTCCTTCGCGTTAATGAGGGGGGATCTGAGGAGGGTGATGATCGAGCGGTGGTCCGACTCGTCAGGGCTTCCAAGTTTGATGATCGAGTCCTTGTCCGTGTTAGGGAGGAAGACCAGGTCGATGATGGATGGGGCATTGTTATTCTTAGGGAAGTGGGTGAACCCAGTCCTATGATGAACAAGACCATGAGCGAATGCGAAGTCTGAGAGGAGAGACGCATTATGGTTGTGGCGCGTCACTTTGGGGTCCCATAGCGGCGAGGGGCAATTAAAGTCACCACCTATGTACCGAATAGGAGGAAGGGATGTACCAAGGGTGGCAAGGATATGTATAGCAGTGCCCTGCGTATCCGAGTAGGCATTAATTAGGTTGATCTGGCCCTCGGGGACAGACAACGTAAGAAGATTGACATCACGGTGACGAACGATGTCTGAACGAAGTTTAGGTTTCATAGCGGTACGCCGCCTATGAACATAAACTATGGCGCGGGGGCGAAGGTCCTCATCCAGGTTATCTGGGTCAAGGACAGGCTCCGAGTGGTGGAGGCACATCCAGTCAGGGTGGTTCGGCGGACCCACAAGGGGCTCACCGTCCTTTCTCGTCATGGACGCGATATGTCAAATGGTAGCCCAGGGGGGCTCTTGCACGAATATTATGTCGAGATTATCTTTCTGACTCTCTAACATAGTTGACAGGAGAACGCTCTTTCGGTAGACGTTCTGGGAGCGAATTCGCAAACCCTCAAATTTATTCATAGTTGTACTTAACATATGACTACGTTTGGTTGAATGCGGCTATTGTCTCGGTCAGCTGGACGAGGTGAGGGGTTAGATTCAAAGAAGTGGGTGAAGTCCGCACTTACGTTTGCTTCTTGGTATCGGTGCCAGATCCGATCAGGGTTGAATCGGCTTTTCCAGTATTTGCATACGCGATCATCTGCGTGGTGGCTACCTTTGCAGTTGATGCAGCGTCCTGCATGTTCGCAGTCCTTGCCATCGGGGGTGGGGAGGACTGGGGGGTTTGCCTTGGCATTCCCGCGGCAGCAGGAGGCGAGGGCTCGATGGAATTCGACGGTGTGGGGTTCACCGCAGATGGGGCAGAGTTTGCTTTTGAGAGGGCAGATCCGAGCGTTGGACGGATGGCCGAATCGCCAGCAGCGGTTGCATTGAGGCACTCCAACATGCTTCTCGGCGGGGTTCAGGACGAGTCGGTAAGGGCCATACATGAAGGTCTTTCCGGCTAAGTTCTTGAGAACAAGACCCCCTTTGGAGTCTTCAATGTCGAACCAGATGGTCCCGGTGCTAGACGACGGGGAGTTTCTGGCGAGGCGGGGCTTCGAGTTCTCGTAGTAGGAGAACTCGCGGGCAAAGGGAGCAGACGACATTATGTTGGCGACCTGGCTCTCCGAGAGGGGAACGAGGCGGCCGGAATTCGGGTCGTGTTGCGGGGTGAGCCCGTAGTACGGGAAGTCGCAGATTTTGAGACTCAATTTAGAGGTGGGTACCTCCACTCGAAGGTCAGTGTCGGGGGCCGAATGAGCGCTAGCGGCAAGCTTGGACTCGAAAAGGGCTTTGAAGACTTTGAGGTCGTCCTCATCGGGGACTTCGTCGGTCACCAGGGAGAGGCCCCCCCGGTTTGACTCAACAGAAGTGACGCGGATCGTCCTCTTTGCGTTGCCCAGATGACCGTTGATCTGGGTGAAGATAGTCTCCACCGCCCAGGGAAAGGGGGGGGAGGTGTAAACGGAGACGGATTTGCGAGACTGTCCTGACGTGGTGAAACGCTTCTGCTTCTTTCGGCGGGCCTGGGAAGCGGAAGGAGAGGTGGGCCTAATAGCAGCCGTGGCTTGCTGTAGGGCAATGGTAGTAGTGGCAGGGAACGTCTTGGCCATGGCGACCAAGGTTTCCTGCTGCGACTCTGCAGCGGATTTGCGTTTTTTCGACGCAGTGGACCAGGGTTGGGCTGCAGCTACAACAGCAGGCGGGGGAGCCCACGCTGAGCCTGCAAGGCCGGAGGGTTGTCGCTTCGCCGGGGGCGAGGGGACGGGGCGGGATAGGAGCTTGGCCTTCTCGCGAGCGAGGTGGCCGGATGCTCCAGCTGACACAGACATGCGGGGTGTGGGTTTAGCTGTCTTCGGGAAGGAAGGTAGTTTCTTCTTGGGCGGCGGAGATTTGGGATCCTTCGCCGCGACGATGTTTTTGGGAGCAGACGTGAATGCCGACACCCCAGGGATCTTGACGAGGTGATCAATTAAGACGTCCAGTCCAGTGAGACGAACACCGGAGGGGTCATCCCCTTCGGCATATTCGGTGAGAGCTCCGACATCCGCAAGGGTGTGGATGAGGGAGGCTGTAGCGGTGCAGAGCTGGTCTGCAGTGGATTGGTCAATTGACCGGCGTTGAGATGCAGTCCAGGTGACCAGGTCTCGTACGGAGGCAACGGAAGCGAGGGCGGCGTTGAAGTCGGACGACAACGTGTCCGCGGAGCCTTGCAACATGCAGGGGCCTGCAAGTTCGCTGTTGTAGCCTAGGGTAGCCGGCATGCTGGGGGCATCGACAGTCATGGGAGCGTCAATGCGGTCAGCAGGGGCAGGGGGGGGAGGGCGTTCCGAGCTATCGGAGTCGTCTGAGGTGGGGGATGCAGGGCGAGGGGTAACAGACCCAGCGGATCCCATAGAGATGTTGCTGCCCTGGGGTGAGGAGGGGCGAGCAGGGGGAGCCTTTTTCTTGTATCGGCCGCCAGGGGGGCCAACAGGAGCAAGGGCGGATGTCGGTGCGGCAGCAGCCATGGCGGCTACCGTAGACGCTGTGGAGTAAGGACCTGTCGTTGCAGACGCTCCCACAGGAACAGTGGGGGTTGCAGACCAGTCGGCTTTTTGAGATGTGGACGACCTCGTTTGAGGAGGAGGTCTCGGGTTGTCGGAGAGGATCGCAGCCGATCTGGGGATCGGCTTTGGGGCCATGTTGCGGTGATTCGAGTGTTTCGCCTAGGAGAGCGATAGCAGGAGGATCGGATGGTACGATGGAGCGGGGGGGCTCAACAACGAGAGAGACTGCAACCAGGATGTGGCTGTGCACGTCGTGGTAACAAGTCAAGAAGCAATGGTTGACAGCGGATGTGAATGCACATGCATCCATCCCAGAATAGTACACAAACAGAACCTCCCCATGCGAGGAATACCGCCCATAGCAATTCTAAATGCGGATGGATCACCAAATCGACAACAGAAAGTGAGCCAAATTGCCGAAGTCAAACTGGATTTGGGAGCACATCAGGAAACCATGGAAGCAATGGTACTGGACATTGGGAGAACGGACATGCTCTTGGGACATGACTGGTTGGTACACCACAACCCCACAATTAATTGGACAACCGGCGCGGTAACATTTAACCGGTGCCCAACAACATGTCGAACCAAACACTCAGATTTCAGGATTAACCTTAATGGTCGCAAACACCGGGTTCGCATGGTTGAGGTGCGCGACAAAGATGCACCCAAAAAGTCAGATCAGAAATGGAAGCCTGGAGACCCTATTTTGGAAGCTGTCACTCCCACACCACCTCCCACAACCAAACGACCCTCATATGTTGAACAATTTGCTCATCTCTTTGAGAAAGAGAACTTTGATAAAATCCCAAAGGAGAGGGAATGGGACCATGATATCGAACTTACACCAGACACACCAAAGGAACTAGGGGGAAATACATATCCTATGATGCAAAAGGAACAAGAGGAATTGGACGCATTCATTGACAAGGGTCTAGCAACAGGAAAGATCTGCCTGTCCAAATCCCCTTATGCCTCCCCTTGCTTCTTCATCAACAAGAAGGATGGCTCCAAACGATTGGTACAAGATTACCGCATGGTCAACAAATTCACAGTCAAAGACAAGTTCCCACTCCCACAAATATCCGATCTCTTGGACGTACTGAAAAATGCGGTCTACTTCAATAAAATGGACATCATGTGGGGCTATAACAACATCTGGATTAAGGAGGGCGATGAATGGAAAGCTGCCTTCCTCACCAGTCGAGGATTGTTCGAACCATTGGTCATGTTTTTTGGTCTTTGCAACTCCCCGGGAATGTTCTCTCGAATGATGGCTAGTCTATTCCAGGACCAGATCCGCCGACGTATCTGCGTGATCTACAGTGCCTCACAAAACTGATTCAATGTTTGTTGCTTTTTGAATACCTTCAAGATAACTCTGCAAAGAAGACCAATTGAATTAAACCTTTGGTATATAATTGAAAGCCCTACTTCAGGGCTTTCAGAATATAAAGGAATCATATGATTTAGATCAGAATCCATGGAGATATGATTAAATTAAATCAGCAACTCATTGAATCAGTTTTGTGAGTATCTATGGCAATTATCAGAATCAAATGCTTCACTGGTTGTATGGTAACCAGTTGTCATGACTTACTGATGGAACTTGAATAGAACCCTGATGGATTGTCAAGGAAAGTTGTATAAGAAGAATCCAACCTCAACAGCCTCCATAATTAATCATGCACCCTATCTCCTCTTTCCACAAGGAAAACATTCTTTCTCTGGCTTCCAATGGTCACTCCACTTGTCATATTGCCTCTCACCTGGGTGTCAGCCAACCAACTGTGTCCAGAGTGCTTCAGAATCTTCTTCCTCATCGCAATCTCTCTTCTGGTGGTCATCCATCCAAGCTTTCTCCCACCAACACACGAAACATACTTTCACAAATCACCTCAGGGAGAGCCTCCAATGCTGTGCAGGCTACCAAACACATCAACACTGTCATCTCCAATCCTGTCTCCCCAGAAACTGTGAGAAGGGTTCTCAGAAAACATGAATTCAAGGCTGTAACAAAGAAGAAAAGACCTTTCTTAAAGGCCATACATTGGAAGAGGCGGTTGGCATTTGCTATGAAGCACAGGGAATGGACAGTGGAGGACTGGAAGAGGGTCATTTGGTCAGATGAGACCAAAATCAACAGGTTTGGGTCAGATGGCAAGGAATGGGTCTGGAAAAAGAAGGGTGAGGGGCTTATTGAAAGAGAGGTTCAGGGCACAGTCAAGTTTGGGGGAGGAAATATTATGGTTTGGGGTTGTATGGGTTGGGAAGGTGTGGGGAGACTTGTAGAGGTTGAGGGGAGGATGGATGCTGATCAGTATGTGTCCATTTTGGAGGACAATTTGCTGCCCAGCATGGAGGAGAGTGGAATCTCTGAAGAGGAGATCATTTTTCAGCAGGACAATGACCCCAAGCACACCTCCAAGAAGGCCAAAAAATGGTTGGACATCAAGAATATTGCTCTGCTGGATTGGCCTGCACAGTCTCCAGACCTCAATCCTATTGAACACCTCTGGGTTCATATTAAAAGGAAGTTGAATGAATATCCAACACCACCCAAGGGAGTCTGGGAGATTTGGGACAGAGCAGCAGAGGTGTGGAATAATATAGAGCCAGAAGTGTGTCAAAACCTGATAGAAGGTATGCCAAGAAGGGTAGAGGCAGTAATCAAAGCTAAGGGGGGTAATACCAAGTACTAAAGTATAAAATACTGTATTTATTGTGCATACTCACAAAACTGATTCAATGAGTCCCTGGAGTAATTTGATCATATATTGATCATTTTTTATGGGAATTACATAATTATTGCAGATTCCGAGAGTCCTGAAGCAGGGCTTTTAACCAGGTACCAATACCCTCTTTTGATTGGCATTATTTGCAAAGTTATTTTGAAGGTATTCACAAAATAGCAAACATTGAATCAGTTTTGTGAGGCACTGTACATGGATGACATCGTGGTTATTGGTAAAACCAAGGAAGAACTTGCACGAAACACCAAAGAAATCCTACAGATCTTATCGGACAATGATTTGTTCCTAAAGGAGAAGAAGTGTTTATGGGAAGTAACGAAATGTCCTATATTGGGATATGTGGTTGGTGAGGGACGTGTTGAGATGGAAACTGAGAAGGTGGATACAATTCGAAACTGGCGAGCACCCACATTGAAAAAGGAAGTTCAGAAGATCCTTGGATTTGCTAACTTCTATCGATGTTTTATTGAAGGGTACTCAAACATCGCGAAACCTCTCACCGCGCTCACAGGCGGTACGGCATTTACTTGGGGACCAACAGAGCAGCAAGCTTTTGAAGGTCTCATATGGGCAATTACATCGGCACCAGTCTTGGCATTACCGAAACCAGAGGGACAGTTCAGGGTTGAAACCGATGCATTGGGCTATGCAATTGGAGCAGTACTCTCTCAGAAGCAAGATGACAAATGGCACCCCATCGTGTTCTTGTCGCGGACCATGTCCGCGGCCAAACAGAATTACGAGATATATGACAAGGAACTCCTGGCGGTCGTGGAAGCACTAAAAGATTGGAGACACTATCTGCTCGAAGCCAGGGAACATTTTGAAATCTTGACCAATCACAAGAACCTGGAATATTTCCGTCATCCTCAGGATCTGAATCAACAACAGCGACGCTGGAAAATGAAGTTACAAGACTATGACTTCGAATTACGGCATATGCCCAGCAAGACCAATGTGAAAGCGGACATCCTGTCACGCTTACCCTGGTATGAAGCGGAACTCGAACCACAGAACAGTGACCAAATGCTCAAGGAGGGACTATTCTTGAAACGGTTGGAATCAGAAGATGTGGTACAAATGGAGATGTTCACGGAGGAACAATTCTTTGAAGGGGGTGAAACATCTGATTCCATCAAAATTGGAAACGTCACGACCATCAAAAATCCGTGGATCGCACGCATCAAGCGACATGCTCTGCTACATCCCCATGCAGCACCAAGTCACCCATGGGAAGACATAGGAATCGACATCATGGGACCAATACCAGAATCTGATGGAAAAAACGCAATTCTGGTCATCACGGATAGACATTCGAAGATGCTTCACCTCATTCCAACAACCGTGGAACTATCAGCTGAAGGATTAGCCAAGATCTATTGGGATCAGATATGGAAGCTTCATGGGATCCCCAAGAAGATCATCAGCGATAGGGGACCACAGTTATCTTTTACTTATCGGCCTGACTCGGCGCCCTCTTATGAACTTACTATGTCTAATGTCTACTTTTGCAACCTTCAATTCCCAGTCTGACTCATTACATTACTTCGTCATCCCCTTTAGTATACTTCGCTCCCATGCTGACTTGCTTTCCGCAGTCAGCTTACTCACTGTACATAGCCTTCCGCAGTCGCCTTACTCATGTGCACTGCCTTCCGCAGTACTGACTCATCCGCTACCGCCTATAGTCAGTACCTATATAAACCTCTTGTACTATAGTAGATTCCTTAGATTTAGCAATCACATTGCTCTTCACCTTTCCACTTTCCTGCATACTCTGCCCGAACCTTGGAACGGTTTGTTAAGCATAACAGTTGTGGTGCTCCTGTGCCCACACTAATCGTTTCTTCATGTGTGCTCATGTTAAGAGGGGCTTCACATGACGTTTGTAGGCATTCAACCCCACCTCTCGGAGTCTCGCCCTCATTGTCTGAGGTGTCACTTTGGGGAAATAGTGATGCTGGAGATCAGAAGCATCAGCGGCCTGTGTTGAAACTTTTCCCATCACGTAGATTAGATTAGATTAGATTACATCACGTGACCTTACATATCTTCATTACATACTTGTTTGGTTGGTACAAACAGTAGTACAGTATATAAGACCAGGAAACTGTCAATACCAACAAGTTGTCTCTTGACTCTTAACCAGCTCCATCGCTCTCACCAGCCTCAACCGCTCTTACCAGCCTTACCCCCCCTCCAAACCATGTAAGTGACTATAGCGGTATCGTAGAGTACTTCCACTGTAGCCGTGTTGCTCAGTACACCTGTGGCTAGCGCCCAGGTGGAACATCAACAGGTTATGGGCCCCGGATAGCAGAGGGACTTGGGAAACGCTGGCAACAGCGAGTACCTGCCCACTCTACCCTGGTTGGCAAAGAACCGATCGAAAGATCTAGGTTCTGAGTCTTACTTCTTCACATATGAACCTGGGAACGTCATTACGACAAGTACCTGTCATGAAACGTCCCTAAAGGGGATTGACCTAGTACACTCCATGAGGAAACGTTGATCGCACCTCATACGTTTCTGACATATAAAGGGTTTTCCCGTGACCGCTATTCCTAAAGGGAATATGTCATAAGGAATCATTTAATTGTTTTCTTGAATCATATTCATAACACATCACTGATTGGGAACTCTTTTTTAGATTCATCTAAAATGTCTACCTCTCGCTCCGCCCTCGACTCCATCGTCGTCTTCGACGGCATTGACTACCAAAGCTGGGCCGAAAGGATGAAGTCCTACCTCCTCCATCAAGGAGTCTGGCGCCTTGTTTCTGGCGATATCACCCGCCCTGTCATCGCCGACTTCACCACCACGGTCTCCACCCCTGGGGCCACTGCTGCTGCTCACCCTGTACTGGTTACCACTGTTGACCAGCCCGGCTTCCGCAAGGAAGAAAAGGCTTGGATCAGGGACGACGACACAGCTCTTGGAGCAATCCGTCTGAAAGTCTCTGAGGCAATCAGGCGACACATCAAAGACAGCACCTCGGCACTTGGCGCGTGGAAAACGCTAAAGGATGCCTACTCCAAGGTATTCCCGGCCGTCATCTTCGGCGATTTCAAGGCCGCCGCCACCTACAAACTGTCTGGACGCGACCCAGTGCCTGAAATTGAACGCCTGGGGTCTCTTTTCGCCCGGCTCGCCGATTCAAGCTTTGTCGTGCCCGACCTGATGCAGGCAATGATCCTGGCCAATGCAATTCCCGACGCCTGGTCGTCACTCTCCACCGCCCTTTTCCAGGTCTACGACGCCGACGATTTCACCTACAAAGCCGTCGCCGAAAGCATCATCTCTGAATACCGGCGCAAGTATGCGGTCGGGTCTACTCGTGCGTCCAATGAGCAGGCCCGGAAAATTTCCGGGACAAAGCGAAAGGGGCAGGACCCCAAATGGGAAAGGCAGCAGAAGCCGAGTACCTCGCAGAACGATGCTGACGAGCAGCCCAACTCGGCCAACCCAAGTACCGCTTCTGAGAAAAAGAAGGGAAAGGGACGTTGGCGCAATCAGAAGAAAAGCGCTAACAATGCGGACAACACGTCCGACCATGTGGAAGAAACAGTTGAGTTTGTTGCTCCCGCCATCCACTTCCCTCCTCTTCCGCCGCCATCCTTCACCACCGTCACTGGTCGCGGGAAAACGACAAGTACCGCACAGCCCGATTCAGCAAAGATGCAGTCGCTCCTGCAACGAATGAACCCCCCTCCGTCACAGTACACCGGGCTTCCTTCTGGAAAACCATCCGTGTGGAAAAAGAACGACCATGTCCGCAAACTCGCGCGCGGCATTGGTGCTCGCCCCTCAGGATCGAATCTTCGTATCCTAGACACCATCATTCCTGACATCGACGAAAGGCCGGCTAAACAGCGTCGCGTAGCCCCGTCGATAGAAGAATCGCTGAAAATGATGGACATAGACCATCAAAGCGAGCGGATGGGGCCGGAACAATTCGAAGATGGGCTGATTGAACTTGACGGTTCGTCACATATTTCTCTCAAACTTGACCAAATGGGAAACGCTAATAATCACGCACAGACGTTTGAATACATATTAGCTAGTACCGATGCAGATAGTATAGATCTCTTTAGCGATGATCTGTACAAAAAATATATCAAACATTCCGCGTCCTGCACACACTGCAAAGAGAGAGAACACGCTCAGTGGATCTTAGATTCCGGCGCATCATTACACTTTACCCATGAGTTCAAAGACTTCGCGTATTACAGGCCTCTCAAGGCTAAGCGATTTGTCCAAACAGCTGCAAAGGGAAAGAAACTGGAAATTCTCGGAGTTGGGGCCATTCCAGTACGGCATACCCTAAATGGGGAAACTAAAACCCATCTCCTACGACCGGTATTTTATATTCCGGATATGGACACACGTCTATTGTCCCTAGGTGTCTTCCTTAACCATGGTTACAAAGTTGATGGATGCGCGGAGAAATTAATATCTCTAAAGGGCTGAACAAAATACAGTTTTCGCCTCATTTCATCGGACAAACCATTTACTGGTTAGACACTGAAATACGCTATGACCAAATCCACGCGATCTCTAGCGAAATCACTGTTGAAACCTGGCATAAACGCCTTGGCCACCCAAATGACCAGGCGCTCAATAAGATTCCCACCAGTACCAAAGGAGTACCCAAAACGTTAGTACGTGAGAAATCACAGGAAAGCTGCACGGGGTGTCTAAAAGGGAAAATGCCGAATCAATCTTACCCTAACTCGGTGACAAGGGCTGTCGAACCCTTTGATTTGATCCATTCGGACTTGAAACAGATATCCACGGCATCGTACCACAAGTACAAATATTTCCTTACCTTTTTGGATGATTTTTCTTCCCATGTCTGGGTCGTCTTGCTTAGGAAAAAGTCAGGCGCCATCACGGCGCTGAAACAATTCCTTGCGATGATCCAGAATCAATTCGCCGCCACCCCTAAAAAATGGCGGGTTGATGGAGGTGGAGAATTCGATGAATACAAGGATGTACAGTGACTTCCAAAAGCGGCCCAATGTTTTGTATTTTTTGATTGTTGCTTGAATAACATTGGATTGAAAATAAATACAAACAAAGTATTGGTGTACCATAGATAGCATTTGATCAGGGCTATCCATCAAAAAAAGAATTACATAATGTCAATCAGTATTACTAGAGATATAGGCAGTTTAATTCAGAGACTCATTGGGCCACTTATGGAAGTAGCTATCAGAAATGCAGACACAGCCCAATAGCAATGCACATAGCCTAAAGCAATGCACACAGCTTCAGAGGCTATGATTAATAGCCATAAGGCAGTGCTTACAAGCTATATAAACCAGTCCAACACTCCCCAAAAGCTATAATTCATCATGCATCCCATCTCCTCTGCTCAGAAGGAAAATATCCTTTCTCTTGCTTCCAGTGGTTTCTCCAATCACCACATTGCCTCCAAACTTGGTGTAGGCAGGTCTACTGTTGCCAGAACACTTCATACTTTTCTTTCCAACCACTATACTCCTCTTACTGGGCGCCCATCCAAACTTTCATCCACAAATCAACATGCAGTTATTGCACAAATCAAGACTGGCAAAGCTTCCAATGCTGTTCAAGCCATGAAACATATCAATACCATCATCTCTGATTCAGTCTCCTCACAAACAATTAGAAGAGTCCTGAATAAACATTCATTCAAGGCTGTGGTGAAGAAGAAAAAGCCCTTGTTGAGTGCAAGGCATAGAAAGGCAAGGTTGGCCTTTGCTCAGAAGTATCAGGAGTGGACTGTGGAGGACTGGAAGAGGGTTATTTGGTCAGATGAGACCAAAATCAACAGATTTGGGTCAGATGGAAGAGAGTGGGTCTGGAAGAAGAAGGGAGGAGGGTTGATTCAGAGGGAGGTGCAGGGGACAGTCAAGTTTGGTGGAGGAAACATCATGGTATGGGGGTGTATGGGATGGAATGGAGTGGGGCATCTTGCAGAGGTTGAGGGGAGGATGAATGCTGACCAGTATGTGGCCATTCTGGAGGAGCACATGCTGCCTAGCCTGGAGGAGAGTGGGATTTCTGAGGAGGAGGTAATTTTTCAGCAGGACAATGACCCCAAGCACACCTCAAAGAAGGCCAAGAAGTGGATGAAGGACAACAATATCACACTTCTGGACTGGCCTGCACAATCTCCAGATATCAGCCCTATTGAATATCAATGGGTTCATCTCAAGAGGGAGCTTGCCAAGTATCCAACACCACCAAAGGGAGTTTGGGAGATTTGGGAGAGAGTGGCAGAAGTGTGGAATAATATACCACCAGAGGTATGTCAAAATCTAATAGAAAGTATGCCTAGAAGGTTAGAAGCAGTTATCAAGGCCAAGGGAGGTCATACCAAGTATTAAAATAGCCCAATTCTGTTTTTCTGATGACTACTTCCATAAGTGGCCCAATGAGTCTCTGAATTAAACTGCCTATATCTCTAGTAATACTGATTGACATTATGTAATTCTTTTTTTGATGGATAGCCCTGATCAAATGCTATCTATGGTACACCAATACTTTGTTTGTATTTATTTTCAATCCAATGTTATTCAAGCAACAATCAAAAAATACAAAACATTGGGCCGCTTTTGGAAGTCACTGTACTTGCCGATCATGGAATTCTGATCGACGTCACACTCCCATATCAGCATCAGCAGAATGGTAGAGCAGAACGAATAAATCGAACTCTGTGGGAAAAATCTCAGGCATTGCGTTTCGACGCATGTCTACCGCCGATGTGGTGGGAATTCTGTTTGGAACATGCAGCATTTCTATACAACAGAACCCCCATGCGGCGTCTTGAATGGAAAACCCCTTATTTCAGGGTGACCAATGAGATCCCCGACTTGTCCAGCGTCAGAGTCTTCGGATGCCAAGCATACGTATATATCCCAAAAGAAAAACGCAGAAACTCCCTGGAATCAAGATCTCGATTGATGATTTATCTCAGATCAAAACCAGGGGTCAAAGGATACCGCTTCATGGATCCTGAGACTAACACGATTTTCATGGGTGGGAAAGCTATCTTTGATGAAAGCAAGTACCCTAGATGCCACATCGACCCTTTGCCAGAAAACCATCCAGAAATGGAAAACCCAGAGCCGGCTGATGAGTTTGAGGATCTCATCCCTGGCAGCAACGACGACAATAGTCACAATGAAACACCTCAGGACTCAGTTCCCATTGAACAGGATCAACCTGAATCAGACAACGAACTACCTGCCAGTGAGCCTGATGACGAACCACGAGTACCCACTCCGGAACCCGAGCAAGTACCAGATCGACCGATCAGGGAACGACGAGTTCGGAAGATGCCAGGAAGCATCTATGGGGAAGACACTCCAGCGTCTGATCTTGAAAAATTAGATCGAAGACGGAGATTGGGCGGTCAAACGGCATGGATGAATGACCTCCTGATGGAGGCGATATCAGCCCAAGTTGGCATCGTTGAAATGTCCCATAAAGACATATACCCTCTTCCAAATAAAGAAGACTGGTATGCGGCTGAACGTAAAGAACTAGACATGCTCAAACGCCGCGGGGTGATCACGGAGCTAGTACCCCTGCCTGCAGGGAGGAAAGCCCTAAGGAACAAATGGGTTTATAACGAAAAATCCGACGGGCATCTGAAAGCGCGCCTTGTCGCAAAAGGCTTCTCGCGGGTGGAAGGGATCGACTTTGATCAGATCTTCTCACCAGTCGTAAGATATGAAACCGTCCGACTGATACTGGCATTGACAGCCCTTGAAGGGTGGTTCATGACACTGTTGGACGTCTCATCAGCCTTCCTCTACGGAACGCTCCAAGAAGTCATTTACATGCGACAGCCTGAGGGCTACATAGTAAAAGGGAAAGAGCACCTCGTGTACCAACTATTCAAAGCTCTATATGGACTTAAGCAGGCCGCATTAGCCTGGTGGAGGGAACTTGATTCCTCCATGAAAAAGCTCGGCTTTGTCCGGCTTCACTCTGATGCGGGAGTGTTCATTCACAAAAGTACCAAAGGGGAAATTGTAATCGCCGTCATATATGTCGACGACTCTGCTTTTCTCGGCACAAACCGAGAATACACGCTAGAGAAGAAAAAGGCCTTCATGACCACATGGGAATGTAGGGACCTAGGGCACCTTGTGCCTGATGGGGAACCGAAAGAATTTCTCTCTATCCAAATAAGGCAACGTGGGAAACGTATCTTCATTGATCAAGTACCTTACCTTGAGAAAATACTCGAACGAATGGGGATGAGCGAATCTAACGCCACCCATACCCCACTTCCTACGGGCTACAAACCCATGACGTCCGAAGACGAACCCAATGCAGAACTTCGATCAAAGTACCAATCCGTCATCGGATCGCTTCTATATCTGATGATTGGAACGAGGCCAGACATCTGTTTTGCCGTGATTAAAATGTCGCAGTTTTCCGCAAATCCCACCAAACGCCATTTAGAAGTGGCTAGGGATATTTGCAGGTATCTAAAGGCGACAAAAAATTACGCAATCATGTATGATGGCGACTCAGGGAAAGGAATCTATGCATTCACAGACTCTGATTGGGCGTCAGATGAAAACACGAGGAGGTCTACCACTGGCTTCTTCATATCACTGGCGTCTGGAGCAGTAACATGGGTATCATCGGCGCAAAAGACCATCGCCCTCTCTTCCACAGAAGCAGAGTATATGGCGTTATCAGATTGCAGTCGCGCAGCAACATGGCTGAGAAGCATGCTTGCCGAACTTGGAATGCAGATCGGATCAGTACCGATCTACGGAGACAACAACGGTTCCGTCTTTATCGCATCCAACCCTGTAACCGAGAAACAATCCAAGCACATTGACGTGCGATTCCACTTCGTCAGAGAAAAAGTCTCCGAAGGAATAATTACGGTCGAATTCATTGAAGGAGTGAACAACCCTGCAGATCTTTTAACCAAGAATCTGGGAAAAATCCTCTTTTCCAAGTTTATCCCGTACTTCGGATTGATAAAAAACTAGGCGAAACAAAAAAGTACCTATATATATATGTGGGAAAAAGTAAGATGTATTTAGAAGTATGTACTAAATATGGGGGGGTGTTGAAACTTTTCCCATCACGTAGATTAGATTAGATTAGATTACATCACGTGACCTTACATATCTTCATTACATACTTGTTTGGTTGGTACAAACAGTAGTACAGTATATAAGACCAGGAAACTGTCAATACCAACAAGTTGTCTCTTGACTCTTAACCAGCTCCATCGCTCTCACCAGCCTCAACCGCTCTTACCAGCCTTACCCCCCCTCCAAACCATGTAAGTGACTATAGCGGTATCGTAGAGTACTTCCACTGTAGCCGTGTTGCTCAGTACACCTGTGGCTAGCGCCCAGGTGGAACTTCAACAGCCTGGCCTTTGTAAGGGCAACCACTTTCACTTTTCACTTTTCCTTTACTTTCCTCCTTTCCTTTCTATTCCACCATCTCCGACGTCCTCCGATCGTATCCGCTGTCTCCGACATCTTATCCGCCTCTCCGCATCTGACGACTCCGCCCCCATCCGCTACTCCGCACGTCGGATCGCAGGTACTATCATTCATCTTGTTTCCATTCATCCTTCATCGCTACTCCCGATCATTGCTCATCATTCATGTGTCTCGTTTTATCTCTTATTTCATATCTCATTTTACTATTTATCGCAGCTAGCTTGCAGGGGAATCCTTAGAACTTTCTCTTCGGATCTCCCTTGCAAGGTATGTGTTGTATTACTTATTAGACTGCTCAATCTAAACTTCGGATCTCCCTTGCAAGTATCTGAGTTTGAGTCTTGGATCGTAAGGTCGCCCTTACAGTAGAAAGTTCTCATCTAATTGGACCGGGTCCGATTGCATCGTTGTCACGATTCCGCGCTTCGGAGTAGCTTCGTCCGCGTCCGACTCCGATACATCTCACACCCCTTCCAGTTCTTCTAATTACCTCTCCGTAACCGGTGATTCTGCTCCGCGCATAGTAATGGACGACCCCAATCGCCTTGAACAGCTCGAGCACGAGTTCCAGGAACAACGTCAAACTCTCGCTGATATCTCGACTCAACTTGACCAACTCCTCCTCGCCTTCAACGCAATTCCTGCCCCAGCTCCGCCACCTATCCCACCTGCTCCCGCACCCGCACCTCCACCTGCTCCGCTCGCTCCGGCCAATCCGGGCGTGCGTCGAGCAAAACCCGCCAATCCGTCAGACTTCGACGGATCGCGCGCAAATGGCTGGACCTTTCTAAACTCCTGTGAATTGTTTATGGGGCTGGCTCCGGAACAGTTCGCAGACGACCACGCTAAAATTTATTGGGCCTTATCTTTCATGAAGAGTGGACGCGCAGCACGCTTTGCGGATCGCATTATCCGACAAGAGCGGAGGACCGGTGCTCCGCCTTATCGGACTTGGGTGGACTTCCGCGCCGTCTTTACAACGGAGTTCACTCCGAAGAATGAGGAACAGGACGCGAGACTGATCCTCGAAGGAGAATCCTATTATCAAGGTCAACGGGATGTCGAGACCTATATTGACGAGTTCAAAGACTACATTGACAAAGCAGGCTATCAGGAGGATACCAATATAGTACTCAAATTCCGCCATGGTCTCCGTTCCGACATTCAGAACGAGATCGCCACCCTGACCCACGGACGGCCTGCGGACGACAACCCCGATGAGTGGTACTCTGCAGCACGAGTCAACGACGACAATAGAATTGCCAACAAAGCCTTCAAAGCCACTGCTCCGACCCGCACATCTGCCTTCCGCAACGTCGTCGGACCAAGAGTACCTGGCACCTCAGTATTCCCTCGCCCCTACATTCCATTCACTCCGCGTCCAGCTCCGCTCGCATCCGCAACCGCTCCGCCGACAAGGGACCCTAATGCAATGGACATTGATACTTCACGCGTCAAAGGCAAGAATGCCAATGCATGCTTCAGATGTAACAAAACGGGTCACTTCAGTCGTGAATGCCCCCTTCGCTTCGACGTCCGATTCATGACGATGGAGGAACAAGACGA
Source organism: Entoloma clypeatum (assembly GCA_963565915.1). NCBI lineage: Eukaryota > Fungi > Basidiomycota > Agaricomycetes > Agaricales > Entolomataceae > Entoloma > Entoloma clypeatum. Next base: position 1,322,457 of record OY751485.1, on the reverse strand, counting down.
GTTTATCATGGAACAACTCGTGGTCAAGGACGCGGCGGAAGGCAACTCCGTTCCGCCCACGGAGTCTGCGGAGTCGGAGGGAGGACAGGAGGATTTTCCTCCTCACAACGAGTGAACAGTGCGCCCTCGTTGTCTACTAAAAATCGTTATGCTGCCTTATTTATGGAACAATATGATCCTATACCCTCCATCTCTAAGCCTGCAAACGATCCTATAGTCGCACCCAACTCCGCAAACCCTATCCGCATCCGCTTCTCTAAGTGGGAGCGGCGGCTTCCAAAACAATATGTTCTCGCCGCAGCCGCTCGCTCCGACAATTCCCTCGAACTAGACATAGTTCTCGAAACTACCGACACTAAAGACATACTATCACAAAAGGCCTTACTCGACAGTGGGGCAACAGGATCGTTTATTGAACGTACTCTGGTCGAGAAACACCGACTCTCTACTCGAAAACTACAACGCGCAATTCCGGTATACAACATCGACGGAACTCCGAATGAGGCCGGAGCAATAACGGAGGTGTTGGACGTAGTGCTCCGCTATCGGGATCACTCGGAACGGACCCAGCTTGCAGTCACAAGTTTGGGAAAACAAGAAATCGTGTTAGGCTTCACTTGGCTCAAAGAACACAACCCCGAGGTAGATTGGACTTCAGGGGAAGTGAAGATGAGCCGGTGTCCTGCACGATGTCGGACATGCCAACAGGAGGCAGCCCAAGAGCGGAAGGAGCGGAAGTTCGAACAAGTCCGCATCCGAGCCTGTCGGATGGGTTCCACTCCGACGTCCGGTCTAGAGGAGGAGGCTCCACGCGGCCCATGGGTGGAGGATGTCACAGAAGGAGAAGAAACGGAGGAGTTAGCGGAAGACGATGAGGAAGAGGATGAGTTTGAGGAGGGAGACCGCCTTTTTGTCGGAACAGTACCTGCGGAGGCGGAGTTCATCCGCGCTTCATCCAATATCTCGCAACGTCTATCGGAGGCCTTCCTCAGTAACCAGAAACCCAAATCTTTCCGCGATTCCGTACCAGACCACTTGTTTGATTTCGAAGACGTATTCTCAAAGACCTCTTTCGACACCTTACCGGAAGAGCGGACGTGGGACCACGCCATTGAACTTGTTCCGGACGCCTCTCCGGCGGGTTGTAAGGTATATCCGCTCGCCCCGAACGAACAGAAAGAACTCGACGCGTTTTTGGAGGAAAACCTTGCAACTGGTCGGATCCGCCCTTCCAAGTCTCCGATGGCATCTCCGGTGTTCTATATCAAGAAAAAGGATGGCTCCCTTCGTCTTGTACAAGACTACCGGTCACTCAATTCCAAAACTATCAAAAACAAGTATCCGCTTCCGCTCATATCCGAACTGATCAATAAACTTCAACGCGCTCAATACTTCACCAAACTCGACATCCGCTGGGGTTACAACAATGTACGGATAAAGCCCGGAGACGAGTGGAAGGCCGCTTTTCGGACCAATCGCGGACTCTATGAACCATTGGTGATGTTCTTCGGCCTCACTAATAGTCCATCCACATTCCAGACTATGATGAACGAGATCTTTCAGGACCTTATCACTGAAGGTGTAGTTTGTGTTTACCTTGACGATATACTCATCTTCACGGAGACCCTTGCGGAACATCGGAGGGTCACACGGATTGTACTGGAACGACTTCGCGAACACAAACTCTATCTAAAACCAGAGAAATGCGAGTTTGAGCAAACGCGCATTGAATACTTAGGCCTTATTATTGAACAAGGACGCGTAGAGATGGATCCGGTGAAAGTAGCGGGGGTCGCGGAGTGGCCTGCTCCGACAAACGTCCGAGAAGTACAGTCCTTTCTGGGGTTCACTAACTTCTATCGCCGTTTTATTGAAGGGTTTTCGGACATCGCGCGCCCTCTTTTCGAGCTCACGAAGAAGGGGCACCTCTGGTCTTGGAAGGAAGGAGAAGTGTCCGCATTTGCGGAGTTGAAGCGGAGGATTACATCCGCTCCGATCCTGGTCTTAGCTGATCATCGAAAGGAGTGGCGGGTAGAAGCGGATAGCTCGGACTTTGCAACCGGAGCAGTACTGTCCCAACCAACAGAGGACGGTAAGTGGCACCCTGTCGCATTCTATTCCAAAAGCCTCAGTCCGGTGGAACGCAACTACGAGATCTATGACAAGGAGATGTTGGCAGTGGTCCGCGCATTAGAGGAGTGGAGGCACTTCCTTGAAGGAGCGGAGAAGACAGTGGAGATTTGGACGGACCACAAAAATCTTGAGTACTTCATGACAGCTCAAAAACTAAATCGACGACAAGCTAGATGGTCCTTATACCTCGCTCGTTTCGATTTTAAAATGCACCATCGACCTGGAAAGTCAATGGGCAAGTCCGACGCTTTGTCCCGACGAGCGGACCACGGAGACGGATCGCGGGACAACGAAAACATCATCCTTCTTCGACCAGAATTGTTTGCAGTGCGAGCAATGCGTGGGGTAACTGTTCAAGGGGAAGAACGCGACGTCCTCTGCCAGGTCCGACAGGGAATCCGAGAGGGGCTACTGGAGGATAGTGTGGCGGAGGTCGTCAGATCCCTTCCGACCGTCGGAGCGGGGTCCGTCCGAAGTGCGGAGTGGAGGCAAGCGGAAGGTTTGCTCTACTTCAGGGATCGTATCTATGTTCCTAATAATCCCCAACTGCGTCATCGGATCCTCACACAACACCACGACACTCCGGTGGCCGGACATCCGGGACGGTGGAAAACCTTGGAACTGGTGTCGCGCAATTACTGGTGGCCACACATGTCTCGTTTAATAGGTCAATATTGCAAGACATGCGACTCATGCCTCCGCACCAAGGTCCGACGCACTCCGCCCTCCGGAGAGCTCAATCCACTACCGGTCCCCACGGAGCGGTGGCAAGTAACCAGTGTTGACTTCATTACTGAACTACCAGAAGCCCACAGCTACGACGCTATCATGGTGGTAGTGGACTCAGTAGGGAAGCGGGGACACTTCATCCCGACGCACTCCGACATCTCCGCACTCGGGACTGCACGCTCCTATATTCAAAACGTCTGGAAACTCCACGGACTACCGGAGGCCATTGTCTCCGACCGCGGACCACAGTTTGTCGCCAAGTTCACGCGCGAACTATATAGGCTACTTGGCATTAAGATTGCTGCCTCGACAGCCTACCATCCGCAGTCGGACGGACAGACGGAGCGGGTCAATCAAGGATTGGAACAATATCTTCGCCTATTCGTCAATGAACGTCAAGATGATTGGGACGAATGGCTTCCGATGGCTGAATTTGCATACAACAACCATGTTCACGCATCGACACGTCAAACTCCGTTCTACATTGACACCGGCCGCCATCCGCGCATGGGATTCGAACCTCGCGAGAAGCGGACGGAAATCGAGGCGGTAGCGGATTTCAGCGAGCGGATGAAGTCCGCTCTGGAAGAGGCTCGCGCAGCACTAACAAAGGCAAAGGACGACATGGCGCGATACTACAACCAGCATCGGAGCACCACTCCGACATTCCGCCCGGGGGACAAGGTCTTTTTAGACTCATCGGACCTCAAAACCACCCGACCCACAAAAAAACTTGCACATCGGTACGTAGGCCCTTTCCCAGTGGTCCGACCTGTCGGAACACATGCCTACGAACTTCGCCTTCCCCCTTCCATGTCCCGCATTCACCCAGTATTCCACGTCGTCAAACTTTCATTAGTTCCCGACGACCCTTTCCGACGCCAAGTCCGCTCTCCTCCGCCTCCGACGGTAGTGGGAGAAGAATTGGAGTATGATGTTGAAAACCTCTTGGACAGCCGACTGCATCGAGGCAAGCTTCAATTCTTGGTCAAATGGAAGGGATATGGCTACGAAGAGAATTCCTGGGAAGCAGAAGACAATGTCCACGCTCCGCGCCTAGTCCGCGACTTCTACCGACGTCATCCGGGAGCTCCGCGTCGGATCTCCGCTGCGATATTCGACTCGTTTCGCCTGACACGTCGAGACGCCGTGCCTTGAAGGGGGGGTGATGTAAGGGCAACCACTTTCACTTTTCACTTTTCCTTTACTTTCCTCCTTTCCTTTCTATTCCACCATCTCCGACGTCCTCCGATCGTATCCGCTGTCTCCGACATCTTATCCGCCTCTCCGCATCTGACGACTCCGCCCCCATCCGCTACTCCGCACGTCGGATCGCAGGTACTATCATTCATCTTGTTTCCATTCATCCTTCATCGCTACTCCCGATCATTGCTCATCATTCATGTGTCTCGTTTTATCTCTTATTTCATATCTCATTTTACTATTTATCGCAGCTAGCTTGCAGGGGAATCCTTAGAACTTTCTCTTCGGATCTCCCTTGCAAGGTATGTGTTGTATTACTTATTAGACTGCTCAATCTAAACTTCGGATCTCCCTTGCAAGTATCTGAGTTTGAGTCTTGGATCGTAAGGTCGCCCTTACAGCCTTGTGCAAGGAGACAGACAGCATATCGAAGGTCGTTGGCCGTGATCTTTGGTGGGCAACCTGTCTTATGACCAATTCGGTAGAAGTCCTTCCTATCACCATACATTTTAGCGATGCGGTTGACAGTAGAGTGGTGCACATTGAGACGAGTGGCAATATCACGGTCTGTCAGACCCTCTGCCTTGAGCACCACGATGCGGGCTTTCTTGGTGGGGGAGGTGTATACCATGGTGGCAGGGTGTTCAGTGGGGATGACCCCTGCTGTTGAGATACGAGCTGGCCCAGTCCTGTCCCCTCAAACTTTTATACATCTCGTCTCTCGGCAAACCATGCTTATGAAAGAAAGAAATGCATCACCCCCCTGGAAGTTTTGACTGATTTCCTGCCTCATTGCCCACTGTTGGTCCCAAATTATACCTGTATTGGAAAGTAAGCTAGTGTAGAATTATGTGCATATACATTTTGCGAGCCCATTGTCCATTGTCCTGAGGCGAGGAGCCGAATTCATCTGAAAATCACGTGGTGCAATACTAATCTTGGGCACTGTATAATAAAATCTGATCATAAGGATTGGTTGGCTGAATCACAATTGGGCATTGCACCCCTGTTCATGTAGCGGGCGTACTCTATATGATCGTCGTCCTATCAATCCACTCAAACGACAATCATATCGAGTCTGTCTTGTCTAGGGGGGGACAACAACATAACCCTCCCCACATTGGTCCGGGCCCGCACATCTCCAGTTGGCCAGTTTAGGGCAACTACGACAGGCCCATAAGAATGCTTGTCCGAGCCTTTGCATCCTCGACAAGGAAGACGCTCAGCCTTCATACTATTGGGTTCCGCCACTACAAAATTCAAGTTCCCATCATCCACATCCCGAAAGCAGATATCTATCGCTTCGGCGACTCGAACACCGCGCGACCTGTATTTAACGATGTTCAGTGGACGGTATACGAAGACGAAGCATGGGCGGTCATTGGGACTGGGTTGGGTGAGAAGAGGGCGTTGTTCCAAGTGAGCAACTTCGCCTACCAGGCCTGTTGAACCGTCGAACGCCTGTTCAATTCCTCATAGACACTCCTCGGCCACCTCCGTATCTCTCCACCGCCCCCGCCCCCGTCTGGCCTCTTCCCTTTCCTCTCGGCGAGCGGACATGATCCGTTCAAAAGCGTCTCCATTGTCTCCTTCGGCAACCGCAGGCGCGCTGGGGGTGGTGCATTCTACGATTACACCACGCGGTATGGCGCTGTAAGGGAGGAGGACAGAGTCACGCTGAGGCAGACGATGTTTCCAGAGACCATCCCCCTCGAATTTGATGGCGATACCATCCCTGCCGGAGTCGTCGCGCGTTCAGAGGAAGAAACAAGCCTCTTTGAGAGGTTGGTTGATGAAATGGACTTGGGGGAACTGTTGGACCTTCCTCTGGTCGCGCTGAGCAACGGACAGACACGTCGCGCGAGGATCTTGAAAGCAATCTTGGGAAAGCCAGAGTTGCTTCTTCTAGATGAACCATTGAGTGAGTAAATACATCAACTATAATTTCTTCCTATCGTTGACCTCCACTGGATTCCAGCTGGCTTAGATGTGCATAATCGTCCTAAACTTCTTCACCTTCTGAATCTGCTACATAGAACACACTCACCACGAGTCATCATCGGTCTGCGGACGCAAGATCCTGTGCCGGATTGGATCACACATGTCGCTCTCGTGAGAAATGGACGCGTTTTGACCGGGAAGAAGGATGAAACTCTTGCAGCAGCAGCACTGGACAAACCACAGTCACTATCCTCGCCGCTACCCTTGACGACTGTGAAAACGGGAAGTCTGCTCGTGGACATGAAGAATGTTAATGTGAAGTATGGTCAACGCACAGTATGCCAGTCCAACTTTCATATCAACTACCCGCTCTGACGACATTCATCACAAGGTACTTTCCAACATCATCTGGCAGATCCGGCAAGGAGAAAGGTGGCACCTCCAAGGAACGAACGGTACGACCGCCACTCAAAGTCCATACACTGCAATATAATTGCCTGTCTACATAGGCTCAGGAAAAACCACCCTTCTCGCCCTCCTCACCGGCGACCACCCTCAATCATGGATACAGGACCACCTCTATCTACCCTCCCCATCCCCTCATACGAACTCCACGTCCTCTACCGCCCACCTCCTCCCACGCAAGAAAATCCCCACTCCCCACCTCCAATCCTGCATCGGCCTTGTCTCCCCAGAGCTCTTCGACGCCTTCCCGCGCCGCAGCGGGATGTCCGCCTGGGAGGCCATCGGCACAGGGTTCGACGGCAGATTCGTCCCCCTGGGGAAGGACGGCGTAGGAGGCGTCGAGCGGAGCCCAGAGGAGAGGGCATGGAGGGTGAACAGATGCTGGGATGTGATCGAGGCGCTCGGGCCTGCGGCTTGGGGCGGCAGCGATATGCCAACCGACACGCCGTCTCCGAGCGAAGCCACCCGCGCGTTCGCCGCGACGCCGTTTCCCTCGCTTCCTGTGGGCGCGCAGCGGATGGTCCTGCTCATGCGCGCCTTGGTGGGGCAGCCGCCTCTTGTGTTGCTGGATGAGGTGTGGAGTGGGATGCACGAGGGGATGGTCCAGGCCGCGCGCCGGTACTTGAGGAGTGAAGTGGGGAACGAACAGGCCGTGGTGGTGATTACGCATTGGGAGGAAGAGGTGCCGTGGGGATTGCAGGAGGGAGTGAAGAGGTATATGCTGGAAAGGGGGGAGGGGAAGGTCGTTCAAGTTAGGTAAGAGTGGGGGGAACCCAAGAACGAATCGTTGTTCATGAGCCCAAGATTTATAAAACTATCAGTCGTCTTTTCATTTCGAATGGGAAAACCTCTTGAATCAAGTTGCACAGGAAATCCAGAAAAAATTACATCCATTCCCAGTAGTTTTGTTTGCCGCCTTCCTTCCAACTGAAAGATATGTGCATACATACAATTGAGTTGTTGGATGTAGAAGGATATATACTCGGAACATGTACATAATTATAATACAGGGATGAGAGTCGCGTTGGATGGTTTTGGTATCTTGACTTGGGGTGTCGAGAGTGCGCATGTACAAAACGAGGTGGGAATAGGAGGACAAAAACAAAGGAAGGAAGGAGGGGGTACGAGGCGTCTGTTGAGAAATTCATAAACAAGCCCATAGAAAGAAAGAAACGAAGCCAACAATCCAAAACCACTTCAATTTCCCCACTCGCTCCCCGCTCTGCTTCCCCCACTCCTCACGGAAGCCGTCCCCCATCCACGTCCTTTGCCCCGCCCGCCACGGGTGACAGTGGAAAAGCCATCCTGGCTCTCATCATCACCGCGACCGGGACTCCTAGGAATGCCACGGCCGCGACCTTTACCCCCACGACTCCCCGCATCAATTTTGTCCGTCAATTGCTTCATCCTCTCCTCTTCCCTCACCTGCTTCGCCCGCCACTGACACACCCCCTTCCTGCACTCGTGCTTATGGAACGGACATTGCGCCACCACCGGCTTCTTCGCCGCCGCCGACCCATCCTCTCCCCACAAGTTCGTCACAGGGGCGACCACGCTGTTCTTCTGGGCCCACATGCCCAAAGTAGGGTCGTCCACACCCTGGGGAACGAAGTCCTGTTCCCAGGGCTGGATGATCCCGGTTTCGGTAATCTCGGGAGACCCACCCACGTCGTCGTCCGCGGTCCCGTAGAGGGCGCGGTCCTGGCTAGGCGAAAGACTGATGGTTATCTTATCCTCAAAGTCATCCAGGAATGTTTTGTCGGCGAAAACTCGTTCGGAGTTTGTCCCAGAGGAGTTGGAGCCTGAGCTGGAGGAGCCTGAGGGGACGAGGCCCGGAGGGCTAGGGTAGGCTTGCTTGGGCATCTGGTTGTTGACGGCAGGTGGATTGCGAGGCCCAAGGCCGGGTGGATGAGCAGTCGATGGGGCGGCTGGAGAGACTAGAGCGATAGGATTGTTCCCTGAGATGATAGGTCAGAGAGTTAAGTCGCAGCGACGCGAATGGATTGACGTACATGCATTGGTGGGAGATGTGGGAGATGTGTTGTTCTCGATTATTGGTTTATTCCCTAGTATCGCTGTGATCAGTGCCGAGACCAGGAGGATGCGAGAACGTTGTAAACAAACATGCACTGCCGGTGGGGATGGATGGTAGAGAAGCTGCGCCCGGCGCAGATTTCCTCCCTCTTTCCCATGCACCTTTGAGAGCTTGAGGTGTGTTCAAGGAAGGAGCGGTCTTGGAGCTGACCCAGTTTGCAGATCCAACGACTGTGGACGATTTGAATGTGTTTGACGAGCAGGGGGAGGTACCTACCAGGTGGGGCGGGGCGTTCCGGCCGACCTTTGTCCTTGGCGGGGAGAGGACGGCAGAGAGGTTTGTTTGTCTTGTCCTCGGACGGGGTGGGGCACCAATAGGTGTCAGGGTAAGGGTCTTGAATAGCCCTGTGCATGGCGATATCAACGACTGGGTCTTCGATAAACCCATAACGAGCAACATACTCTTTGAACTGAGCCCAATCTTTGAACCATGTAGCTTCGACGTGAATGCGCTTCCAGCCTACACCAACAAACAGTTCACAACCATTAGGCGGGTAAGCACCTGACGAGGCCTTACCGTCCTTCTGAGCGTCCCGCCCTTTGCTATACAGCGAATGAAAGACCTGTGTGACCTTCCCGTCCTCCTCCTCGTTGGGTTTCTTCAAAAATTCGGACCAACGATGTTCGCCCAGCAATCGCTTGTTGTGCGGATATTTCTTGTCGATCTCGAGGAGGATCATCCCGCGGGCCTGCACACATACTCGCGTCAGTGAACGCCAAGCGAGATATGGAGATCGCGTAAACAAACGAACGCTGGGTTTATAGTACAAGGCGTGCAAAGGATCCGTGCCGATGCAGCTTGCGACCCAGCGGCTACATGCGATGTAGTCTTCCTCAAGCTCCCAGTTCGCGTTGAGAGGGTATGGCTTGTAAACGGTGAAGTATTTGTCCTCTTCAGCGGCCTCGGGAGACTTGGGACGTTTGACCATGGCGGGGTATTGTGTGTATGATACAGTAGTGGTATATGACAAAGGTCGAACAGGCGAGGTTGCAGCACTTTATACCGCCAAGACTTCTTCGATCACTTGATCGGCAACATTCCTGCTATTGGACATTCTACTATGGACTCTGCGAACGAAACCAACTCTTCGGCAAAGACGATGCTGAGACATATAGTCTTCCCTAAACATTCAACATACGATCGATCGCCTATCGAATACAATTACAGCTGTCAGACACCCTTCGCCAAACATCAGAAGAACAAAGTCAGATCATGAACTCCTGGGACCACCGCTCAACTCGAAGGGGGAAGGCAAGGTCCTGTCCTGGATATCGAGGCCAAATATCTGTTCAGCTTGGTATTCAAGCTCTTCCTAAGCTTCGAATCTTGTACCGCCAGAATCTACAGAGCTCCGGGGCCTACCGGAAAGAAATTCTTGTCCTAAATCGTGAAGCCTTTCACCCTCTCGGAGACCACTCACATTTGATCAAGTGCAATTAGACAACAGCCAACGGCCGTTCTCGCGAAGAGTGGATGAAGCCTACCAAGCATGCAAAGATTCGGCTCCCAATATCTGAAATTGAACTGCTGGCGGACACTTTTCGGGGTGCGTAGGGTCAATAATGCGGAGACAAAATGATAATCATCGTCTATGATTGCCGTTCTCTCTTCTCTTCCAGGTACATAGTGAAATTCCATCAGCCATGCCAACAACATAAATTCCGACCTGTGATTTTTCCCCAGTATGAAGCGATGCGGAGACCAGCAAAAGATCGACCACAACGTTTTTCTTGCAACTTGGATCTTCTGATTTTTTTTTCATGGGGGGATAATCTCGCTTGAGGCGATTGATCTTCTGTAAAATGTGGGTTCATGAGTCACCTCGTAAACGCACAAGCACCAGCCAGCTATAGTGCCAACTCTTGCCATTCCGTTGGTTCGATCGGAACACACCCGGATTCGACGCCATCCATACATTAGTCCCAGATATACTGAGCATCCTCTAGTCGTGTTTGACATAGCTCTAATGACCAGGAGCCAACCTGCAAACAACCGAGCATGGCCTCCGCTAGAAGTCCAGGAGGGAAAGGCTGGGATGCTCTTCAGGTGAGTCTGGCTCCGATATTCACGCAGATCCTGATGGACCTTGGACAACAGCGCGGCCCACGTCTATACTAGACCGACAGGATAAGGAAAAATACTGGAACCCGTTTCTAGGCACTGGTAGAAGCCGTTGTGTTGAAACAGAACCGCTGTTGGTTCCGATGTTTTTCCGTCCAGGCCAATCCCAGGTTAGATGGGTGTGATTCTTGGCTTTGCGAAGCTGATCTCGGCAGGTATGCGTTCACAACCGGGAATTTTATAGGATCCACCTAACCCATCTTTAAATAGTGGACAGTACTGCATCTGACCATTGTGCCGTGTGTCAGCATTATAAGGGCACTGGGGCATTCCTCACTTTCAAGCACCACGACTCGTGTTCAGGCTACCGAACGCCCCAACATGCACTTCACACACCTCGTCATCTTTTCCATCGCTCTCTGCGTGGCGAGTGCCCTCGCAGCTTCGCAACAAGTAGAACCACGCCGCGACATTGTTTGCGACAACACCCCCTGCCGCCACTCCGAGAATTGTTGTCCTGGTCAGGAGTGTTATCAGCCCTTCGCAGGGTACAGGGTACGCCACACATACTAGCCCTTCCACAGTTTTTTGATCACTAACAGCTGAATTTTATATGTAGCACTGCAAGTACTAATACTGCGCTTGAAGCGCCACTATGGTTTTTGCACTCACCTTTTGCCTCGTATGTTGGTGGGTCTACGGTGGACGGTCCTGTCGCGTTGGCAATCCGAGGCTGAATCTGGCCACGTTCAACCTTCTATCCGGAATTCTCATTACCCATTTGCAATTGTATTTGGAATGACTGATTCAATTTGACAAACGAGGGTACAAAAACAACTTGACACTTCTCACCTTATCCATCTACGAAGCATTTCTCAATCGATGGACCCCTTAACGTTGGGATCGCGCCGTAAGGACAGCTCCCCCCAGGAACTTGTCTGCCAGATATTTCGCTCCTCTCGTTCGGAGGACTTTGTCCGGTGTCATGGTAATCCCCAAGCGAATACAGAGGGCATATTTGCGCCGCTTTTTTCTCAAAGCAATGCTCCCGTAGGAATCTGCCTCTGTAAACAATATATTCAACACAGAAAATCACCAAAGTCGGCGAAACTGACCGTATCCATGCTGCTCGTTCTTTGATCCATGTTATCGGAAATGGGTTGTCGATGTGTTTCAACGTCAACCCAGTCCCTCCAATCCTACGGGCCACAGTCGGGCATGTGTGACGATTTCTGCTGAGTCACGGCATACTTCTGCATCGGGCTTCGAAAGGGAGGGAACGAAGGTGTAATTTGATCCTAAAAAACTGAATGGCAAGGTATGTTTAGTTTCAGGTCAGAAATAAACGGAAAATCGAAGCCATTTGGAGGTTCAACGTTCAGCGTTCATGTTTGAGGCAAGGTCACGGGTAAGTTGCTTTATTTCGTCCGACGTCAAGTTGTCTGGACTCTGATAGTATCGAAGCAGCTGTCAGCACCTACCTGCCACGGTCTGTCTATGCCGCTCCTTACATAGTTTCTCTGCATGAACATAGTTTCGATTCTTCATGGCGAATTCGGCGTTTTTACTTGTCGACAGGGATGAATGAGGGCATGGAATGCGGTCCGAACCTTTGCGATAAAATGTGGACCAGCACCAGGATCCTCGAAAACCTCAAGGTATATGATTGACTTGAACGCCCGTCCTTGAATGTTAATACAAGTAAATTGGACGAGGCCATATTCAACAGAAGGAATTTCGTTCTTTCATTCACAAGCCTGTAGTCAATGATAACTGCAGCACCTTCATTATAGCGCTTCTTGGCTTCCTCCCAGTTGACGACGGACCAGAGAAGACAGGCATCAACCATATGAAAGGGGCGACGGAACTCACGTCGGCCTTGACGTTCGAGTATTGGAGGTAGAAAGCGTGCCTCTAGATGTCGACACCGATATGAGGATGCATCGATAGAAATGTGCCCTGAGTGGGAGTTGTGGAGATCTCGAGACGCTTGGTGGTTGATGAAGGCATTAACGCTTCCAAAGGTAAAAAGAATCGCGTCCTTCAACTTGAAGACACCACCGGTTCTCCTGCCCTCGGAGTAGGCGCGCTTCCTACATGAAGACCCCGATTGCAGCGCCAAAAACCCGAACGATAAGGGTGAGCGAGGATGTCGGGGTTCGTTGAACAGAGAGAGTGCCAACATTAGGCTATTTTTATTCGACTCGAGTCATTCTGGCCACGGTTATATTTGTTAGCTCAACGACTCTGAGAATTCTCACCTTTCATGAGATGACCTCTGAACCAGCTACAAATCAGCCCCATCTCGGCTCCCCTGTTTCTGCGCACCAACAACCACCCAACGTAGTACAGCAGAGCGCCGAGCCACAACTTCCGAAGAGGCCCATATCGTACCCTGTCCCTATATTCTTTTACGGCACGCTGATGCTTCCCCACATTCTCAAGAAGGTCTTGCGCCTGGACCCGAACACCATACCCGCGTTATATCGCGCCCAGGTTCTTGGCCATAATATCAAACTATGGGGTCCTTATCCGGCACTTGTTCAAACGGATGCCGGTGGTGACAGTAGTCCAGGACCGGTGGGAATGGTCTATATGCTTGAGGAAGAGCAACACTTGCGACGGCTGGAGTTTTACGAAGGAATAAATTACAAGTTGGGGATATGCAGCGTCGTGAAGGATGGGGAGACGACATCTATGCCATGCTATGCGTTCGTGTGGGATGGGCATCCAAAGGATTTGAGGGAGGGTGCATTTGATCCGACTAGGTTCGCGAAATGACTACGACGATATCTATCGGTCGTCGGAGTAAAGGTGAATATTTCGTGGCGATGATATCCAACGAGCTAATCATCAATCAGGCACATGGCCATGTACCGTAGCGTCATTCTTTGATCAAACCGAGGACGCCCATGAACTCTGAAAAAAACGCATGATGCTTGAGTGCCTCAGTGTCGAAGAGATCATTGCTTCAGTATGTGACGCTATCTGTGGTTGAACCACTCATCAATGCTGGTATCGCTCGCCCTCGACATGCAAGGAAGCGGCGCTGCGCTAGATGAACTTTGGCGGACTCTAATCCCACTTGTCAGATGCTTTCCGTACGATTCATGGGAGTATGGTGGCAAAAAAAGACTGGCTTTGGTACGAGTTTCACGATTCATTGACAGGGATGACTATTTGACTGTTTTTGAAGCACTTCACAAGACCTCCATTACTGTTGCACCGGTCATATACCATTCCAACCTATGCTCCACAATTCAAACACCTTGTACGGAAAGCAGAAACTAACCAGCCCAACAGTTCCTATGTTATCTCGAGACCTGCATCCCTTACCCAAGTTGCCAGAGCTGCATCATCGGGAAAACCCCGAATACTAAATGTAAGCCAATGAGTTGTAATTATACATTATGAGGGGTAATTATAGACATTACTCTCATTGTGTTCACGAGGTTCAGATGACAATTCTCCGAGTGGTGTCGATTTAGTCCGATTCATTGCATATTAATTGGTGTGTTATCTGGTTCATTGATTACCCATAAGCTCTATATAATCCTGCTAACCCCTCGATAAGGAGCAGCTCTCGGAATTCAAAATTTATTCTTGAGGACCAAATCAAGCACAGACAATGGACTCGAGAGCAAGACTGATGTATTCATATGCTATGGAATACAACATGAAATGTACTAGTACAATGACTGCAAAAGCACAAGGGGGTGTCGTAGGTGCCGCGGCGGACTCGGGCCTCGCGAATAGGTAAGTACGACGCGCGGGGGTCAAAGTCATGGGTACGGAAGGCATAGGGTAGTAGCTGGATTGATCTCAAAAGCTGAGATATATTCGTCAGCCTCTATATTTGTAAATCGTCGAAAGGAAGACTCACTAGGCCACTTCCCTATCCAATGAAACCATTGTCTGTGTGGTGTAAGGGGTGTGAACGAGGACAGGGAAACGAAAGTTAAAGAATTTACAAATTATCCGTATGGCAGAATGGCACCTGCTTCGGTGTGCTCCAACGAAAACGGTTAGTGTACAAAATCGGAGATAGAGGATTCAAAACTTACAAATATGTCGCTATTGTGACATCTGCGCTTGTTGAATGGTTTCCTCTGTCAGTCCAACAGGTTTTGGAGGAAGATGGGGGTTGTTTGTTGAAGGAAAGATTGAAGACGCAAGGTCGCGCGAGGCTCTCTTATTGGGCGAAGGTGTGACAACTGTCACATCTTCGTGGCACTGCCTCTAGGTCCTTCCGAGTTAACAATAAGAACTCAGGTGAGTCTTTCGACCCTCGACCAGATTGAGACTTGAGCGGCAGCCACCCCACAACTTCCGGCAGCCTGTTTGTGATACCGTCTCCAAATGAGGCAGCTCAATCCCACCAAATTTGGACAATGTAGGGTCCCTGCCAACTTCCAAGTCGGACTCAATATCGTATCGCAACCGTATCGTTTACCAGCTTGCTCGTCAAAAGCAATGATGTAAGTTTCGCAGTCTGATGCAGATGAGTCGCAATCAAGTTCCTCTCTCTACCCACGACAACAGATCAAATGCCATAAATCCGACCCGGAGTCCTCCGCCAAACACCTCAGCCGTGTTGTGGCTCGCTCGGGTGTGATTCAATTGGGCGAATATCCACACAAGTTCAACTTCTCGATAAGTTCGTCAAAGCCTTCACGGAATATCATCTCAACAAATTTCGTACGGACTTCTTTATGGCATTTATAAATATCTAATCTACTTTTCAATTTTCAGTACCGTTGTTTAGTGAACCAGTAAAATATATTATCTACCCTTATCTTGTTTATTGAATAAGCTAAGTGTTCATCATGTTCATTGAGGAAATTCTTATTCGCTGACTCCGCTCTAAACAAAATGAGGGATTCGGGTTTTTCCCGATGATTGGAACGAGCTGGGTGGCTAGTTCACCACCTCGGACTCCTTACGCTACCGCTTCCTCGAGGTTCTCGTCCGCGTCGATTTAATAAGTGACGGCCAACACTTTGCGAGAATTGCTCATCTTTCGAGACCCTTTTTGTCTCCTATGGCCTTCGATACCGTAAAGCTGATAGAGCCTGAAGGTTATTGGAACACTACTCTCCGATGGCTTGGATCAAGAACCTTTTCACGGTGTTTTACTGAGTCAAGCGCATTCAGTGTCTTGAAAAATCACCGCCGTCGAAGAGAACCAGTCCTCTCCATGCACAATTCACACCCATTACGCCGTTATGTGAGTCAAGGAATCTCGAAACTTTTCACATCCCGATCACATTTGAATTCACCCCTGAAGCAGGGGGCCAACTGAAGATCTTTATCCTGCGTCCTTTGGCCGCCGAACAGGACTGCCCTTGTCCATCGCGTGCTCGCCCAATTGGAATGGTCCATTGATGCAACCATCCTCGACTTAGGGACGGAGCATATTAAGGAATGTATGGCACCCATCTGGATGTCAGTGCTTCCCGGCCCCGCCGCATTCTTATCGGCAATCCTACTAAACCTAATGTTTTCAAAGCCATTGGTGAATCTTATACCTCTGTATTGGAGTAGATAGTTGGATAACAGTCCTTGTCCTGACCAATTTCTGACCTTCCATTGCATCTTGATCCGGTCGATAGGGCGCGGAGTTCAAAAACGCCAAAAATCCAAAATCTGCTTCCCACCACGAGGCCACTCATCGGCCATCGCAACGCCCTCGAAATTCTGTCGAGACCCAAGACTGCTTGAGACATCTGCCCCCACCCCTTCAGTAAGTCATCCGAACAAACGCCACCGCAGTATTCCATAACCATATCGGTCTAGAGATAGACATTACGGCCGCTCAACGACTCACGAACCTCTTTTGGTCCCTCGTGTTCCTGGGCTCGAGGCAGGGTGGTCCTTTAACCAACGCTTAACCACTGTGGGCACCGGACACGCAGTGGAGCCCAACTCCCCGCCATTCTCCGCTCCTTGCTCGTCATACATCCGTTGACAACATTCATACAAATCCCGCAGATGATTTTCGCACTTTTCGGGATTGTAGGTGTTTTTTCCTAGGCATGCTTGCAGGTTGCACGCTGATCTCGTAGTTCCCGAAGGCACGTACGTGGATGAATGATGCGATGGCATATTGGTGGTGACACTCACCTTCTGCTTGGCACTTCTGTGGCTAGGTAAGTTTTGGTATTACAACGAATATCAGGGAAGGCAAGTTGGCTCACCTTCGACATGGCAAAGGACGACTGATACCTGCTGACGTCATCCTATGCCAAGACGAGGCGGCGATCTCGGGATGACAGTTGCTCTCAAGACTTGCTCAAAAGCCGAGTTCATGAATTTCAGGTAGAGACCTATTTCTTGAGTTGATGTTTATCAGTCTGTTGACGATATTTGTCATCAGCGTGAGGCTATGCGGCACGAATTCGTCAGGGTCCTGCTCCATCGTACCTTAAAATCCAATCTATGTGCATACTCTCAC
Source organism: Entoloma clypeatum (assembly GCA_963565915.1). NCBI lineage: Eukaryota > Fungi > Basidiomycota > Agaricomycetes > Agaricales > Entolomataceae > Entoloma > Entoloma clypeatum. The sequence continues at coordinate 1,305,376 of OY751485.1, read as the reverse complement.
ATTCCCTCTCGCTTCACCCATCATGCCCCCTGCGACGTACTCCTCGTTCAATGCTCAATCAAATACCGTACGGGATACAACTTTGCTACATATCGGCGTCATAATTGGCATTGTCGCGGGGGTGCTAGCCGTCTTTGGCACCACGACTGTGTTACTTGTGTGGTTCGTACGGAACAGAAGAGCTGCGATGCCTCACAGAACGCCCGAACATTACATTCACAAGAGGTTTCTCTCAGACCCAGTTGTTGCGGCACCGCTGCTTCCGAACAGCAACCAATTCTGGGGCTTTCAAGACGATTTGGGGGATGGGGGCTCTGCTCTTGCATCCTCCAGTCCCAACGGGAAGGTCCAAGAGCTCTACTCGCCGTTAGGGCTCCAAGAGGAGAAACCCTTGGAAGAATATGTTCCCATTACTCCCAGGGCCCCACTGCCGATGGGGTCTGGAACGACGGTAGATCTGCAAAAGCCAAACCTCTCCCGACTAACGATATCCCCATCTCCACGCTCGTCGTCGACCTCCACGCTTAACGCCATTCCTCACGATAATCACATGCCCTCACCAGTCACCGCCGACTCGGACTCCCTGTACTCACAACCCTCTGCAGAGGATGGCATGGTCTCGCGCCCGGTAATAACAGCAGTACCCGGCGAAGAAGCACAACCCCCCACGAGGGTCAATACATTTGTTATTCGCCGAATGTTGAAGGAACGTGCAGACCGCAACCCACAACCCCTGTCTCGATCAGTATCACGAATCGAGCGTCAAGGGTCTATCCAGAGCTTCCTCCAGGAGGAACCCAGCCTCGCTACCCTTCCACGATCAGTTAAAAAGAGGAAAAGCGGGCCCGTTGCACCGATGACGCCGTTGCCAGAGGCTCCTCCGAGTCCGACGTTCACATCAACGTCAACCACACGGACCATCAGGCAGGACCAGGGCTCGTTCGATGCTCAATCATTGTCGGGACCCTTGCTGCCTCCGAGCATTCCTTTGCGCGACACATCATCGTCTCCCGCTCCGAGCAGCCCATCCACGGGCCATCTAATCAGGCAATTCCCGTTCCCGCCCACGGCTCCTGGTGCTCCCGGGCCATCAAGCCCGAGAATGCCTACGACGCCTCATCAGCATGTGCGACCACCGCAGCTGGTCAACCTACCATCAGTATCGTCGGGATCAGGCTCGAATCTATCCTCTCAAAGTGAGGTGCGTTGGGGCTCGGTGACGGAGCAGCATCAAGCCGAGCCACATACGGTGCGAACGATGAAGCTCTCGCACAAGGCGGAGGTCATCACTCTGGACCGGCGCGGTTCTATCCTCCCTTCGGTATATCCTTATGTCCCTCATGCGCAGCAGGTGCGGCGTGATACTATCGAGAGACGACATCTTGAGTCACGCCCGAGGGAACTGACGCCGCCGTTGAAGGTTGAGTCGAAGACGAGAAGGACGACCAAGAGTTCTCCTTCACATTAGGATGCTCTTGCGTCGGTCTGGTCTAGAGTTGGTGTTGGTGTTGGATACTGGTAGTGAACGCCTCTTATTTATGGCCATTGAAGTATAGGCAGAGTTTGTGGACTGCCATTCAGACGAACTTGATAGGAGTTCAAGGACTTGACAGATTCTCTCCGTCTACGCTCATGCCCTGACCTTGGGCCCGTTAAGCTATTGATTGGCCGATCCTTTCGTGATAATAATCAATAGACTTTATAACTACTATACATATAAACTATGTTTGTCAACTCGAGAAAGAATAATGAACTATGCCGACGTACAATTCTTCATTCTCTTCAAGTTGAAGCCAGATTATGCTCCCACAGCGATTCCGATGCTCTTGAGATATTCAAGTCGATGAGGGTTGACTTCTGTCGCTGCGCCTCGGTTGTGCGGGATCCATTTCGGCTCATCCTGGTTGAAGACGTCAACAGAGTCGTGAGCGGGGACGGATCATTGGCGTACCTGGAAGAGCCTCAAGGCTTTGATGTTGTTGGCTTCATCTAGGGTGAAGCGGTGGTAGATGCCCGCTGGCATTACGAGGAGATCTCCCGGCTCGACGGCCATTCGGATCCAGTCCTCGGATGGGGATTCTGCATGAGTTGGAGAGTAATTTTTTTTTTCGTCAAACGAACTGGACGTTCAATGAACAGCCATGACAATGTCCTTTTCACCTCTGAAATCGAAGAATCCGCTTCCCGATAGGATGTACCTGATCTCCTCGTCCTCGTGCAAGTGCCTAGAGTGAAACGAGAGCGCGATCAGTAGGGGCAGATGGTATTTCAAAGACCACGCACTCCTCGAAAAATCCTTTGATCTTATCTTCATATACCTTTTCCCCTCATGTCAGTTCTGGACAGGACCGTCTCGCTGCTTGTGCTGATGGACTCACGGCTCCAAGACCCTCCTTCGATACGTTGATTGTATCGCGGTTCTTGTACCCACGCTCAGCTGCGATAGCATTCAACTTGGGCTCGTAGCCTTCTACGGGGATTGTCCAGTACTTGACACCGAGGTTGGTCAGGGTCTCTGAAGAGACGGGCCGGGAAGGGACGTAGTCGTGGGGGAGCCGTTGGTCGCCGGGGAGGTTGTCGAAGTAGTATGCTCGCATCTTGGGGGACTGGTGGTGGGAGGAGGAAACTGGGACTGAGCGTACCGATCACCGGTATCATTCACATCATCGCGCACAGCATGGCGAAATATTCGTGCTGATAGCGAGGAAAATTTCCATAGTCTCTATTCCTGTTAGAACCGGGTCACTTGCAGGTAACGTTGGAAATGATTCTGTATAGCCAAAACATTCCGTTGAACAGGTTGCTGGTGGGAGAATCATTCGTTTCGTTCCGTAGCATGGCCGCAGTCATGCCGCGCTCTTTTTATACCTCAACTACTTAGGACAGCTTTTCTTCCCTTCAAATACCTCGAATTGTGCATTGTGAATGCTTAGCAGCATCCTTACACGACTTGGTGGGTTCATCCACCTTGACGGACTACGCTAACTTCCTCGACGAATAGGAATAATGAATAAGACAGCAAACATCGCGCTCTGGGGCCCTAACGTCTCTGAGATCTCCGTGCGTTGCCGATGTGCATACGAACCATGAATTTGCATGTCTAAACAATGGCGAATGTGACCAGACCCTAGTCCACACTCTCAAGACTGGTAAATACGTCCAACCCCAGCAATCCATTCATCCATGTTCGTATCGATAGCTGTGCTCTGAATCTCAAATATACTGATTCTATGTACAATATTACCCGCAGTCTCGGAAGAAATCACGATCGGAAACGTAACGGTCACTGCAGCCGGGCCCAGCGCGAACGAAGGAGGTATGGAATTCCGGCTTGGTTTCATGATCTATGTCGTCTTGACTTCGCATGCAGCACGCCTTGGCTGGCGTTCGAGCTTGTCAGATCATGATGGCATCGTCTACTTGGTCGACGCCGAACGACTTTCTCAATCAAAGGAGGAGCTGGCCGGCATCCTGAGCGATGATAAAGTCACCAAGCCTGTCCTCGTTCTCGGTCCCAAATCTGACCCATCAGGCGAAGTAGGGCTAAGAGAACAGCTGGACCTCGCAGATGCCACAAAGGTTTTGCAATCATAGACCGTACCCAAAACAAAGACTGACCAATGCCGATCAGGGTGGCCGAGCATTCGCTCTGTTCACGTACTCGCTATCTGAAGCTCAATCGGAAGGTACGGAGGAAGGTCAGCCGTCTGCAGTTTCTTTTGGGCCCTGTAATTCTCAATCTTTGCTTTTCCTATTGTAGCGTTTCAATGGCTCTTGGAGCGAATTTAAGCGAATTATCCATGAGATGGGCTCCTTGTGCGAGATGTATTTCGTACATTGACAGCAGTCGATTCTGTTTGTCGACACTCTGCTGAATATCTCTCTCCTTGACAGTAATACTATTTGTCCTGATGCTTTTCGCAAGCGTCCAAAGCTTCTAAGATGAATACCTACTTATTGGGATTAGCAACGGGATTGATCCCGTTGCACGCCAAATTCTCCCGGGTCGGGATCAATCTCGTACGAGATGATTTGTATCCATGCCACACACTTGCCACACTGAATGCATCTGAGCAAGAGACGAGGCGACCTTTCACATGTGATGGTAAATTCCGGCAGCACCGCCATCATTTCTTTTCGGGTGAAGTGCAGATTGTGGAGCCGACTCTGACAGAAAAAAGACGGTAAATCATGCTCCCAGGCTGGACGAGCCCTATGAAATGCACCGCGTCGATGAATCATTTTCCTCAGAGCCGGTCTCCTCACATATTCCATCCAACCAACCATAATGAAATTCGCCGCCTTTTCTACCCTTGCTGCGGCTGTCTTCCTCCTTTCTGTCTCCGCATTCCCCGCATTCCCACTAGAAGCCCGCACACATACATCACTCCCGTCGCACTTGAAATCATCTGGCACATTCTACCGCGCCGTCACCGGCGGCGAGCTAGCACATGTTTCCAGCATCTACCACAAGGGAGGCCACCCCGCAAGCCACACGACGATGCCCGGAGATTTCTCCCATGCCGGGGGGCTATACGTCTTCGTGGTATGTCTTGGGTTATCCACCACGTATGATACGGATTGGACCGCGTTTAACGCGTCGCCTTGCAGGATATTAACGAAGCCAAGACCTGGGGAAGCTGCTGGGCCAAGGTACAGCCCAAGGCGGAAAACAAGAAATATTATCTCGTCAAGTTCAAGTACACACCGAATCCTAGTCTCAAGACCGCTAGGTCAGTTCTCATCACGTTTTGCCCCTCGCAAGTGTACTCACCGTCCGCCCTTCACCAGCTTCTTGACTGGGGACCATAAATGGCAGACATTCGTCGATGCTTCGTACAAGAGCGCAGGCCCACACCACGATATAATCGAAGGTCCCATCTCCGTTGGTCGTGAGTGTTCCAAAGATTCAACCTGTCATCACGAGCACGATTATCCTGATGTCTGTTTGTGCCTCTAGACGGAGCGTCTCTGCAACCATACCTGAACGGTGGTCAAATGGTCTGGCAGGCGGCATTTGTCGGACCGCAGGCATTGAAGACCTTGACGATTGAAGATATCACGCTGCTGGGCGACAAAGATGCCAGGCACTGCTGCACCAACTGCAATCTCATGTAGATGCCCACAATGCAATTGGTAGAATTAGGAGTGTGTGTCGAATAATTGATTGGAATAATTGAAGCCAGGTGCTCAAATGACTGTTTCGGACCTTGAGTTATTCTTTTGAACGTGTAAGAGCCAGCGTTCTCGTAGCATCTTGTGGAATGAAATAGAGGGGTGTGATGTCAACTGCTCATCGATGGCCACATATTTTCAATAGGCAGTGATTGGTTGGTACGAGCGGCACATCCAGTGAGGTCGGTGACAGCAGTAGTTTTCAGGACCGCAGAGTTCCCTGGCGGGTTTCCAGCCAAGAGGATTCCGACAGCTCGAACATGGTCGTAGCAAAAGTAGAGTGTTATCACACCGTGTCGAGATCCGCGATTCGGACGAGAGAACCTGCCAGCAGAGCCATCTGTTTGCCATGTTGCTTATTAGTTTATCGCATGGTAAACATTACGTCTCGTCTCCACAAGACCTTGTCAAGCTGCTTGACTGCTTGTGACTTGGAAAGTGTGCGTCCTACAAGTGGCAATAAACAGGTGCGGCGCTAAGAGGACGGCTTGGATATCGAATATTGAATGCCGGAGGCGATGTGATCTGGTCAGGCCATGATTTTCAAAAATCAACTTTCGGGGCAGGGGTGGCTGTGTTCAAGAACCACACCATGACCACTTTTACTTACCGATGTCTACCCAATGGGGAATCTTCACCCTCACGACGTTGAAACCCGGTGCAGAACAATCACGAAACCTAGCCAACTTTCAAGAGACTGCCAAGGCATCCTCGATAGAGCTGTTCTCTTCACGTCTTCATTCCATTCATCATGAAACTCGCCATCCTCTTCTCTACCCTTGCGACAGCCGTCTCCCTCCTTTGTAGATTTGTGGCCGCATCGAATCGCCTGCATATCCGCTGGAAGCACCAGCTCCCATCCCATCCTTCTTACATCAACCGTACACTTTCTATCGTGCCGTCACCAGCGGGGAGCTAGCGCATCTTACAATCATCGACCACGAAGGAGGACACCCAGCGAGTCATACGACTGTTCCGGGAGATTTTCTCATGCTGGGGATTGTATGTCTTCCATGTATGTGGCATTCTTATAGACCTATCATCTGTCAATTCAGCCTATTTGATTCCAGGATATCCATGAGGCAATGCAATGGGGAAGCTGCTGGGCCAACTTACAACCTAAGCCAGAAAATTATCTTGTGACGTTCAAGTACACGCCTCGACTGGGTTTGAGGACCGTCAGGTAGGGTTTTATGTTTCGTCTCTTGAGCGCAGTATTCTTACTGAATATTTCGTATAAGCCCCGCGAACGGAGACCAGGCGTGGCATCAGTTTAGATCTCCGTTGGTAGTAAGTACTATCCGCTTCATATTGAAGCACATGGGATCCTGACATTGTGCGTTAGATGGAGCACGTATGCAACCGTACCTGAACTTCGCTGGTCAAATGGTTTATCAGGCGGCGTTCGTTGGACAGAACGCATTGAAGACCCTTAAAATTGCAGACATCATCCTGAAGGACGTCAAGGATGCCAGGAGGTGCTGCTCTCAATGCATCATCATGTAGAGAATAAGGCGTGTGTTTGATGATTGGTCGTATTACCTGATTCAAATCAGGATATGTGATCGCCATCCCAAGCGTACTCAAGATCGGCGCTTTGAGATGGACGAAGGCCCCTCTTATGTTGAGGCCGAGAACGTACAGTTTTTCTGGTGTGCTCAACTACAACACAGAATAGATTGCCCAGCTTTGTGGAATATCTTACAGTTGTCCTCCCTTCTTCGAAAAGGAATCGAAGAATTCTGTTATTCTCAAAATTCGCCGATCGCAGAGTTTCTACCGCACCATAGCTTTTCATGGACAGTTGCCCTGGGTCGAATAGAGAAACCACCATCCATTCAACAAGCAATACGCAGCTGAGCGCTGAACTATGAAAATGACCAAATAAGGGCATGTCAGCCCAACCCCGTCGGCTGAACAAAAAGCAAAACTCAGGTCGAGCCTACCAGACCAGATCATAATACAATGTCCAAGTCTGTTAGTCAGGTCAGGGAAACAAGTTGTGACATGGCAATGACCCAGCACCCCCTGGGGTAGTTGACGACTAAATGGCTTCGGCCTACCCATCAGTCAAAGCCTGTGTGTTTCAACAAGTAGACTTTCCGAAAGGGGGTCCTCCTGGGGTCAGGTTGTATCGCCAAAGGCACCGAGTGCTTACCCAATCGATCTAAAGAGGGACGAAAGATAACTCTTTTGTTTCGTCGCTTTTATTGCGCCACATCATTTCGTTGTTAAACAGTTTTTGATGTGTCTCTGAAGGAGCAAATCTCATTTTTCAGTGATCTGTACATTCCACTTGAGTATTTGTTCACTGAAGGAACTGATTGTGAAACCATCTAGGTTTCTTTCTCGAATTGCAAGGCCCCCCTCTTCGAGGTCTTCGCGGCAGGTTGGATATACCTCTCATGTAAACCTGGTCATATGCGCACGTAGAACATACACCATACGATTACAAACAAGGAATACAACATCGAGTCGCACTAATGATGACAACACACTCACACAAGAATACAACGATACAGATATTTGAAAGCCCCAAAAAATTCGTCTTTATGATGCCAATTCGAGTTTGACTCTCTTCGCCATCCCTGCTGTATTATAAAGGTCAGCCCATGTGCAGAATGGAGCGCAATGTCAATCATCATCACCTCTATCGCTCTCCTCCTGCTCTTCACGAACGTGCTTGAGGTTCCCTGGAGCCGCACCTGCTCGAAGCATAAACCAGTCAGTCCCCAGAATATCGATGAACTTGTTTGACGGAAACGGACCTCGTCTTGCAAGCCTTGGATCGCGTGTCTTCTGGTAGTTCTGATTAGAACTTGAACACGGCTTCGAAACATCATTCCGCGGCTCAGCCTTGATGTGCGTCTCTTGTGGTTCGGCCTTGACGCGAGCCATGTATGGCCCTTCTGCATGGGTCGGTGATGCGAGAGTCGTTGACCGTTCCCTCGACACGTCTCTCAGTAAAGACCCTGCTTCGTGATCAGCATGGTTTGAGGCAGTCAGTGTAATTTGTCGAATCTTACCGTTCATGGGTTCCTGTTTGACGATGCCAGGAGCCCGGGTCTCGGGACGATGGCCGCTGCCGCTTGGGACGGTATTAAGATAGTCTGGCGGAAGGCTAGTCATTGCTGCCAACAGTGCCGCCGAGGGTTCGTAATTATCCTCATCTGGATGTTCTTCAGAACCTCTCCAGAAGATAACATACAAGCACCTTACATTTCACTGTTGGTGAAAGCTGTTTTCCGTTATAACCCGAAAGCCCTTGGCCATAGTCCTTGGGCAAAGTGGCGAAAGCTGTGAGGAGAGCAGAAGACGGCTCGTATTCTTCGTCTGCCGCCAAGTCTATCAGCATTGAAAGTGATGTCAAACATCTGGTCGATTCATTCACCTTTGACTACAGGTAACGCAGCACTCTTCGGTTCTTTCTTCACCGGGAACGACGGCGCTGAGCGCGACAGGTCATCGGTTGAGCATCATTGAAGTGATGGTAGAACAAGAAATTTTGGCACTCTACCTTCGTCTGGAGGAAGCGGATGATCCCTAAGCTCTTCTTTCTTTACTAAGAGGATGGAGTTAAGGAAGTCATCCGTTTCGTCGACTGGAAGGTGACAGTGAGTTTCGGACGGAAATAAAGCGCGATCGACCTCAGAAAGATGCGCATACATTTGGGTATTTCGTCTTCTTGTTTCATGGATGATCGTTTGGCGGAGGCGAGCAAGGGTAATACCTTTTCTTCCTTGATGTGGTCCTTGTATTCTGAAAGGTGTGACAAATGTACATCATCTACTGAATAGTTTGTTGTAAGACAATCGAAAATTTGAAAATGCGGCACACCTTCGTATGGGTCTCGCTTCAGACCGGGAAGGCAATGCGATGAGAACCACCATCATAACCAAAACAAGAGCTGACCTTCTCTAGAGGCGGCCTCGATTGGACTGGGAGGGTTGTGGGCTCCATGATGACATTGATGGGCGGTGCGCTGGTGTTGCGTGGTCGGAGAGCGTAAGCGACATGACTTGGAGGAACCGGAGCAAGCGACGGAGACGGATACGGTGACTGGATGGGGAAATTGTCTGGTATCGATTCGTAAGTTGGTATATGAGCAGCCCAGCCTCAACAAGAAAAAAAATTAGATTTCGACAAAAAAAACTTCAATCGACCAAGGAACATACCTCGTGGACCAGGGTTCAGATAGGTTGCAAAATTATACTCGTAAACGTATGAGACTCGTCCTTCAGTAGTTTGATTCCAGGGAGAAGACAAAAACTTTGCATGTTGGTGTGCTCCGACGAACGGATGGGCATCAAAAACCGTTGAGAACTCGACGATGATATTGGTATGCTAGCAGAGGGCGGAAATCAGCGGTACAAAGACCTGAGGAAGTACTGCTTACTTGCTTCTGGGTATATACTATGTCGACACGCATGTCCGGGTAGTCATCTGCGAGCATCACCTCGAACCAAGCGGCAACATTGTTGATAAAAAACGGGCTGCTCGGCGTTCCCCAAGGGTTGACCACGACGAAAAACGTCCCATCTGGTTTGACTGCCTGTGAGAGTTTGACGAATATGTTCCGCGTTGGTTTGGTTGTTGAACGGCTTTGGTAAAGGCCCAACCTTTTTTTTCTTTCCCATAGAATGGATATTTGACTTAGGATATATGCAGTGCTTTGCGTAACTGACTAGTTCTCAAGATTTGAAATTTGAAGCTATTGAAGGTGGTCGTTTGAAAGGAACGGTGTGGTTATGTAAGCGTCACGCGTCATGCTGATTGTCACAGCCGCTCAAGTTGAACTACTCCTCGTCGGAAGACGCAAACGCCAGACGTCCAGTTACTCCGGTACTCAACATATTCATATACCTACCTTCCAATGGTGATGGTACACCTCGCCTCGCGCTTGCTGGTGGCACAGCCTATTTTCTACGTCTTCTTGCGCCTTGAAAAATTTGCGAGGTGATCTTCCCTTCAGGCAATGACTAGGATTACTCTTCATCTCAACGTTCGATTCGGCGAAACTGCATCTAGGTCATCGTCGATACCATTAGGCTTTGATCGCGAAAAAAAGCCCTACTACTTATTTTCTATTTGGTCAGTTATCAAAAGAGAGCATATGTGTGTCCTTTAGAATTCTGACTACTACCCTCTGGCAGAGCGCCCCTACGGCGCCAGGGGGTGTTGACGATAGTGCTGCAATCGTATGCTTTCATCTATCGGCAATACGTGGTTGAGGGCGGCACCTCCGTCAACAAACGAAAGATTCGGCTTCACGGACGAACCTATCGTTGCTTCTCAGGAAAGGTATGTACGTGAATGAACACCATAGAAATGCCTGCTGAAGAAAGGTACCTGTTTCAAAAAGTCGCTTTTGCAAACATCTCAAGTCTAATTCAATTCAACCCTGAGCACTGCCGCTCTGGAACCACCATGAAACAGCATTGAGATCCGGGGATCTCCTTACATTACCTTTAAACCCGCCAGCCCCTCAATCGATCGCCATCCACACAGCCTCCATGGAAGCAGCCTACCTCCCAGGCCTTCCTCCCGTTCCCCGTCATGCATCCGCGGCAACACCGACCAATGCGGACCGCAGCACGTATGGCATTCTCTGGAGTTGCATCGTGACCATATTCGCCTGCACTTGGATAGCGCTTCACCCTAACATTGAAGTCAACCAAACCTCAATCCAAGTCACGCTTTTTCGCATCAAACTTATGCTCGTCGCCCTGTTGACGCCGGAACTTGTCATTCTGTGGGCTGTGAGGCAGTGGTTGGCATCGCGTGAGCTGGCGAGGCAGTACAAAGGTACTATACATACGTCCACTTGATGTCCTTTGTTCATGGACTGTTTTAGCGTGGGGCTGGACGCGGACCCATGCATACTTTGCGTTGATGGGAGGGTTTCTGTATAAGGAAACTGAAGCGGCCCCTGGTCACATTCTGTCTCCTTATCACCTTGAAACTTTCGTTCAAAGCCGCAGGGTAGATATCACAGAAGCAGAAATAATGGACAAAAGTAAAGGCGACATCGTCTCGAAAGCCCTCGCTTTAGGTCAAACATCGTGGTTCATCACTCAGCTCCTAGCGCGGGTGGTTTATCGACTACCGATCACCGAACTCGAGCTCGCCACAGTCGCGTTTGCTTTTCTCAATTTCGCCACCTATTTTTTCTGGTGGAACAAACCCCAAAACTTGGCTTGTCCTCTCAGAGTATACGGCGTGCCAGGGGAATCACTAACATTGTCGGATGGGCATTCAACAACGCCGTCTTTTTTGCGTTTTTCGTCGTCCGATTCGAGTCTGCCGCAGAATGCCAATGAGCTCATAGAGACATTCCCGAGACCATTCTGGGCCCTTCAAGACCCAATTCAGCCAATCGACATCCTACCATCCACATGGCCACCCACGAGGAGTGAGCCAGACCTTCCAGCGCCAGTCCATTCTAGCCGACTTTCTTTGGAGTCCCTTCCGGCTGATCCACCTTACCGTCCCTCCCGTCAGTCTACCGCTCCCGACCCCACGTTTCGGAGTGCAACCTCGGGGCAATCTTGGAACCGTCAGTCAGTGGTGGGCCTTACACAGTTCATTCGGAAGTGCGTCGCAGAAGCTGAAAATTTTGCAAAGTTCGTCAGGCACTACAGTCACTCGTCCTTCGTTTTGTCTATTGATAGAGAGAACTCTTAGGTATCTGCGTCGTTATCCATACGATGATATACTTCCATCCCTGCTGATGAAAATTTTTCGGTGGACATTAACTCTGTTGCGGGCTTTGGAAGGCATTCAGAGATGTTTCCTGCGCCAATTTCTCCGGTTCATCTGGAGGCCAGGAAACTATGCCTGCGATCCACTGCTTCTCCCTAAGGTTGACGGCATGTGCTACTACTCGGGCCAACTACCCCGAAAGGATAGATACATTGCCTTTGCAGTCGCGTCAGGTTTTGCAGTTGTATTTGGAGCGACGCACACTCTAGCCTGGTCTTTCAACTTCCCTTCTCGGGCGGAACAGCTTATGTGGCGTACAGCTGCAGGGTTGGTGACAGGACTCCCACTGTATGGTTTCGTCCAATTCACCTGGTACAGTCCACGTAATACTGTTCCAACGCAAATGGCCATCAGGCTGCATGCATTTTCTGCCTTTGTTTATCTACTTTCGCGGCTCATTCTGCTAGTTCAGATGTTCGCTCTATTGAGAGCGACACATCCGGGAGTGCATCAAACAGTTTCTTGGACTAGCATTAGTCATCAAAGTTTGCCGTCAATCTACTGTTCTTCTTCGACGAGAGTGGTTTCGAGGCTCAAACAATCCACAGGAAAAATAGATGTTTTGCATCGTATTATCGACCTCCGTGACCTACACGCCCGGTCGTGTCAGGTCGAAATCAAACAAGGAAAAACACATTCATACGTACCATCATGTGTAGCGTCGTGCGGTGCTCTTCTGTGATTCCTTGCTTATGCATTTTCTGCATCACAGGATCTTCGACAGGATTGTCACAAATTCCATTCTTCAACCATCTGGTCCTTCTGACGGTGCGGTCCTGATGTTCACCAAGCCCCAGAATCTTCTGATTCAGCACTGGAAATTCATCCGATGCGAGTATCTGCACCTTATTGTATGCCGTGAGGATGAGCCATTGACGTTGTAATGACCTCCTGAGTTGACTGAGTAGCACAGTGTCGCGTCGCTAGTTTGCTTCTGGGCCCTTGGTGACTCGGATTTATGAATCAAGATACTCTGTTTCGGTAGTGGTTCACTCAGCCTAATCGCTGTCGGGTTATGATTGGCCAATGGATGTTCTTCGCTGCAGTTCCGACTCGGGGAGAGTTTATGAGGATCCCCAACCTTTGAGATGATGTTGGGCAATCAAATTGCTGAAAACTCCGACCTGCCACAACGCAGGAAGCGTGGCAGACTACCAATTTTGGTCGTGTTGAAAATGAGGATCCTGCGTCCTGATATCATTCGAATTATGCATCTGTAAAACCCGAGGGGAAACGGGTCTGAAATGGGCAAGATCGTCAAGCTGGGCGATTGAATTTGAGACGGAGATCCCCGAACAGCGACATATATATGAAGGCCCTCAGTGGACAAAAACATTTGACCTTTGCACTCTGCTGATCTGGGTTTCATGACTTCGATTTCGGATTCGGATGCTTCGGATGCTGTGTAATCCTCATTACTTTACTTGAAAACAACAACATGTCATACAAAAACAATGGAACTACAATCCAAACAAGGAGCGAAGCCACAAAACGCAGAATTTCACTGAGAAACCAAGAGCCAAAGTGGTAGTTCCAGGATGAGGTCAAATGTTTGTGGATGTCGACAGGTTTGGTTTGGCCATTATCAGTTTCAATTTTGATTTCGGAACCTTCCGGAAGTCTGATTTCGGAATCAGAACCTTGACTGGTCAACCTTCATCACGAAAATGAGGAAAAATCAAAATAGCTAAGTAATGTATTATTTACTCATATACCCCCAATAATTGGCATCAGGCATATCAGAATGATAGGACCAAGGATATGAATCGGTGATGAAGCCCCTTGAGATGCATACAGATTGAGGAGCAGCTTTAATACAAGCCTGAACATATGTGTCTCCAGTAGAGGAATGAAAAGTATGAGACTCATGCCAAAATGTGAATGGACAATGGTGAATCAAGTCAGACATCTTTTTATTATGCTGCAAACTAGTCATGGTGAAAACAATATTCTGCTATACTTAAGATCTAGCACAATTCTGATGCTGCTAGATATGAATAGACAGTGTTGTGCCAGTCAAGACATAAGCATTTCATGATTCAGGATGTCATTGAATACAACAACCAATTTCATTCTGCTATTTTTGAAATTCAGTGTAATTCTGATGTTGCTAGATATGAATAGCCAGAATCAAGCCAGACATCTTTTTATTGTGCTGCAAACTAGTCATGATGAAAATGATGACCAATTTCATCCTGCTATACTTGAGATCCAGCATGATTCTGATGCTGCTAGATATAGATAGGCAGTGTTGTGCCAGTCAAGTATTTCTGGCAGTGATCAGCATCAAAGGCTCACAGATTATCTTGTTCTGCAACATAGAGATGTCAGTTGGTTCACAAAAAGTATTTCTGGCCATGATCAGCATCAAAGGCTTGCAGATTATCTTGTTTGTAGATTTCTTTGTCACACGAAAGATCTAACACAATATAGAGATGTCAATGTCAGTTGGTTCACAAAAAGTATTTCTGGCCATGATTAGCATCAAAGGCTTGTAGATTACCTGTAAGGGCGACCTTACGATCCAAGACTCGAACTCAGATACTTGCAAGGGAGATCCAAAGTTTAGATTGAGCAGTCTGATAAGTAATACAACACACACCTTGCAAGGGAGATCCGAAGAGAAAGTTCTAAGGATTCCCCTGCAAGCTAGCGAGATAAATAGTAAAATGAGATATGAAATAAGAGATAAAACGAGACGCATGAATGATGAGCAATGATTGGGAGTAGCGATGAAGGATGAATGGAAACAAGATGAATGATAGTACCTGCGATCCGACATGCGGAGTAGCGGATGGGGGCAGAGTCGTCGGATGCGGAGAGGCAGATAAGATGTTGGAGACAGCGGATACAATCAGAGGACATCGGAGATGGTGGAATAGAAAGGAAAGGAAGAAAGGAAAGGAAAAGTAAAAAGTGAAAGTGGTTGCCCTTACATCACCCCCCCTTCAAGGCACGGCGTCTCGACGTGTCAGGCGAAACGAGTCGAATATCGCGGCGGATTGCAGAGCTCCCAGATGGCATCAGTAGAAGTCACGGACTAGGTGCGGAGCGTGGACATTGTCTTCTGCTTCCCAGGAATTCTCTTCGTAGCCATATCCCTTCCATTTGACCCAGAATTGAAGCTTGCCTCGATGCAGTCGGCTGTCCAAGAGGTTTTCAACATCGTACTCCAATTCTTCTCCGACTACCATCGGAGGCGGAGGAGAGCGGACTTGGCATCAGAAAGGGTCATCGGGAACTAGTGAAAGTTTGACGACATGGAATACTGGATGAACGCGGGACATGGAAGGGGGAAGGCGAAGTTCGTAGGCATGTGTTCCGACAGGTCGGACCACTGGGAAAGGGCCTACATATCGATGTGCAAGTTTCTTTGTGGGTCGGGTGGTTTTGAGGTCTGATGAGTCTAAAAAGACCTTGTCCCCCGGGCGGAATGTCGGAGTGGTGCTCCGATGCTGGTTGTAGTATCGCGCCATGTCGTCTTTTGCCTTTGTCAGTGCTGTGCGAGCCTCCTCTAGAGCGGACTTCATCCGCTGGCTGAAATCTGCTATCGCCTCGATCTCCGTCCACTTCTCGCGAGGTTCGAATCCCATGCGCGGATGGTGGCCGGTGTCAATGTAGAATGGAGTTTGACGTGTTGATGCGTGGAAATGGTTGTTGTATGCAAATTCCGCCATCGGAAGCCATTCGTCCCAATCGTCTTGACGTTCATTGACGAATAGGCAAAGGTATCGTTCCAATCCTTGATTGACCCGCTCCGTCTGTCCATCCGACTGTGGATGGTAGGCTGTCGAGGCAGCAACCTTAATGTTAAGCAGCCTGTATAGTTCGCGCATGAACTTGGTGACAAACTGTGGTCCTCGGTCGGAGACAATGGCCTCCGGTAGTCCGTGGAGTTTCCAGACATTTTGAACATAGGAGTGTGCAGTCCCGAGTGCGGAGATGTTGGAGTGTGTTGGGATGAAGTGTCCCTGCTTCCCTACTGAGTCCACTATGACCATGATAGCGTCGTAGCCGTGGGCTTCTGGTAGTTCAGTAATGAAGTCAACACTGGTTACTTGCCATCGCTCTGTGGGGACCAGTAGCGGATTGAGCTCTCCGGAGGGCGGAGTGTGTCGGACCTTGGTGCGGAGGCATGGGTCGCATGTCTTGCAATATTGACCTATTAAACGAGACATGTGTGGCCACCAGTAATTGCGCGACACCAGTTCCAAGGTTTTCCACCATCCAGGATGTCTGGCCACCGGAGTGTCATGGTGTTGTGTGAGGATCCGATGACACAGTTGGGGATTGTTAGGAACATAGATACGATCCCTGAAGTAGAGCAAACCTTCCGCTTGCCTCCACTCTGCACTACGGACAGATCCCGCTCTGATGGTCAGAAGGGATTTGACGACCTCTGCCACACTATCCTCCAGTAACCCCTCTCGGATTCCCTGTCGGACCTGGCGGAGGACGTCGCGTTCTTCCCCTTGAACAGTTACCCCACGCATTGCTCGCACTGCAAACAATTCTGGTCGAAGAAGGATGATGTTTTCATTGTCCCACGATCCGTCTCCGTGGTCCGCTCGTCGGGACAAAGCATCGGACTTGCCCATGGACTTGCCAGGTCGATGGTGCATTTTGAAATCGAAACGAGCAAGGTATAAGGACCATCTAGCCTGTTGTCGATTTAGTTTTTGAGCTGTCATGAAATACTCAAGATTTTTGTGGTCCGTCCAAATCTCCACTGTCTTCTCTGCTCCTTCAAGGAAGTGCCTCCACTCCTCCAATGCGCGGACCACCGCCAACATCTCCTTGTCGTAGATCTTGTAGTTGCGTTCCACCGGACTTAGGCTTTTGGAATAGAATGCGACAGGGTGCCACTTACCATCCTCTGTTGGTTGGGACAGTACTGCTCTGGTTGCAAAGTCCAAGCTATCCGCTTCTATCCGCCACTCCTTTCCATGATCAGCTAAGACCAGGATCAGAGCGGATGTAATCCTCCGCTTCAACTCCGCAAATGCGGACACTTCTTCCTCCTTCCAAGACCAGAGGTGCCCTTTCTTCGTGAGCTCGAAAAGAGGGTGCGTGATGTCCAAAAACCCTTCAATAAAACGGCGATAGAAGTTAGTGAATCCCAGAAAGGACTGTACTTCTCGGACGTTTGTCGGAGCAGGCCACTCCGCGACCCTCGCTACCTTCACCGGATCCATCTCTATATGTCCTTGTTCAATAATAAGGCCTAGGTATTCAATGCGTGTTTGTTCAAACTTGCATTTCTCTGGTTTTAGATAGAGTTTGTGTTTGCGAAGTCGTTCCAGTACAATCCGTGTGACTCTCCAATGCTCCGCAAGGGTCTCCGTGAAGATGAGTATATCGTCGAGGTAAACACAGACTACACCTTCAGTGATAAGGTCCTGAAAGATCTCGTTCATCATAGTCTGGAATGTGGATGGACTATTAGTGAGGCCGAAGAACATCACCAATGGTTCATAGAGTCCATGATTGGTCCAAAAAGCGGCCTTCCACTCGTCTCCAGGTTTTATCTGCACATTGTTGTAGCCCCAGCAGATGTCGAGCTTGGTGAAGTATTGGGCACGTTGAAGTTTATTGATCAGTTCGGATATGAGCAGAAGTGGATACTTGTTTTTGATAGTTTTGGAATTTAGTGACCAGTAGTCTTGTACAAGATGAAGGGAGCCATCCTTCTTCTTGATGTAGAATACCAGAGATGCCATCAGAGACTTGGAAGGGCGGATCTGACCAGTTGCAAGGTTTTCCTCCAAAAACACGTTGAGTTCCTTCTGTTCGTTCGGAGCAAGCGGATATACCTTACAACCCGCCGGGGAGGCGTCCGGAACAAGTTCAATGGTGTGGTCCCAAGTCCGCTCTTCCAGTAAGGTGTCAAAAGAGGTCTTTGAGAATACGTCTTCGAAGTCAAACAAGTGGTCTGGTACAGAGTTGCAGAAAGATTTAGATTTTTGGTTACTGAGGAAGGCCTCCGATAGACATTGTGAGATATTGGATGAAGCACGGATGAACTCCACCTCCGCGGGTACTGTTCCAACAAAAAGGCAGTCTCCCTCCTCAAACTCATCCTCTTTCTCAGCATCTTCTGCTAACTCCTCCGCTTCCTCTCCTTCTGTGACATCCTCCACCCATGGGCCATGTGGAGCCTCCTCCTCTAGACCAGACGTCGGAGTGGAACCCATCCGACAGGCTCGGATGTGGACCTGTTCAAACTTCCGCTCCTTCTGCTCTTGGGCTGCCTCCTGGTGGCATGTCTGGCATCGTGCAGGACACCGGCTCATCTTCACTTCCCCTGATGTCCAATCTACCTCGGGGTTGTGTTCTTTGAGCCAAGTGAAGCCTAACACGATTTCTTGTTTTCCCAAACTTGTGACTGCAGGCTGGGTCCGTTCCGAGTGATCCCAATAGCGGAGCACTACATCCAACACCTCCGTTATTGCTCCGGCCTCGTTTGGAGTTCCGTTGATGTTGTATACTGGAATTGCGCATTGTAGTTTTCGAGTAGAGAGTTGATGTTTCTCAACCAGAGTGCATTCAATAAACGATCCTGTTGCCCCACTGTCGAGTAAGGCCTTTTGTGATAGTGTGTCTTTGGTGTTGGTAGTTTCAAGAACTATGTCTAGTTCAATAGAATTGTCGGAGTGAGCGGAGGCGAGGGCATATTGTTTTGGAAGCCGACGCTCCCATTTAGAGAGGCAGAGGCGGATGGGATTTGCGGAGTTGGGTGTGACTATGGGATCATTTGCAGGCTTAGAGATGGAGGGTATAGGATCATATTGTTCCATAAATAAGGCAGCATAACGATTTTTAGCAGACAACGAGGGCGCACTGTTCACTCGCTGTGGGGAGGAAAATCCTCCTGTCCTTCCTCCGACTCCGCAGACTCCGTGGGCAGAACGGAGTTGCCTTCCGCTGTGTCCTTGACCATGAGTTGTTCCATAACAAACTCGTCCTGCTCCTCCGTTGTCATGAAGCGAACATTGAAGCGAAGGGGGCATTCACGACTAAAGTGACCCGTTTTGTTACATCTGAAGCATGCATTGGCATTCTTGCCTTTGATGCATGAAGTATCAATGTCCATTGCATTGGGGTCCCTTGTCAGCGGAGTGGATGCGGATGCAAGCGGAGCTGTGCGCGGAGTGAATGGAATGTAGGGGCGAGGGAATACTGAGGTGCCAGGTACTCTTGGTCCGACAACATTGCGGAAGGCAGAGGTGCAGGTCGGAGCAGTGGCTTTGAAGGCTTTGTTGGCAATCCTATTGTCGTCATTGACTTGTGCTGCAGAGTACCACTCATTGGGGTTGTCATCCGCAGCTCGTCCGTGGGTCAGGGTGGCAATCTCGTTCTGAATGTCAGAACGGAGACCATGGCGGAATTTGAGTACGATGTTGGTATCCTCCTGATATCCCGCTTTGTCAATGTAGTCTTTGAACTCATCAATATAGGTCTCGACATCCCGTTGACCTTGATAATAGGATTCTCCTTCGAGGATCAGTCTCGCGTCCTGTTCCTCATTCTTCGGAGTGAACTCCGCTGTAAAGACTGCACAGAAGTCCACCCAAGTCCGATAAGGCGGAGCACCAGTCCTCCGCTCCTGTCGGATAATGCGATCCACAAAGCGTGCTGCACGTCCACTCTTCATGAAAGATAAAGCCCAATAAATTTTAGTGTGGTCGTCTGCGAACTGTTCCGGAGCCAGCCCCATAAACAATTCACAGGAGTTTAGAAAGGTCCAGCCATTTGTGCGTGATCCATCGAAGTCCAACGGATTGGCAGGTTTTGCTCGATGCACACCTGGATTGGCCGGAGCGGAGCAGGCATAATAGCGGGTGCGGGAGCAGGTGGGATAGGTGGCGGAGCTGGGGCAGGAATTGCGTTGAAGGCGAGGAGGAGTTGGTCAAGTTGAGTCGAGATATCAGCGAGAGTTTGACGTTGTTCCTGGAACTCGTGCTCGAGCTGTTCAAGGCGATTGGGGTCGTCCACTACTATGTGCGGAGCAGAATCACCAGTTACGGAGAGGTAATTAGAAGAACTGGAAGGGGTGTGAGATGTATCGGAGTCAGACGCGGACAAAGCTGCTCCAAAGCGCGGAATCGTGACAACGATGCAATCGGACCCGGTCCAATTAGAAGAGAACTTTCTACTGTAAGGGCGACCTTACGATCCAAGACTCGAACTCAGATACTTGCAAGGGAGATCCAAAGTTTAGATTGAGCAGTCTGATAAGTAATACAACACACACCTTGCAAGGGAGATCCGAAGAGAAAGTTCTAAGGATTCCCCTGCAAGCTAGCGAGATAAATAGTAAAATGAGATATGAAATAAGAGATAAAACGAGATGCATGAATGATGAGCAATGATTGGGAGTAGCGATAAAGAATGAATGGAAACAAGATGAATGATAGTACCTGCGATCCGACGTGCGGAGTAGCGGATGGGGGCAGAGTCGTCGGATGCGGAGAGGCGGATAAGATGTCGGAGACAGTGGATACGATCGGAGGACGTCGGAGATGGTGGAATAGAAAGGAAAGGAAGAAAGGAAAGGAAAAGTAAAAAGTGAAAGTGGTTGTCCTTACAGCCACTGCCACCGTGCCGCCCGCAATATATGTAGTGACTTTGCCAGCCCATTGATTGAACTCACTTTCGTGACTCATGTGACCCTTCTCGTTGTTGATACTATGCAATCACGATGCTCCTGTGGACGGACATTCAACGATCCTGGCGCATTCAAGAACCATCAAAACAAATGCCAAGTAAGCAAAATGTTGAAACTTTTCCCATCACGTAGATTAGATTAGATTACATCACATGACCTTTACATATCTTCATTACATACTTGTTTGGTTGGTACAAACAGTAGTACGGTATATAAGACCAGGAAACTGTCAATATCAACAAGTTGTCTCTTGACTCTTAACCAGCTCCATCGCTCTCACCAGCCTCAACCGCTCTCACTAGCCTTACCCCCTCCAAACCATGTAAGTGACCATAGCGGTATCGTAGAGTACTTCCACTGTAGCTATGTTGCTCAGTACACCTGTGGCTAGCGCCCAGGTGGAACTTCAACAGGTTATGGGCCCCGGATAGCAGAGGGACTTGGGAAACGCTGGCAACAGCGAGTACCTGCCCACTCTACCCTGGTTGGCAAAGAACCGATCGAAAGATCTAGGTTCTGAGTCATACTTCTTCACATATGAACCTGGGAACGTCATTACGACAAGTACCTGTCATGAGACGTCCCTAAGGGGATTGACCTAGTACACTCCATGTGGAAACGTTGATCGCACCTTATACGTTTCTGACATATAAAGGGTTTTCCCATGACCGCTATTCCTGAAGGGAATATGTCATAAGGAATCATTCAATTGTTTTCTCGAATCATATTCATAACACATCACTGATTGAGAACCCTTTTTAGATTCATTCACAATGTCTACCTCTCGTTCTGCCCTCGACACAATCACTGCCTTTGACGGCATCGACTACCGGAGCTGGGCCGAGAAAATGAAGTCCTACCTCCTCCATCAAGGAGTCTGGCGCCTTGTTTCTGGCGACATCCCCCGCCCTGTCATCGCCGACTTCACCACCACAGTCTCCACCCCTGGCGCCACTGCTACTGCTCCCCCTGTGCTGGCTACCACGGTTGACCAACCCGGCTTCCGCAAGGAAGAAAAAGCCTGGATCAGGGACGACGACGTAGCTCTTGGGGCGATACGCCTGAAGGTCTCCGAGGCGATCAGACGCCACATCAAGGACGCCACTTCCTCAAAAGACGCCTGGAAGTCATTAAAGGATGCCTACTCCAAGGTATCCCCGGCTGTCATCTTCAGCGACTTCAAGGCCGCCGCCACCTACAAGCTCTCTGGACGCGACCCCGTCCCCGAAATCGAACGCCTCGGGTCTCTTTTCGCTCGGCTCGCCGATTCAAACTTTGACGTCCCCGATCTGATGCAGGCAATGATCCTGGCAAATGCAATTCCCGACGCCTGGTCGTCACTGTCCACCGCCCTCTTCCAGGTCTATGACGCCGACGATTTCACCTACAAGGCCGTCGCCGAAAGCATCATATCAGAGTACCGGCGCAAGTATTCGATTGGGTCCACTCGCACGTCCAACGAGCAGGCCCGGAAAATTTCCGGGACAAAGCGAAAGGGGCAGGACCCCAAATGGGAAAGGCAACAGAAGCCGAGTACCTCGCAGAACGATGCTGACGAGCAGCCTAACTCGACCGACCATAGTACCGCTTCTGAAAAGAAGAAGGGAAAAGGACGATGGCGCAATCAGAAGAAAAACGCCAACACTGCGGACAACGCGTCCGACCATGTGGAAGAAACGGTTGAGTTCGTTGCTCCCGCCATCCACTTCCCTCCTCTTCCGACACCGTCCTTCACAACCGTCACTGGTCGCGGGAAAACGACAAGTACCACCCAGCCCGATTCCGCAAGTATGCAGTCGCTCCTGCAGCGTATGAACCCCCCTCCGTCACAGTACACCGGGCTTCCTTCTGGAAAACCATCCGTGTGGAAAAAGAACGACCATGTCCGCAAACTCGCGCGCGGCATTGGTGCTCGCCCCTCAGGATCGAATCTTCGTATGCTAGACACCATCATTCCTGACATCGACGAAAGGCCGGCTAAACAGCGTCGCGTAGCCCCGTCGATAGAAGAATCGCTGAAAATGATG
The DNA here is from genome assembly GCA_963565915.1 of Entoloma clypeatum. Classification (NCBI taxonomy): domain Eukaryota; kingdom Fungi; phylum Basidiomycota; class Agaricomycetes; order Agaricales; family Entolomataceae; genus Entoloma; species Entoloma clypeatum. Next base: position 1,282,744 of record OY751485.1, on the reverse strand, counting down.
GACATAGACCATCAAAGCGAGCGGATGGGGCCGGAACAATTCGAAGATGGGCTGATTGAACTTGACGGTTCGTCACATATTTCTCTCAAACTTGACCAAATGGGAAACGCTAATAATCACGCACAGACGTTTGAATACATATTAGCTAGTACCGATGCAGATAGTATAGATCTCTTTAGCGATGATCTGTACAAAAAATATATCAAACATTCCGCGTCCTGCACACACTGCAAAGAGAGAGAACACGCTCAGTGGATCTTAGATTCCGGCGCATCATTACACTTTACCCATGAGTTCAAAGACTTCGCGTATTACAGGCCTCTCAAGGCTAAGCGATTTGTCCAAACAGCTGCAAAGGGAAAGAAACTGGAAATTCTCGGAGTTGGGGCCGTTCCAGTACGGCATACCCTGAATGGGGAAACTAAAACCCATCTCCTACGACCGGTATTTTATATTCCGGATATGGACACACGTCTATTGTCCCTAGGCGTCTTCCTTAACCATGGTTACAAAGTTGATGGAATGCGCGGAGAAATTAATATTTCTAAAGGGCTGAACAAAATACAGTTTTCGCCTCATTTCATCGGACAAACCATCTACTGGTTAGACACTGAAATACGCTATGACCAAATCCACGCGATCTCTAGCGAAATCACTGTTGAAACCTGGCATAAACGTCTTGGCCACCCAAATGACCAGGCGCTTAATAAAATTCCCACTAGTACCAAAGGAGTACCCAGGACGTTAGTACGTGAGAAATCACAGGAAAACTGCACGGGGTGTCTAAAAGGGAAAATGCCGAATCAATCTTATCCTAACTCGACGACAAGGGCTGTCAAACCCTTTGATTTGATCCATTCGGATTTGAAGCAGATATCCACAGCATCGTACCATAAGTACAAATATTTCCTTACCTTTTTGGACGATTTTTCATCCCATGTCTGGGTCATCTTGCTTAGGAAGAAGTCAGGCGCCATCACGGCGCTGAAACAATTCCTTGCGATGATCCAGAATCAATTTGCCGCTACCCCTAAAAAGTGGCGGGTTGATGGAGGAGGAGAATTTGACGAATACAAGGATGTACTTGCCGATCATGGAATTCTGATCGATGTCACGCTCCCATATCAGCACCAGCAGAATGGTAGAGCAGAAAGGATCAATCGAACACTATGGGAAAAATCTCAGGCATTGCGCTTCGATGCATGCTTACCGCCCATGTGGTGGGAATTCTGTTTGGAACACGCAGCATTTCTCTACAACAGAACCCCCATGCAGCGTCTTGAATGGAAAACCCCTTACTTCAGGGTGACCAATGAGATCCCCGACATGTCTAGTGTCAGAGTATTTGGATGTCAGGCATATGTATATATCCCAAAGGAGAAACGTAGGAACTCCCTGGAATCAAGATCACGATTGATGATTTATCTCGGATCGAAACCAGGGGTCAAAGGATACCGCTTCATGGATCCTGAGAACAACACGATTTTCATGGGCGGGAAAGCTATCTTTGATGAAAGCAAGTACCCTAGATGCCACATTGACCCGTTGCCAGAAAACCACCCAGAAATGGAAAACCCAGAGCCGGCTGATGAGTTTGAGGATCTCATTCCCGGCAGCAATGATGACGATAGTCACAACGAAACACCTCATATCCCAGTTCCCATTGAACAGGATCAACCTGAATCAGACAACGAACTGCCTGCCAGTGAGCCTGATGACGAACCGCGAGTACCCACTCCGGAACCCGAGCAAGTACCAGATCGACCGATCAGGGAACGACGAGTTCGGAAGATGCCAGGAAGCATCTATGGGGAAGACACTCCAGCGTCTGATCTTGAAAAATTAGATCGAAGACGGAGATTGGGCGGTCAAACGGCATGGATGAATGATCTCCTGATGGAGGCAATGTCAGTCCAAGTTGGCATCGTTGAAATGTCCCATAAAGACATATACCCTCTTCCAAATAAAGAAGACTGGTATGCGGCTGAACGTAAAGAGCTAGACATGCTCAAACGCCGCGGGGTGATCACGGAGCTAGTACCCCTGCCTGCAGGGAGGAAAGCTCTAAGGAACAAATGGGTTTACAACGAAAAGTCCGACGGGCGTCTGAAAGCGCGCCTCGTCGCAAAAGGCTTCTCACAGGTAGAAGGGATCGACTTTGATCAGATCTTCTCACCAGTCGTAAGATATGAAACCGTCCGATTAATACTGGCATTGACAGCCCTTGAAGGGTGGTTCATGACTCTTTTGGACGTCTCATCAGCCTTCCTCTATGGAACCCTCCGTGAAGTCATTTACATGTGACAGCCTGAGGGCTACATAGTAAAAGGGAAAGAACACCTCGTGTACCAACTATTCAAAGCTCTATATGGACTTAAGCAGGCCGCATTAGCCTGGTGGAGGGAACTTGATTCCTCCATGAAAAAGCTCGGCTTTGTCCGGCTTCACTCCGATGCGGGAGTGTTCATTCACAAAAGTACCAACGGGGAAATTGTAATTGCCGTCATCTATGTCGACGACTCTGCTTTTCTCGGCACAAACCGGGAATATACGCTAGAAAAGAAGAAGGCCTTCATGACAACATGGGAATGTAGGGACCTAGGTCACCTAGTGCCCGATGGGGAACCAAAGGAATTTCTCTCAATCCAAATAAGGCAACGTGGGAAGAGGATCTTCATTGATCAAGTACCTTACCTTGAGAAAATTCTGGCACGCATGGGGATGAGCGAATCTAATGCCACCCATACCCCACTCCCTACGGGCTACAAACCCATGGCGTCCGAAGATGAACCCAATGCGGAACTCCGATCTAAGTACCAATCCGTCATCGGATCACTCCTATATCTGATGATTGGAACGAGGCCTGACATCTGCTTTGCTGTAATCAAAATGTCCCAATTTTCCGCAAATCCCACCAAACGCCATTTAGAGGTGGCTAGGGACATTTGCAGATATCTGAAGGCAACGAAAAATTACGCGATCATGTACGATGGGGACTCAGGGAAAGGGATCTATGCATTCACAGACTCCGACTGGGCGTCAGATGAGAACACGAGGAGGTCTACCACCGGCTTCTTCATATCACTGGCGTCTGGAGCGATAACATGGGTATCATCGGCGCAAAAGACCATCGCCCTCTCTTCTACAGAAGCAGAGTATATGGCGCTATCAGATTGCAGTCGCGCAGCAACATGGCTGAGAAGCATGCTTGCCGAACTTGGAATGCAGATCGGATCAGTACCGATCTACGGAGATAACAACGGCTCCGTCTTTATCGCATCCAACCCTGTGACTGAGAAGCGATCCAAGCACATTGACGTGTGATTCCACTTCGTCAGAGAAAAAGTCTCTGAAGGAATTATTACGGTCGAATTCATCGAAGGAGTGAATAACCCTGCAGACCTTTTGACTAAGAATCTGGGGAAAATCCTCTTTTCCAAGTTTATCCCGTACTTCGGACTGATAAAGAACTAGGCGAAACAAAAGTACCTATATATATATGTGGGAAAAAGTAAGATGTATTTAGAAGTATGTACTAAATATGGGGGGGTGTTGAAACTTTTCCCATCACATAGATTAGATTAGATTACATCACGTGACCTTTACATATCTTCATTACATACTTGTTTGGTTGGTACAAACAGTAGTACGGTATATAAGACCAGGAAACTGTCAATATCAACAAGTTGTCTCTTGACTCTTAACCAGCTCCATCGCTCTCACCAGCCTCAACCGCTCTCACTAGCCTTACCCCCTCCAAACCATGTAAGTGACCATAGCGGTATCGTAGAGTACTTCCACTGTAGCTATGTTGCTCAGTACACCTGTGGCTAGCGCCCAGGTGGAACTTCAACACAAAAATCATCTGTCTGAGGCCTTGACAAAGGCGAAAGAAGTCCGAAGGCAAGTCCAGACTCGGGGTGCCAATCCGAGTTGTGTTGACAGGGTAAGTTGCTTCCGAACCTTTCTTGTTCCGAGTGCCTAGCAAGCGATCCTCTCACATCAGGTTTCGTAGGATCCTTGGAATGATGTCGGCGGTATCGCCATGACTCCTTCCTCAGAAGGCGGAGAAGAGAAAGCTGAAAATAGCGAAAATTGACCTACTAAAAGGCGCCGGACAATGCCCAATCGTTATCATGCGGCAGGCTTGGTACTTGATGATGAAGAGCTTCGCCATATTCTTCCGGTTACTCAAGCTAGTGAACCTCCTCTCGATGCCCTTCCGGAGCCAATACCATCTACAGTTGTTGCTGTTCAGCGGGCCCATCCTCTGGCGACAGGCACAGGCATTTTGCCCGAGCCCATTTCTACATTCAAGACACCTCCAAATGCCTTCGGGCTAGTTCAATGCTACGATAGCCCTTCGATCCGTGCTCCTGTCCAGAGCAATGAACCTTGTTCTGGGAGACTGGGTGCTGGTCTGATCGCAAATTCTGCCAATAAGTTTCATCTGTACCCCAATGAATCTGTGTTCATGTTGGGTGAGTGGTACTGGAGTGATAACACCCAGAAGTCGCAGGCTGAGTTTACCAAGCTGGTATCTATCATCTCAACTGCGTCGTTCTCCCCATTGGACATCCGGGACACAAATTGGACGAAGGTCAACAGGGAGCTGGGTACTAATGATTGGGATTTGGGAGAGTGGTTTGACGAGGATGCAGGATGGTTCCATGAAACAGTGACCATCAAAGTCCCCTTTGATCATCTCATGAAAGTACCAGGCCCTCAGCCCTATGTGGTTGCAAATTTCCACCGTCATTCGCTAACTGCGATTATCAAGGATAAGCTCAGATCCTCGCAGGCAATGCGTTATTATCAACAGGAACCTTTCGAGCTCGTATGGAGGGAATCTTCAGACACTACCTCCTGTCTCTATGGAGAGCTGTACACCTCCCATAGCTTCCTTTCCACGCACAGGAGACTTCAGGAGTCTCCAGGTGAACCAGGGTGCACACTCCCTCACGTCGTCGTTGCACTCATGTTTTGGTCTGATGCAACGCACCTGACCAACTTCGGCGATGAAAAGCTTTGGCCACTGTATATGTGTTTCGGCAATGATTTGAAGTACGAACGTTGTAAACCATCCAATCACCTGTGTGAGCAAGTGGCCTATTTTGAACGAGTGCGCAGGCATCCATCTTTCCTTTTTCCGTGGTTAAAATATTGTTTTCTTTCCCAGCTTCCTGATGCCTTCAAGGATTTCGCGGGTCAATTTCACGGAAACCAAAAGAAGCTCTCTCATGAATTCATGGCCCATTGCCAGAGAGAGCTAATCCACCAGCAGTGGCGAATCCTTCTCAACAAAGACTTTTTGCATGCATACAAGCATGGCATTGTTGTTCTAGGTCATGATGGTGTCAAACGCAGGCATTACCCGCGTATCTTGACCTATTCGGCTGATTATCCGGAAAAGTAAGCAGTTTTCACCTTCTATTCAGCTTCAATACTCATAGCAGGATGTACCAGGGTGTTAATGGCCGGTGTACATCAAAATGGGCTATGTCCCTGCCCCCGCTGCAAGGTTCTGCTATCAGATGTTCATAAGTTTGGCACCAAAGAGGACCGAGAAAGCAGGGCCAAGTTGGCATGTACCTGCGATGGTCAATACCAAAAATCCGTCGCCTCTGCCAGGAAAGCCATCTATGAGGAAAATCACTCAATCAGCAGCACATATGTCGAGCGGCACTTGAAACCAGAATCTCTCACATCAATAAGCATACGTTCACCGTTTGGCGACTGCGGATATCATTCAAGTTCACCTAATTTTACAGAATGCATTTGCCGAGCAATTGAAGGATTTTGAATTCAATCCCTTCTCAATATTTGTTGTGGATCTTATGCATGACGTAGAGTCAGGGACGTGGAAGGTGACGCTTATGCACCTCCTTCGCATCATATCATCGATAGATGAGAGCATTCTGCATGAACTAGACAAATGGTGGGTACAAACGACCATTGTCTTCTTCTAGGACTCATTTTCTCCAGATATCGCCAAATACCAACGTTCGGCAGATGCACCATCAGGCGCTTTGGCTCTAATGTATCCAAGCTCAAGAGAATCGCTGCATGGAATTATGAGGATATCCTACAGGTCAGTAGCTTATTTCCCGATTGCAGGCCTTCTACAAAAATCATGCTCCAGTGTGCTATCCCGGTATTCGAAGGCTTGTTGCCCAAACCTCATAACACCGAAGTTATGCTTCTCATTTTTCAGTTTGCCCATTGGCATGGTTTAGCGAAACTGAGACTACACAGCGATAAAACACTTGATCTCCTTGACAATTCAACTACGACTCTTGGGAACGCGCTCCGAAAATTCCAGTCAGTCACGTGTGAAGCATTTACAACTCGTGAGTTAAGGCGAGAGGTGGCAGCAAGGAATCAAAGGCTAGCCAACAAACACATGGTTCTCCCGCCGAAAGATAGCACACTTGATAAAAGGAAGTCAGGCGCATCTGTTCAGAAGGGGGGGGGGGGGGCTACCGGAGGTCACAGCAGACTGCAGTGATGATGCTACAACTGCTGGTGGAAACTCCGCCAGCAGAAGGGCTAGTCACGGTAAGGTTGAAATGGTAACAGGGCCCAGGCAGGTAAAATTCAACTTGAACACATACATACAAAATTCATGCATTCAGTGATTATGTCGAGGCAATCCGGCAATTCGGAACAACTGACTCCTATTCAACCGAATTGGTGGGTGATCCAATGTGCATTGAAGCAAGCTAAAGCTCACCGTTTGAGGGTAAAGGGTGAGCTTGCACATCAAAATCCGAAAGCAAAATACAAGCGGACATCTAAAAAAGGGTACAAAAGGCAACTTGCTCAAATTGAACGCAGGCAAGCATGGATTTGGCACATCCAGGAGAGCTTGCTTGTTACAATCTGCCCTTCAAGCACAAGGCCCGATGAACAGGTTTCAACTGACCCCATGGAACATCATCATATAGGAAAAACGGAAAATCACCCTCAACACATCGGCTTGTTTCTAGAGATGTATGCTGGTGATCCTGCCACGAAGGTTAGGAGTCTACTATTACACGGTGCAGGAAGTCTTATGCCGACCATCATACAGGACTTCTTGCTCAACCTGAAACGACACTGAGCACCTCGTTTGAGTCATACCCTCAGAGAAGAACATGGGGCTCTCGCGAATATCACTTTTCCCGAAGGTCTCGACCTTGATCAGATGTATTTCAACAAAGATACGATGTACCAACACTGGGTCATGAGGGTCAACTATACATTGTATGATGTGCAGCGTAATCAAGATACAATAAGCCCTCACACTGATCATTGGGACATATTACTTCTATCGCAAAATGGCAAAATTCTACGCGGATGTCACATCATTCCGCGTTTCGTCGCAGGAAAACTGGCAAATGACAGAGGAATGTTGAAGTATGCAGAGGACCGCAACAATTGGCAAGATTATTACGCGAATCGGTGAGTGCTGTCTGACAAATTAGGAATTTAACCTGTTGTTCTTATCTCCTGGGCAGCTTCGTAGACCGCGACATGATGATGCAATATCACTGGAACCTCAGGGTGGGTCATCTATATAGTTGTGGCAAGCCTGAGAATCCCAAGAGAAACCTTGCAGAGCCTGATACCTTCATCTGATCGGAGGAAGTTTGCACCACAACCACCGTGACACAAGTCAATCAGGATACAGAAGCGAAAGACGACGCCCAAGACCTGCAATCAGAAAGTTCAGAATCGGAAATGTCATCTGAATCTGATCCATCTGAAATCTCCGATATGGACTCAGACGTGTTAGAGTGGGAAGCTCTGGAATTTGATATGTACAGTGGCGCAGCGTCGGACAGCTTAGGAGGAGATGATTATTTCGGCCATACTTTCTTCAGCTACAGTGCCTCACAAAACTGATTCAATGTTTGTTGCTTTTTGAATATCTTCAAGATAACTCTGCAAAGAATACCAATTGAATCGAACCTTTGGTATATAATTGAAAGCCCTACTTCAGGGCTTTCAGAATATAAAGGAATCATATGATTTAGATCAGAATCCATGGAGATATGATTAAATTAAATCAGCAACTCATTGAATCAGTTTTGTGAGTACCTATGGCAATTATCAGAATCAAATGCTTCACTGGTTGTATGGTAACCAGTTGTCATGACTTACTGATGGAACTTGAATAGAACCCTGATGGGTTGCCAAGGAAAGTTGTATAAGAAGAATCCAACCTCAACAGCCTCCATAATTAATCATGGGCCCTATCTCCTCTTCCCACAAGGAAAACATTCTTTCTCTGGCCTCCAATGGTCACTCCACTCGTCATATTGCCTCTAACCTGGGTGTCAGCCAATCAACTGTCTCCTGAGTGCTTCAGAATCTTCTTCCTCATCGCAATCTCTCTTCTGGTGGTCGTCCATCCAAGCTTTCTCTGTAAGGGCGACCTTACGTTCCAACAACTCCGAAGTGCTCCGAAGCGACTCCGACGTCGGACGACTTGCAAGGGAGATCCAAAGGTTAGATTAAAGACTACTAAACAACAATATATCATACCTTGCAAGGGAGATCCAAAGAGAAAACTCTAAGGAATCCCCTGCAACCGAAGCAGATATATAGAAAAAGGGAATTGGAAATGGAAGCGGAATGACAATGAGAATATATGAAATAGTAGGAATATTTGAAATAAGATATCCGCTCCGAAAAGCGGAGCGGATCGGAGGACGTCAGAGATGGGGGTTGAAGAGATAAATATATAAGTGATGTATTGTACCGTGCATGGACTTGAAGTAATAAGGTCATGTCGAAAGACCGAAGGGCGGAGAACAGGCCGTCGGAATATCGGAGATACGTCGGAGGTATGTTGGGAATCGTCGGAGATCATTGGAAATCATCGGAGGTGGTGGAAAGAGAATGTGAAAGGGAGAAGAAGGGAGAAGGGAAGGGATATTGCCTGTATCACTGGGCATGGAGAAATGCGGAGCTCTGATGGAGAAACGACAGTGTCAAGTGTGCAGGAAGTGCGGAGCTATGTCGGAAAAGTGTGGAGCTATATCGGAGGAGTGTGGAGCTCCGATGGAGGTACCAGGATATAGGAATACGGAGGGTAAGATGGACCTTGGTGTTAGTGAAACCAATGAAAGCGATGTTGCCCTTACGGTAAGATGGATGGAAATCCATCAGAGGGAACTATCCTGAACAAGGCTTCGGAACATTGGAACCCAGTGGGGGTGTGTTATGGTTGACAAACCCATGCAATGCTTAGGCAGAGAGGCTTAAGTAGCAAAGGTGGATACCAAGGTGATTGCTAGATCTGGGAATACATGCAATGTATGTACCCTATATATACTAGAAGGTCGAGTCATCTAGATGACTCTAGAGCGGTTCCGGTCTGACTCCAGAAGCGGACCCGGAGTAGGTGTCTATGGTAACTGCTGCGTGTTGAAACTTTTCCATCACGTAGATTAGATTAGATTAGATTACATCACGTGACCTTTACACATCTTCGATTACATACTTATTTGGTTGGTACAAACAGTAGTACGGTATATAAGACCAGGAAACTGTCAATATCAACAAGTTGTCTCTTGACTCTTAACCAGCTCCATCGCTCTCACCAGCCTCAACCGCTCTCACCAGCCTTACCCCCTTCCAAACCAAGTAAGTGACTATAGCGGTATCGTAGAGTACTTCCACTGTAGCCGTGTTGCTCAGTACACCTGTGGCTAGCGCCCAGGTGGAACTTCAACAGGTTATGGGCCCCGGATAGCAGAGGGACTTGGGAAACGCTGGCAACAGCGAGTACCTGCCCACTCTACCCTGGTTGGCAAAGAACCGATCGAAAGATCTAGGTTCTGAGTCTTACTTCTTCACACATGAACCTGGGAACGTCATTATGACAAGTACCTGTCATGAAGCGTCCCTAAGGGGATTGACTTAGTACACGTCATGTGGAAACGTCGATCGTACCTCACACACTTCTGACAAAAAAGGGTTTTTCCCACAAACCGCTATTCCTAAAGGGAATATGTTATGAGGAATCATTTACTTGTTTTCTCAAAATCAAATTCATAAAAGAACATCACTGATTGGGAAAACTCCTTTTAGATTCATTAAAATGTCTACCTCTCGCTCCGCCCTTGACTCCATCGCCATCTTCGACGGCATCGACTATCAAAGTTGGGCCGAGAAGATGAAGTCCTACCTCCTCCATCAAGGAGTCTGGCGCCTCGTATCCGGCGACATTGAGCACCCCACCATCGAGGACTTCACCGTCACGGTCTCCACTCCTGCCTCTGCCACCTCGACGTCTGCAACCCAGCCTCCGGTCATCACCGTCACCGTCGACCAGCCCGCCTTCCACAAAGAAAGGAAAACCTGGATCAGGGACGACGACATGGCTTTCGGTTCCATTCGCCTCAAGGTCTCCGAAGCCATCAGGAGGCACATCAAAGACGCCAAGACCTCGAAGGAAGCCTGGACGATACTGAAGGACACGTATTCAAAAGTCTCCCCCGCCACCATATTCGGCGATTTTAAGGCCGCTGCCTCCTTCAAACTGTCAGGTCGGGACCCTGTGCCAGAGATCGAACGCCTAGGATCACTCTTCGCTCGTCTCAGCGAGTCGAATTTTGTCGTGCCCGACCTCATGCAAGCTATGATCCTGGCAAGTGCCATTCCCGATGCTTGGTCGTCGCTCTCCACCGCCCTCTTCCAGGTCTACGATGCCGATGACTTCACATGGCAGGCCGTCGCCGACAGCATCGTATCGGAATACAGGCGCAAGTACGCAATTGGGTCTACTCGGGCGTCCAACGAGCAGGCCCGGAAAATCTCCGGGACCAAGCGAAAGGGGCAAGACCCCAAATGGGAAAAGCAAACAGCGCCGAGTACCTCGCATAACAATGCTGACGAGCAGCCTAACTCGACCGACCCGAGTACCGCTTCTGAAAAGAAGAAGGGAAAGGGACGCTGGCGCAACCAGAAGAAGCGCGCCAACAACGCAGAAAACGACTCCGACCAAGCTGAGGAAATGGTCGAGTTTATTGCACCAGCCATTGAGCAACCCCTTCGTCGTCCTGCTCCTTGTCCTTTTCCTCCTCGTCAACGTGCCCCTTGCCCTCTCCCTCCTCATCATGCACCCGCCTTCACCACTATAACAGGCCGCGGGAAAACTACAAGTACCGCACAGCCTGAGTCGGAGAAAATGCAGTCGCTCCTGCAACGCATGAACCCTCCTCCTTCCCAGTACACCGGGCTTCCTTCTGGAAAGCCATCTGTGTGGAAAAAGAACGAAAGGGTGCGAAAGCTCGCCCGAGAGATCGGCGCACAACCTTCTGGATCAAACCTTCGTATCCTAGATACCATCATTCCTGACATCGACGAAAGGCCGGCTAAACAGCGTCGCGTAGCCCCGTCGATAGAAGAATCGCTGAAGATGATGGACATCGACCAGGAACGAATGGGGCCGGATGTGTTTGAGGACGAGATAGAACTTGACGGTTCGTCAAAACCCTTTCTTAAACCTTACCAATTGCGGAAAGCTAACAATACCTCTCAACAGACGTATGACATAATAGCCAGTACCAGTACAGAATGCGTAGATCACTTTAGCAGTGATTTACATAAAAAATATATTAAACATTTTGCTTCTTGTACACATTGTAAGGAAAAAGAACGCGCGCAATGGATATTAGATTCCGGCGCCTCTTTACACTTCACCTATGAGTTTAAGGACTTCGCATATTATAGACCTCTCACGGTCAAGCGATTCGTCCAAACTGCAGCTAAAGGGAAGAAACTGGAAATACTCGGAGTTGGGGCCGTCCCAGTACGGCACACCCTAAATGGGGAAATAAAAACCCATCTTCTCAGACCGGTGTTCTACATCCCGGACATGGACACACGCCTATTGTCCCTAGGCGTCTTCCTTAACCATGGTTACAAAGTAGACGGGACTTGTGGAGAAATTAACATCTCCAAAGGGCTGAGCAAAATCCAGTTTTCGCCCCACATCCTTGGTCAAACCATTTACTGGTTAGACACTGAAATACGCTATGACCAGATCCATGCGATCTCGAGCGAAATCACTGTTGAAACATGGCACAAGCGCCTTGGTCACCCAAATGATCAAGCACTCCGAAAGATTCCCACCAGTACCAAAGGGGTACCTGAAACACTAGTACGTGAGAAATCACAGGAAAGTTGCACAGGTTGCCTCAAAGGGAAAATGCCAAATCAGTCATATCCAAATTCGATAACAAGGGCAACAAAAACCTTTGATCTGATCCATTCCGATCTTAAACAAATATCCACGGCATCATACCACAAATATAAATATTTCCTTACGTTTTTGGACGATTTTTCATCCCACGTCTGGGTCGTCTTGCTTAGGAAGAAGTCGGATGCTGTCATGGCACTACGACAATTCCTTGCGATGATCCAGAATCAATTCGCCGCCACTCCTAAGAAATGGCGAGTTGATGGAGGTGGAGAATTTAACGAATACAAGGATGTACTTGCCGATCATGGAATTCTGATCGACGTCACGCTCCCGTATCAGCACCAGCAGAACGGTCGAGCAGAACGGATAAATCGAACCCTGTGGGAGAAATCTCAGGCCTTGCGCTTTGACGCGTGCTTACCACCTATGTGGTGGGAATTCTGTTTGGAACATGCAGCTTTTCTCTACAACAGAACCCCCATGCAGCGTCTCGAATGGAATACCCCTTACTTCAGGGTGACCAATGAGATCCCCGATATGTCAAGCATCAGAGTCTTCGGATGTCAGGCATATGTGTATATCCCAAAAGAAAAACGTAGAAATTCCCTGGAGTCTAGATCTCGATTGATGATTTATCTCAGATCAAAGCCAGGGGTCAAAGGATACCGTTTCATGGATCCTGAGACTAATACAATTTTCATGGGTGGGAAAGCTATCTTTGATGAAAGCAAGTACCCTAGATGCCACATCGACCCTTTGCCAGAGAACCATCCAGAAATGGAAAACCCAGAACCGGCTGATGAGTTTGAGGACCTCATCCCCGGAAACGATGACAATGACGGTCATTACGAAAAACCTCACGACCCTGTTCCCACTGGACAGGATCACCCTGAATCAGACGATGATTTGCCGCGTAGCGAACCCGATGACGAGCCACGAGTACCCACTCCAGAGCCCGAGCAAGTACCAGATCGACCGATCAGGGAACGACGAGTTTGGAGAATGCCAGACAGCATCTATGGGGAAGACACCCCTGCTTCTGATCTTGAAAAAATGGATCGAAGACGTAGACTGGGCGGTCAAACGGCATGGATGAACGATCTCCTAATGGAGGCAATCTCCATCCAAGTAGGCATCATCGAAATGTCACACAAAGACATATACTCTCTTCCGAACAAAGAAGATTGGTATGCGGCAGAACGAAAAGAGCTAGACATGCTCAAAAGCCGCGGGGTGATCACGGAGTTAGTACCCCTACCTACAGGGAGGAAAGCTCTAAGGAACAAATGGGTTTACAACGAAAAATCCGACGGGCGTTTGAAAGCGCGCCTTGTTGCAAAAGGTTTCTCACAGGTAGAAGGGATTGACTTCGATCAAATCTTCTCACCAGTAGTGAGATACGAGACAGTCCGATTGATTCTGGCATTGACAGCCCTTGAAGGGTGGTTCATGACACTCTTGGACGTCTCAGCAGCCTTCCTCTATGGAACACTCCGTGAGGTAATTTACATGTGACAACCTGAGGGCTACATAGTAAAAGGGAAAGAAAACCTCGTGTACCGACTATACAAAGCCCTATACGGACTCAAGCAGGCCGCATTAGCCTGGTGGAGGGAACTCGATTCCTCCATGAAAAAGCTCGGCTTTGCCCGGCTTCACTCCGATGCGGGAGTTTTCATTCACACAAGTACCAAAGGGGAAACTGTGATCGCCGTCATTTATGTCGATGACTCTGCTTTTCTCGGCACAAACCGGGAATACACGCTGGAAAAGAAGAAGGCCTTCATGACAACATGGGAATGTAGGGATCTAGGCCACCTAGTCCCTGATGGGGAACCAAAAGAATTTCTCTCTATCCAAATAAGGCAACGTGGGAAGCGGATCTTCATTGATCAAGTACCCTACCTTGAGAAAATTCTCGCACGCATGGGGATGAGCGAATCTAATGCCACCCATACCCCACTCCCGACGGGCTACAAACCCATGAAGTCTGAAGATGAACCCAATGCGGAACTCAGATCCAAGTACCAATCCGTCATCGGGTCACTATTGTACTTAATGATCGGGACAAGACCCGACATTTGTTTCGCCGTAATCAAAATGTCCCAATTCTCCGCAAACCCTACCAAACGCCATTTAGAAGTGGCAAGGGATATTTGCAGGTATTTGAAGGCGACAAAAAATTACGCGATCATGTACGATGGTGATTCTGGGAAAGGAATCTACGCATTTACAGACTCCGATTGGGCGTCAGACGAAAACACCAGGAAGTCCACCACTGGTTACTTCGTATCGCTGGCATCTGGAGCAGTAACATGGGTTTCATCGGCGCAAAAAACCATTGCCCTCTCTTCCACGGAAGCAGAATACATGGCGCTATCAGATTGCAGTCGCGCAGTGACATGGCTTAGAAGCATGCTTGCCGAACTTGGGATGCAGATCGGATCAGTCCCGATCTATGGAGATAACAATGGCTCCGTCTTTATCGCATCCAACCCTGTAACTGAAAAGCGGTCCAAGCACATTGACGTGCGATTCCACTTCGTCAGAGAGAAAGTATCCGAAGGCATCATTACGGTTGAATTCATCGAAGGAGTGAATAACCCTGCAGACCTTTTAACTAAGAATCTGGGAAAAATCCTCTTCAACAAGTTTATCCCGTACTTTGGATTACTTAAAAACTAGACGAAGAAAGAGTACCTATATGGGAAAAAGTAAGATGTATTTAGAAGTATGTACTAAATATGGGGGGGTGTTGAAACTTTTCCATCACGTAGATTAGATTAGATTAGATTACATCACGTGACCTTTACACATCTTCGATTACATACTTATTTGGTTGGTACAAACAGTAGTACGGTATATAAGACCAGGAAACTGTCAATATCAACAAGTTGTCTCTTGACTCTTAACCAGCTCCATCGCTCTCACCAGCCTTACCCCCTTCCAAACCAAGTAAGTGACTATAGCGGTATCGTAGAGTACTTCCACTGTAGCCGTGTTGCTCAGTACACCTGTGGCTAGCGCCCAGGTGGAACTTCAACACTGCGGCGTGAGTCAGAGTATCTAAGTATAGTCCAATAAGTAACACGATGTCAAGGATGTGTGAGAGTAACCATCTAGATATGGCAACGATGACCATACTGCAGTGAGTAAGCGGAGGCCGGGGCCCGAATGATGTAAAAGTGAATAGTAAGCATGAAACCAATAGATAAGATGAAACTGGCCATTAATCAGATAAGGCCTCTATGTCTTGTATCTTGTCTGAGCGATCAATGCCATGGATAGCGAATCCATAACAGGGTGGATGGAGGAGAGTCGGAACAGGTGGAGAGATTTTGGAGTAGATCGGAGCAGCATCGGAGCAGCATCGGAGGTTATAGGAGGGTGATGGAGTTGCGAGAGCAGTCAACAAAAAGGAGGATTGTCTTGACATTGGATGGGCAGAGTCGAGGAACAGAAAGAAACAAGGATAGAAGGAATGACTTCCTTGCTAAGGTCTCTAATCCTCTAGGGGCTTGCCCTTACATTCTCCCACCAACACACGAAACATACTTTCACAAATCACCTCAGGGAGAGCCTGCAATGCTGTGCAGGCTACCAAACACATCAACACTGTCATCTCCAATCCTGTCTCCCCAGAAACTGTGAGAAGGGTTCTCAGAAAACATGAATTCAAGGCTGTAACAAAGAAGAAAAGACCTTTCTTAAAGGCCATACATTGGAAGAGGTGGTTGGTATTTGTTATGAAGCACAGGGAATGGACAGTGGAGGACTGGAAGAGGGTCATTTGGTCAGATGAGACCAAAATCAACAGGTTTGGGTCAGATGGCAAGGAATGGGTCTGGAAAAAGAAGGGTGAGGGGCTTATTGAAAGAGAGGTTCAGGGCACAGTCAAGTTTGGGGGAGGAAATATTATGGTTTGGGGTTGGGAAGGTGTGGGGAGACTTGCAGAGGTTGAGGGGAGGATGGATGCTGATCAGTATGTGTCCATTTTGGAGGACAATTTGCTGCCCAGCATGGAGGAGAGTGGAATCTCTGAAGAGGAGATCATTTTTCAGCAGGACAATGACCCCAAGCACACCTCCAAGAAGGCCAAAAAATGGATGGACAGCAAGAATATTGCTCTGCTGGATTGGCCTGCACAGTCCCCAGACCTCAATTCTATTGAACACCTCTGGGTTCATATTAAAAGGAAGTTGAATGAATATCCAACACCACCCAAGGGAGTCTGGGAGATTTGGGACAGAGCAGCAGAGGTGTGGAATAATATAGAGCCAGAAGTGTGTCAAAACCTGATAGAAAGTATGCCAAGAAGGGTAGAGGCAGTAATCAAAGCTAAGGGGGGTAATACCAAGTACTAAAGTATAAAATACTGTATTTATTGTACATACTCACAAAACTGATTCAATGAGTCCCTGGAGTAATTTGATCATATATTGATCATTTCTCACGGGAATTACATAATTATTGCAGATTCTGAGAGTCCTGAAGCAGGGCTTTTAACCAGATACCAATACCTCCTTTTGATTGGCATTATTTGCAAAGTTATTTTGAAGGTATTCACAAAGTAGCAAACATTGAATCAGTTTTGTGAGGCACTGTATGATGACTCCTGACTTGCCTCAGGCTGGTAGAAGTATACTCCGAGTCATGTGGCACTACTACCATATTCAAAGCGACCCCGCAATCATGATCATTCGGACTCGTCACTGCTGCCACTGCCATGGCACCCGGCGCCGGTCACTGAAGAATGAGACCCTGAGATTTATCATGCAGTCAATTACCAATCTTACTCCACCGGACAAAATCTAGCGTCACAGTTAAGTGTCAAGCTCCTGCCAGTGCGGCCCACAAGGATGAGCAAAGTCGTTTTTGGTACTTCTATCAGTTTCGCATCCCCTTCATCCTGCTAATCTCTCGTCCCTGGCAAACCATCCTAGTTGGCAATGTTCAGGCCTACAACATGGGCAAAGACCCTGAATTGATTGACATATTCAAACTTTCCGTTGGGCAATTGATAGGTTTCAGGTATCATTTCCTTGCATGATTTCCCCGTAAATCAACAAGTATAAGCTCAACATTTTTTTGGTCCGTCACAGACTGGTATTTGACCAAATACAGGAAAACCACAAGGTTATGGCTTCTGTGAATTTGCAGGTACGTTGATCTATTCTCATGTTAAATCCGTCAGACTTGAAGTATGTCCTTCTCTTCCTGAACTCTTCCGCCGCAAGCCATGGCAATTCTCGAGGGATCTGGATGAACCCTTTCTTAGCAGGTCTGCCTCCAGGCTTTCAGATCCATCCGCCTTGGATTTTATCAGTCAGACGCTTGCAAGTATGCCCCCAGTCAACTAATGGAAGCGCTGGCCCAGATGAAGGTGAACCAATGCCGTGTACTCTGCACTTCAATGACACGAACCCTTATGAAAATGGTTCCCCTAGGCTTTTGTGATCGCCCATCCAGAGCAAGCTCAAGCTCTCCTTATCGCACACCCTCAACTTGCATATACACTCTTCCAGGCCCTTCTCCTCAATAAAATAGTCGACTCCGCTATCCTGCAGCGCATGCTTGTAGCTACCTCGGGCGGTGCCACCGCTCCAGCGGCCGGATCTCCAATGTCTCCTCCACACCTCCAACAACCTCCAGCTCCACAGTATCCGCCTCATTCAGGTTATCCTCCCCCACAACACATACAGCCACCCCTGTCTCGAGTCTTCCCCCTTCAGCAATGGCAGCTCCACCGCCACCACCATCAACAATGTATCAGCCGCATCATCAACCGCCGCAACACCCTCATTTGCCGCCCGGTCCACCAGGTCCATCAGGACTGCCTGCTATGTTGCCATACTACCGGCCTCCTCCGCAAGCTGCCCGCTGCCACAGCAACAGCAAACTCTTCCTGCGGCTTAGCCAGCTCCTCCGACACAAAAGATTGGCAATGTGCAATGTGTAAGTTCTCCTCTTGCTCTGTTCATACAAGGAGTAAACATGTTCTCTCAAGGCAACATTGTTACAGGTCTTCAGCATGGCTCAAGAGGAAATTAACAGTTTTTTGAAACAGAGCGAGCCGCAATCTTGCAGTTGGTTTGTGTCACCCCCCCTCTCCATGTAGCTCTACGCTAATTTAAATGCATTGTGAGCTTCAGTGCAATCAATTTATGGGCAGTCTTAATGTCCAAAACTGCCATGCGCAGGATCAATGCTTTCAAGTTATCTGCCATATAATCTCATCTACAATTTGCTATCTACCGACACAGGTGCAATTAATTGATCACAACCCCATATACACATTCGCTCTCGCTCGGTTCCACTTCTTTTGGTCAGAGTTATGGTGCATAGCGGGAAAAAAAAGCCAGTTCCACTGGCGCAATTAGTACTGTTGAAGAGACGAGTACTTGTTCTCAAAGAACTGCCTGTCAATTGCCCCTCCATGGCTTCACCCCATAAATTAGTTCACTTGCCAAGTTGCACATAGCGCAAATTGTTCTGAGTTGTTCTTGATCTGTTGGGAAGCTCACCTCAAGAATCATTGTCCAAACCCAGATACGGTCAATGAAACGACCTTTGTATTCCAGAGCTGACTCACTGATCTACACAAGTTTATTTTGTCGACCGTGACAATGTCGTTGATAGGGCCGCGATGTGTCTAGGCCTAAATCTGCGCATTTTGCATCATTTCACACTATCTCTAAGGGATGTAGAGAGTCCTAGATGAGCTCCGATTCTGAGGACTTAGTGGCGATGTTAGAGAGAGATTTTAAAGCATTTAGAGACCATGGCAATGTAGGACATAGCGCTGGTCACCACTATGGGCTTAGCTATGATACTCGAGAGCCATGGGATCGCCTCGCGAGATAGATAAGACTATCAAGCATCTCTCGAAACGAAGCGCGAAACAAGGAGATTGGTTATATTGGATTTATCGATGACACTAGCACTGTCTACTATACATTGAGGGCTTGACTGGAGACATTCTCGCGAGAGGCTTGGCAAATGTGCGCCTCGCTTCGCGTCCAAATTGTCCATATGGGGAATAGCCAATGACATCGGATCGAACAGACCAAGATCAGGTTTGATACACCACGATCAATGTGCATTACATGGCAGACATATTGATATGGATCGGTTGCTTACCGAGATGACCCTTAATCAAAGCATCTGATACCTCGCAGTAACTCGTTGGCATCGTCACGAGGTGTATCAATAGACCGAGATAGTGGAATAGTGTCCTCACAAGCATGATAGAGGTAGAAAATGGAGAAAAGAACGTACCTGTCGCATTGTCAACCACATGGACACATCGCGACGTCTCTAGCAAAGGCTCACTTGACTGGATACCCCTTAGCGAGACCACATGCATCCCTTTTCTATATTTATTGCAGCTCATGTATAAAGTCTCATAGTTTCGTCGTAGATAGGTTAGGTTAGATTGTGCCCCAGAATTGATAGCATTTGTCTTGTGCATCTGTCGTCGTTCGCGAGTATCATTGAAGCCTCGAGATCGTTTGGTTTGCATTGGAAGTCAGTCGCAATTGTGTTTTGTGTGTTCGAGAACTTGTCAATTGTCAAATCGTGTTATCTATCGGTCGTATTGGTCATTGTCGTGTTCGTATTTGGTCGAGATCGTGTTCGCAAAGTCTTGTTGGTTCGGAAATCACAAACCCCGGTTCATTATCTATTGAGAACTATCTCTAAGTCTTGTTCGAGACCTATCGAGCCATCGCTAAACGAGTTATTCAATTGTTGTTTGGAAGAGTCGCATCCTGAGTGATCCCACTCATCACCCCGAACTATATCGATTGAGAAGTACACATCGCGAGACTTGTTCAGTCTTCGTTGTTGTGTTTGGTGTTTGTGTGTGTGATAGAGATATCGCTCGCGCTCATCCCCAGACTCACTTCTTTCGTTTCATCGTCCAACGGGATGATCCAGTGTACCCTAGCCTTCATACCAACATCATCACAATTACACATTGACAGATTTGGCATTGAGTTCTTCCTGTGCAAGAACTGCCAGGCAGAGGAGAAGAGAGTGCTCAGCACAAGGGACGAAGACTTGGTAATGGCAACGACACACCGAGGATGAAGTTGTACGGCGCAATTTATCTGTTTCGAATCTTCTTCGGCAGGGTGTTCTTCCTATTGTCCACATCAGAGCTGGTTGGGGCGTGGGGGCACGCACCAGGGGGGAAGAGCATCACTGTGGCAGTCCGGGGGACCATAACTCCGGAGGTCAGTTGGGCGCGAAACCAAACAGGCAACGCCCGAGCTGCTGGCGGGGGTGAGCTGCGAGAAACAGGGGCAGTGACATGGATGGAGGGCAGGGGATGGTGCTAGTCTGGTGACTGGGCTTGAAGGCGAGAACTGGGGTGCTGCAGCTAGCAGGGGGTGAGGCAGAGCTGGGAGCGGGGATGGAATGCAGGTTTCACCATCATCGAACAACGGTATGGGAACATGTTGGGCATTGACACCTGAGGGATGACATGGCTGACGTTAACCCTCTCACCCATCATTTCAGGGCGGCTAGTGACATGCTGACCTCGTAGGCATGTTCCGGGGTAAGGGGAGCCGAGTCCAACAGTGATGTGGCGAGCGCTAGGCATTGTGCCTCGTCGAGTGGGAGCCTCGGGGCCGTTCGGCTGGTCCAGCTGCATCCTTGCGTGGCCTGGCAACTGGTCGGTCGTCCTTCCCCGTGACGGCACTTTGGAGGGTCGTTCAAGATGGTTGCTATTGGCGGGTTTGTCGACTTTAACGGGCGCGAATCGGAACTCGATGATTCTCTGTTTATACTGGATACGACAGCCATGGTACAAAGTTTGTCATGTTGGAAGTCACCTCGGATGGGAGCTGAGGTCACTCGGCCCGCCGGGAGATGATCTGAGTCGGATATGACTCACTCGGATGCCAATGATCTGCCAATCACGACAAAGTGGCATGATCTTCTCACTTTCACCATCATGGGCCTGGTGAACTCACCGAAAACATCTGAGTAATCGGCAGTCATCAGCTGTTTGGTAGTGTTCAAGATCGCAAGTAGAGGCAGCCGCGCATCGGAACAGTCGTCTTTTGCCCCTTGACCTGGGTATAACTTTCGTATGCCAACTTCACCAGGGTTTCTTTTGGTGAGTCACAACTCATCCCACAACTTGGTTGATGCTAGGTTGTTCAAGTTGCTGGCTTGTAGCCTTGTACTTATGCGCTTTGTCTGATAGTACTACTCTATTGTTATCGCGAAGAACTGACCTTGGGCGGAAGGAAAGAAGATGATTGCGTGTGGCAAGTTGGAGCCCAAAGTTGTTATGTTGTGATATGAGGAGCATAAGTGGGCGTGGAGCATTTAGTGGTTTACATGTGAGTTTCAGGTTGTTACATTCCCCATTGAAACCCTTTGATCTGCCAGTTGCTTCAAAGTTAGTTGACTATTCAACTTCTTGGCAAGACGCATACACTATTCAGGGTTACGAGAACTGTCTTTTCCTCGTTGAGCTTGCGACCTTTTCCTCATCGTTTTACAATATAGATTAAAGGTCATGGACATACTGCGAATGCCAACTTCTCCTCAACACCTGGCGTCCTCATTACCATGTCGCGTTCCGCAAATGTCACCTACGACTCCAACTCGAAGACAGCCGTCATTGGGACTGGTCTGCTCTGGGAAGATGAGTCATGTATGCGCCACCCTCGCACTACATAACGTGCATGTCGTCGGCGCCAAGAGGGTCCCAGGCGTGGGGGCCCTGTGGGCTTACCCTTGGTGGGGGTAAGGCTCTAGTCGCAAAGATGTGCTTTTTTCTCTGCATGCTCACAGTTCTCGTGAATTAGGATATTCCTGGAAGACGAATCAGCATGGATTGACGATCGATATCATCAAGGCATGTGTGGGCGGAATTGAAGGCAAGGGTTGAAGCTTCAGATCCTTAACTCGTCCTCGGTCTTAAAGTGAGTAATGTATTCTTCTCCTGTTTCTCGCCATGAACTAATGGCTTCATCTCCAGGGCGGTTTGAACAATTTCACACGTCTGCATCGGTCCATTGTGTGAACCCCTGTAGTAGATCGACTGGGAATTGTTACTAGGTTCTCTTTCCTCAAGGCACTGCATGGGTACGCCATCGCCTCCTGTCGCAAACCTCACAGTGAAAGTCACTGACCCGAAAGCTGCCATCATCGCCACATACGACTTCATCCTAGGCCAGGTGTGAAGCTCACCCCTTGCTCAATATATCCTGAAGGCGATCGCGAACGAAACCACTGTAGGTCCCCACTACCGCTCCCGCGAACCCTCCCAAGTAACTTTTTGCCCAGATCCGCAGTTTTCTGCCTCTGACCCCGCGAATACTATGTATTCGATCTCTCGAACAGTACGCGGAACCACTTTTACCGCTCTTGTCACTACGCGGAAAAGATGTATGATGCACCGCCTGGCCTTTCTTTGTGATCCAATCATACATCATCACCCGCCAAACTGACCATGTCTACTTGTACAAGGTACATGCAGGCGGTCGGACCGTACAACTTGGAGCTCGGCGGGATGATTGCGACGTGGCATGCCCCGCAGGCCAAGTTGATGACCATGACATGGTGAACTGGCTGCTTCTCCCTGTGGACCGACTGAGCCAAAATGAACTGGATTTGACGGGCATCGGTTTCAAGTGAATGCATTGAACATTAGAGCCCTCTCCTCTGCACACCCCATTCCCGCTTATTTTAGCCTCCAAGTCCACGGCTTCTGTGGCGGCCTTCCCCCACAGGCTGCCAACTCGACCGTCGCAGCCTTCTCTCTTTCTCCACTCCCTCTCTCTCCGGCTCACCACATTGTCTCTCGCGAGTCATATGTCTGAGCTCATCACTTGTGAGAGAAAAAAGGAGCTTGCATACGACATAAACACGTTATCTAGCAATGACTCTGGTACTAGGCGAAAGATGGAGGTCGTGCTGTTCCCGTCAAGCTGATTCATTCCACCACTTACTCCATCTCACCAGCCTCTACTACTACTTCTTCTTCTTCATCATAGTCGGCGATTGACGTCGCGTCATTGGCAGGCTCAAACTCGTCAGAATAGGAGCCGTCAGAGTTGGACAAATCTAAGAAAATGTGTGACATGAATACTGGAAGGAACCAAGCACTATTCTCTTACCGTCCTCTTCCTCAAATTGGACTTCGTAGTATCTGTAGCCCTGTGCAATGGCCCTTTCAGTGGCCTTCGCTGCCAAATGACGTCACCAACTTGGTTCAGAGCGGCTTGACAGAAGGAAGGGAGGACCCACCAGCTTTGCAGAATCGGGGGCTGCAAAGAAGTCCGTCACACCAACCAAGCCCCAAAGTTGCTGGAGGGTCGAGGAAGGAAGGCTGCGGGGATAATCCCATTTGATACAGGTCAGGAAGCGGACCCGGGATGAACCATGAAGGCAGGCATTCGAGCTGGTATCACGCAGGAGGCCCGAAGCGAGGGGGTTTGGGTGGTCCAGCGAATACCTGTGGGGGAACTCTCGGAACCCAATCTACACCCCACAAGGTTGCAGCAATGTAGGCCTTGAAGCCATACAGGTTGAATCTGAAAGCGTTAAAATCCACGCTTCTGATGGGTCGATTGCCAAACATGAGCCTGAAGCGAAGAGATAGAGATGGGAGTAGTAAGAGTTTACTATTTACTCTTCAAGCCTATCGTTCAAGAAAACCCTTTAGTAGTACGCTCAGCTCAGGTTGGAAGGACACAGCCACCAAACCCTTGATACTACACGGCATTGCCACTCTGACAGCAGGCCTGGGCGATGATTTCAAGTTGGCACAGACCGTCCACAGTGAGTCACAGCCACAATTTGGACTCTGACCCGGCAGCCCCACATAAGCGCAAAGTTTCAAGTCGTGGCTCAAAACCCACCAACATCACCTGACCTTCAAGCCACTCATCGTCGTCCATATATGACCCCAGGCAGGCGGCCAAGAGAAGATGACGCCTTGCAATCGTGCCCCAAGAAGTGGCAGTGAGTTCAATAATTAATTATTCATGCATGGCTCGAAACTCGCTCACCGCCCACACAGCACATCTGCTGACCCGTTAACTCACCATGGGCGGCATTTTGGCCGGACAATCTTTGCTTTCTGTAATTTCAAGTCTCTACTTACCAACGGCCTTGCGTTCATGGCCAAAAATCCTCCACTCAAAAGCCTCTCTCCGGTGTGAGGTGAAGTATCTGTAGCTCTCTCACAATTTCTGACTTTCAGTGAAACCAGAGAGCGCCGCGAGCAGCAAATCTTTGAGGCTCTCCTTAAACTCTGCCCTGGCCTGGAAGGACGATTATTGGATTCAACGGAGGAAGGCGTCACCCAAATTGCTGACCTCGTGAGCATGGTAAAATTAGGCTGCCGATGTTGTCCTGATAAGTTTTTCATAGCTCCAGGTGGGAGCTCGAGCGTCTCGTGCTGACGATACAAAGGGCATGAAAGCCGCCATCGTTGATTGGATTACCCCCTTGGACGGGCATCTCATGCCACCTCTGAGCTGTAAGATGAAGCTGGACCGAGGTTTCAAGCACGATGTGACAGGAGCAATGCTATGCCCTACAAATCTGGACTGGTCCATCCCTGAGTAAGCCCACTGCTTTCCCCCACTCCCAATCAAATACTTACATTGAAGCCTCTTAGATTCAGGGACAAACTCCGTAGTGGTCAGATGCAAGTGTGAGGGGATCAATGGCCAAAGTTCCTGTACCCAGGGCTTGCATATGATTGTGACGATCCATGGAAAGGGCTTCTGAAAAACTCTATATTGGTGTCGGTACGGCAAGTCGTTACTTTAAGTTGCATCATATAGTTCTGATGATATTTGCAAGGCTTACAAGCACATCTTCACTTCTCTGAGTTCTGTTGGCGTGGAAGAGGGAAAGGCTGCCAAAGCAGGAAATGCTCGTATTCATGGGATGACAGCAGTCACTCCGGCATCCGTTGCCTATATTGCTATGCAGGTCAGTGAACGTTGTTGCTAGTCTCGCGAGTTCAGAAGAAGGACCCCTGTTTATCAAGGTCCGCTTTGCTCTATCCATGTCTTCATTTTTCTCCAGAACGGACCATGTAACCGATTCGGAAAATTTCTATCTCAGCCTTCTTTATGTCCTTCATGATGAAGATGAGTCTGAGAATGTCAACGATCTTGTCCGATGGTGGAATGCGTGCATGAACTTACCTCGCTCTTCTCTTCACTCGGCGTCAATCCTCTTTGCAGGAAAATATTCCCCCACTCATCACCAGACGTCGTTCTTGCACCCGTTGAAGACAGTGCCTTGCAAAGAATCAAGCAGAAGCATGCCGAAAGCAAGGCAGCTGCCACAACCGCATCTGCACCGGGAGGCCAGGCTGCCTAACAAGTTCCCGGCCCCAAATTGTGGTAGGCAACTTGGGGGCCATATGTGATGAGTGGCATCACTGTGACTAGAGGCGATTTTTCAAGGCCGTTCAGCGTTGCACATTCAACTTGAACTCAAGTGCCAGTGTTTACTATTACTATTGACTAGTACAAGTTGCATAATGATTGCAGTGGCAGAAACAGGCTAACTTAGTACTAAGTTGCTGAGGAACTCCGAAGCCAAGATTACATAACCAGTGCCACTGTCTGAGCAGTGAGCGTTCTTGAAGTTGGCTGTTATGATAGTCTCAGGTTCAATGAGTCCAAGTCACTACTACGAGCAGACAACAAGTTCAAGGTAGTGGACAAAGGCTCCGATTGCACCTTACCCCTTTTCAAACTCCCCCCATCAGCCCATGACCTTGGCGACCCAAATCAGCGGGGTCACCAGTGGGAGAAGACGGTTTCCTTATCATACGGCAACAGGCAAGGAGGCGCTCGGAGGTTCCTGGGATAGTTATACAAGGTAGGTTGTTGGCTTTACCATCGAGCACTGGGACGTGAGGGACGTACTTGTTCAAATCACTCCTGTGTCATGCCAGAAAGTGTTTCTCTGTGCCTTCTACACTGTGAGCCACCTCCATCTGGAGCCAACGTTGTTCCCATTGTAGCGGAGGAAGATC
The DNA here is from genome assembly GCA_963565915.1 of Entoloma clypeatum. Lineage (NCBI taxonomy): Eukaryota > Fungi > Basidiomycota > Agaricomycetes > Agaricales > Entolomataceae > Entoloma > Entoloma clypeatum. Next base: position 1,256,519 of record OY751485.1, on the reverse strand, counting down.
ATGGCCTCATTGCGTGCATCACGCATTCAACAACAGGCGGATTTTTGATGTATGTTACATAGAGGCGCAGATGTTCCCCATCCATCTAACAAGCTCCCTTATCTGCAGGACAAACTGCTGATTGTGGCCTTACATCAACACGAGGGTGTTATGCGTAACAACCATTCCAAGGTTCGGGCAGAGTATGCAGGAAGATGGAAAGGCGAAGAGCAATGTGATTGCTAAATCTAAGGAATGTAGCTATGGTACATGAGGTTTATATAGTACTGACTATGAGCGGTAGCGAATGAGTCAGTAACTGCGGAAGGCAGTGCGCATGAGTAAGGCGACTGCGGAAGGCTATGCACTAATGAGTAAGCTGACTGCGGAATGAGTCAGACAGCTGCGGAAAGCGAGTCAGCGCGGGAGCGAAGTATACTAAAGGAAATAAAGTCTAATACGATATGTGTAAGCGGGGGCCGATGAGTAAAAGTGAAAAGGTAAGCGTATACGTCTGTAGTCGTTAGTCCGTAACATGTTCCCCTCCTCAAGGTCTGTGTCCTCACAGACTACCTACTCCCATCCATTGTTGCCATTTGGATCGGCCCAGGCAGGGTCAACTTGGTTACCCCAATCCTTTATCAGTTCATTGTTTACCGCCGTGGCAAACTCTAAACCTTGAACGGCGAGGCGAAGGCGTCGATTCTCAACAGCAAGGGTGTTGGTATAGTTTTTGAGGATGAGCTTCTCCTCAGCGGTGGGGGCGGTTGGTAAATCGGAGAGGGTATGAAGGCGGATATGCATCTGCCGGTGGAGGATGTCGGCGACGGAGGTTTTGAGCGCATGGATCTGGTCGCGCATGGAGAGCGCTTCGCCGATGAGGGTGGTGACGGTGGGGTTGATATCGGAAGCATCGGTGGAGGCGGCGGTGATGTTGGACATGGCAGAAATGATGTTTGAAAGGTATAAGAAGAACGGCGTGTTGGGCGAGAAGAGTTGGAGCCGGGAACTCAATGTGACAGAAGTCGATGTGGAAAATGGTTCTCAAAGTTTGTTCTTTTATCGTGGATGCGATGGATTTTGCCGATGAAAATCTCGGATCAAGTCTTGAGTGTTCTGAACATTAGTCCGAGGTTCCCACGTGTTCTCTTCTGGGCCATACCCTTCCCATTGGACAAGGTACTGGATCTTTCCACGGAATTTCCGAGAGTCTAGGATCGTGGAGACATGGTATTCTTCTCGTCCTTCGACGATGGTTGGATCAGGGCTTCTTTTTCTGAATGGCATACTTCGGGGTTTTGTATGGTGATAACAGGGTCTCGTTGAACACAGGGTGGATCATCTTCCAAGTTTTGGGAAGATCAAGACGGTATGTGCTAGCTCATTTCTTCTCTAGGACTTTGAATGGTCCGTGTCGGAGGGCGTCAAGTTTCTTTGAGGGATGATCAGTCCTGATGTTAGTCCCTTCCAGCCACACCTTGTCTCCGATGCGGTAATTCCGAGACGGGCTTCGTCGTGTGTCAACTGTTTTCTTCATCTGATTCTGGGCCTGTTTCAGTGCTGCGTTGGCTTCTTCTTGTGCCTGTTTGAGTTTTTTCAAGAAGTCGTTTGCCGCTGGATTGGTGTCTTCCAACACAAGTTCTCCCTTCCAAGGATGCAGACCGTAGTTGAGATAGAATGGTGTGTACTTTGTCGCTTGATGTTCTTTGTCATTGTACTGGAATTCTGCGATTGTGATCCATTCCGCCCAATCATCTTGTAGATGGTTGACAAAGTTTCGTAAGAACACCTCGGTTTCCTGATGCGATCGTTCGGCTTGTCCATCAATTTGTGGATGGTATGCAGTGGACAGGTTTCTCTTGATTCCCAACATGCGGCAAAGTATCTCCATGAACTTCGCGGCGAACTGTGGTCCTCTGTCGCTAATGATCTTCTTAGGGATTCCATGAAGCTTCCATATCTGGTCCCGATAGATCTTGGCTAATCCTTCAGCCGATAGTTCCACAGTTGTTGGGATGAGATGAAGCATCTTTGAATGTCTGTCCGTGATGACCAGAATTGCGTTCTTCCCATCAGATTCTGGTATCGGTCCCACGACGTCAATCCCTATGTCTTCCCATGGTTGACTTGGCGCGGCGTTAGGGTGTAGAGGGGCGTGTCTCCTTTGGCGGCTGATCTTGTTACGTTGACAGGTGTCACACCCTTTCACATACTTCTTTACGTCATGTAGGATGGTGGGCCACCAGTAGGTGCGAGTGAGGAGTTCATGTGTTCGATATTGTCCTGGATGTCCTGCCACTGGTGCGTCATGTGCTTCAAACATCAGTTCTTGGTGCAATTGTGGGTCTGGTGGAACATAGACTCGTTCTCCTGCGTAGGTGATGCCATTTTCCTGCTGGTACCAGTGAGGATTCTTCTTCAGACCCTGGGCTACTTCTGTCTCCATGCGATTCGAGGCCTTGATGTGTGCGATCCATGGGTTTTCGATGGTTGTGATGTTTCCGATTTTGATGGAATCAGATGTTTCACCCCCTTCAAAGAATTGTTCCTCCGTGAACATCTCCATTTGTATCACATCTTCTGATTCCAATCGTTTCAAAAATAGCCCCTCCTTGAGCATTTGGTCGCTGTCCTGCGGCTCGAGTTCCGTTTCATACCAGGGTAAACGTGACAGGATGTCTGCTTTCGCGTTTGTCTTCCCAGGTACATGTCGCAATTCGAAGTCATAATCTTGTAACTTCATCTTCCAGCGCCTCTGTCGTTGGTTTAGGTCCTGAGGACGCCGGAAATACTCCAGGTTTTTGTGATCGGTTAAGATCTCGAAACGTTCCTTGGCTTCAAGTAGATAATGTCGCCAGTCCTTCAGTGCTTCCATGACTGCCAAGAGTTCCTTGTCATATATCTCGTAATTCTGTTCGGCCGCGGACATGGTCCGCGACAAGAACGCGATAGGATGCCACTTGTCGTCTTGTTTCTGTGAAAGTACCGCTCCAATCGCATAACCCGATGCATCGGTTTCGACCCTGAACTGTCCGTCCGGTTTGGGCAATGCCAAGACTGGTGCCGTCGTGATTGCCCGTATGAGACCTTCAAATGCTTCTTGCGCCGCTGGTCCCCATGTGAATGCTGTATTCCCCGTAAGTGTTGTGAGTGGCTTTGCGATGTTTGAGTATCCTTCAATGAAGCGTCGATAAAAATTGGCAAATCCCAGGAACCTCTGGACTTCCTTTTTTGATGTGGGTACTCGCCAGTTCCGGATTGTGTCCACCTTTTTGGTTTCCATCTCAACACGTCCTTCTCCAATGACATATCCCAATATGGGGCATTTCGTTACTTCCCAAAGACACTTCTTCTCCTTTAGAAACAGGTCATTGTCTGACAGAATCTGCAAGATCTCTTCGGTGTTCCGGGCGAGTTCTTCCTTGGTTTTACCAATAACCACTATGTCATCCATGTAAATCACACAGATGCGCCGACGGATCTGATCCCTGAATAGGCTGGCCATCATCCGAGAGAACGTTCCCGGGGAGTTGCAGAGACCGAAAAACATGACCAATGGTTCAAACAATCCTCGGCTGGTCAGGAAGGCGGCTTTCCATTCGTCACCCTTCTTGATCCGCACGTTATTGTATTCCCACATGATGTCCATTTTGTTGAAGTAGACTGCGTCCTTCAATACATCCAAGAGGTTGTTGATGCGTGGGAGTGGGAATTTGTCCTTAACCATGAATTTATTGACTGTGCGATAATCCTGTACCAATCGTTTGGAACCGTCTTTCTTGTTAATGAAGAAGCAGGGTGATGCATAAGGGGATTTGGACGGTCGGATCTTTCCAGTTGCCAGGCCTTCATCGATGAATTCGTCCAGTTCTTCTTGCTCCTTTTGGGTCATAGGATACGTGTTTCCTCCTAGCTCCTTTGGTGCGTCCGGTGTAAGTTCGATGCCGTGGTCCCATTCTCTTTCCTTTGGGATCTTGTCAAAGTTTTCTTTTTCAAAGAGATGGGCAAAACGTTCAACGTATGAGGGTCATTTGGTTGTGGGAGGTGGTGTGGGAGTAACTGCTTCCAATATGGGGTCTCCGGGCTTCCATTTCTGATCCGATTTCTTGGGCGCGTCCTTGTCTCGTACTTCCACCATGCGAACCCGATGTTTGCGACCATTAAGGTTAACCCTGAAATCCGAGTGTTTGGTTTGACATGTTGATGGGCACCGGTTGAATGTTACAGCGCCGGTCGTCCAATTGATTGTGGGTTGTGGTGTACCAACCAGTCATGTCCCAAAAGCATGTCCGTTCTCCCAATGTCCAATACCATTGCTTCCATGGTTTCCTGGTGTGTTCCTAAGTCCAGCTTGACTTCGGCAAGTTTTTCTGCTTTCTGTTGTCGGTTCGGCGATCCATCCGCATTTAGGATTGATATGGGCTTTATTCCACGTGTGGGAAGGTTCTGTTCGCATACTATTCTGGGATGGATACATGTGCGTTCACATCCGCTATCAACCTCGGGTCGAATGGCCTTTGGTCCTCGTCATGTTTTGATCTGAGCTTGCAGCTTGATCTCTCGTCGTTTCGGAGGTTTATCTCCCTTGACAATCTTAGTTGACGCAACGGCGCACTTTGCAGGGATAACATAAGTTATATTGTCTGTAGCTGCACCAGGCAAGCGAGTTCGTTTAATGGATAAGGGTCGCGACTTAGCGTCGTTTAATCGGACCCTTCAGGAAAATCCTTCTCATCGGTCTCTATGGTGATGGTTTCATCATTGGTATCTCCATCAGACACCTTCCTAATCTTTCCAGAGTTCTTCTTCGGCTTGCAGCAGTTGCGCGCGATATGTCCTTCTTGGTCGCAGTTGAAACACTTACGACCATCTTTCTTCTTTGGGGCTTTGCAGTCTTTGGCAAGGTGACCAAAGCGCTGACAGTTGTAGCAACGGGCTACTCCTGCTTTGTCGATCTCCATGGCTTTGCCTTGACCACCATAAGTGGTGCCCGATCCGGTGCGTGTGTCGCCACCCCCTCGGATGACTAATGCATGTCCCTCCATCTGTCGTCCCTTGTTTCGGATCTCCTTTGCGTAATCAGTGTATGTCTTGCCATCGCTAGCCACTTGTTCAGAAATTCTGCGGTTGATGTTCTTTTCCAGGATGTATTTCCCAGTTTCTTCACCAAGGTTTGACAGCTTCAAGAGCTCTTCAAATTCGTCCAAGAACTCGTCGATGGTGCGTTTCTCCTGTTTCAGGACTTCCAGTCTCGCCTTGGCCGCTGCCGACTTGTTGGCAATAGAGAATCGCGTAGCGATGTCGTCTGAGAACCCTAACCAGGTGATGTTCTCGCCATCGGTGGCAAGGTCGTCTAACTTGTTGCTGGCCCAGTGTTTACCAGACCCTTCCATCATGCGGGATAACACCGCAAGAATCTTCTGATCGTCGGACAGGCCCTTCTGGAACCTGATGTATAATTTGGTGGCTTTCCACCACTCGTCGAAGGTGTGTCTGTCTTTGAACATCCCAGGATCTTTGATGATCTTGGATGTATCCATTGTTTGTACTGTCGGTGCTTCTGCCATGTCTAGAACCTGCGGAGTAGGAGAGGTGTCGGATTGTTGGGATGAAGATGGGGTTCGGGATACAGGTAGGGGTTGAAAATCAGTCCCTGTTCTAGGCATCTGTTCGATATCTGACTGCGCGGAGTCAAAAGTAAATTCGTCAGGGGACTCGTCGGCGGAATCGGTGGCAAAACGTTCGGGGTATTTCCTCTGTAGATCTCTAAGGAATCTCTGTTCCTGTGCATCTGTTGGTCGCGAGAAGGGGTCAAGTCTCTCGTTTCGTGCCCAACGGTTGTACTCGGTCTGTTGCTCGTCGGTGGTGAAGTGGGCGTAGATCTGCTGCTTCGAGTAAGACGTGATGATGTAACTCTGGGACGTCTCGATGTGAGCGTCCTAATCAATCTTCTGATAACGGTTGTCTGGACACCGATAAACTCTCTGATTTCTGTGATCCGACCTGTCTGAGGTCCTTCTTGAACGCGAAAGCTTTTGAGTTCGTTCTGTCGGGTGTTGTAACGCGCGATCTGGTGTTGCCGAGCAAGATGGATGCTCTCTGCTATCTCGCCGTGGGGGCGATGCTCGTCGTTGTCTAGTTCTTCGTCAAGCACCTGCTGTAGGATGCGACGGATCTCTGATTCGATGTACTGCTGGATGAGTGTAAAATCGATACTGTCTCGAGGACTTAGCTCCTCCTGTCAGGCTTCTGGCGTGCTGAATGGGTTACTGGTGAAGTCTTCAAAGAAGCGCGACGTCTTGACTCGTCTGGTAGTTGCTCTCTTCGCTCTGGGCGAACCTAACGAGATTTAGCAACTTGTTATGCGTAACAAACCGTTCCAAGGTTTGGGCAGAGTATGCAGGAAGATGGAAAGGCGAAGAGCAATGTGATTGCTAAATCTAAGGAATGTAGTATGGTACATGAGGTTTATATAGTACTGACTATGAGCGGTAGCGAATGAGTCAGTAACTGCGGAAGGCAGTGCGCATGAGTAAGGCGACTGCGGAAGGCTATGCACTAATGAGTAAGCTGACTGCGGAATGAGTCAGACAGCTGCGGAAAGCGAGTCAGCGCGGGAGCGAAGTATACTAAAGGAAATAAAGTATAATATGATATGTGTAAGCGGGGGCCGATGAGTAAAAGTGAAAAGGTAAGTGTATACGTCCGTAGTCATTAGTCCGTAACAGAGGGGATGTTTCGCGAGCCCATGAGATACGTCACATCAAATTACACCCGCGCCCACTGGAGTTAAAAAGTCACTTATCTGCAGAATTCCGCCTCACATCAACTGTGCCGCATGCCGTCCCCTCATTTGTTGCCAACAATGAATGCCCCCAGTAGCGCAGCAAACCCGTGTCCACCTTGTGTGCATTACGACATCGCCGTCCTTTCACATCGGTAGCAAAATCACCAATTTTTTTGTGATCAGCTCATAACATGTATGTCGCATCAAGTTGGTCCTCATCTATCTAATAACATGGGCCATTTCCTGCAGAATAAGCCCGTGATTGCAGATTTACAATGTCTTTGAGCCCACGAGGTACGTTAGATTGAACTGCACATGAATCTGCTGCAGCTAAGAACCCGCTTATTTGCAGAATTCCATCCCAGATCAGCTGCGGCATATATTGCTCCCCCAACAATGGATGTGCACATCAGTGCATGCACCTTGCATGGATCACAACAAAATTGCCAAGTTTTTTGTGATCAGCTTATAAACATGTATGTTGCATCAAGTTGGTCCTCATCCATCCCATAACATGGGCCCTTTTCTGCAGAATAAGCCTGTTGCATGCATCACGATGTCGACGTCCAGCAGCCCCAGCTTTTCATCATCAGCTCATACCATGTACGTCACATCGGGGCACCGTCACAAGGTAATGTACATCTGGCTTATGTGCCATGTACACCATAACATGTCGCCTTTTCACATCCGTAGCAAAACGTACACATTTCTGCATAGCAATAGTGATGAATGTTGATGAAGCCTCTTGGGGTCCTACTAGTCCTAGCATGCCTTGAACTTTAGAACATTGAACACTCCGATCATGATCCGAGTCAGGATTTCTGTATTACTACCCGGGCCATGACTCCGTTGGAATCAAAGCTTACATAATGCAGAAATTGTGCAAATGAAATGATGGTGAACCTAACTTGGGTATGACAATCATGAAGCTCACAAGTGCCACATACCGAACAATCAGAAATATGGCTTGGGAGTTGAAATTGATAGATACCTGTGCTGAAGTATGCCAGCCACAGACCATGCAGATGCAAGATGTTGAGGTGTTTATCTTGTCCACATCATGATTTGTAAATTATCTAACAATCAGAAATATGACTTGGGAGTTGAGATTGATAAATATATGTCCTCATCCTGATAAGAGTATGCCAGCTGCAGATCATGCAGACATACAAGATATCTATTATAACAATATGTTGAGGTGTTTGTCTTCTTCAATATCATGATTTGGAAATTAGTTAACATGACCTAGCAAAGAGAAGTATAACCATCAAGATGGAATTTTGGTAATGTTGTTTCTTCTGTCCCATCTTTGAACAAAATTTTCGAGAAGGTATCCAGTAATATATACTCATATCTGACTCAAATATGTGATTCAGGTTTGTCAGCTACACCTACCAATATCCATGCCCCTCCATTTTCCTGATGTTTGATGTCTTGACTCTTATCCGCTCAACGTTTGCGAACTTAAGACTTGCAGATTCAGCACCATGCACCATGGCTTCATTGTTGTATGAAAGTGGGAAACTGCCAAACTGTGGTCATGGGTGTGACTTATATTCGCAAATTTTTTTGACAGTGCAGGTCGTACAAGCCAACCATGTCAGTGGACGCGCGGCCCCCACCATGCATGATATGTGAATGTCGTGGACTGGTCTCTCAGCCAAATACCTTGTTATGCTTTTGCATCCATGCCGTGACTAATCATCGTCGCCAACCAGCCTTGGACCCCCGCACCTGTCGTGACAGAAGCTCACTCTTCCAGGCGGTATGTTGAGAAATCTATTTAATTGTGTTATGTATTCATTAAAGTGTTTACAGTCTGAAGTTCATCCCACAGCAACTTCGACTTGCATCCAATGTAACACACCTTACCTTCACCATAGTCTGACTGTCACCAGAATTGCTCCTGTCACCGCTTTTGCTCCAGCACAGCTCTCATTTTCCCAACCTTCATTCCAACCTGTCTCAGCACCATCTACTTCCCATTCCCAATTTCAAGTTGGCGTGTCTCTTGGTATACCTGCCTGGGGAACCAGCTGTCCAACATGCCGCTTCTCAGGCATCTGACCAAAGTACAAATAACCGTAGAGTTGAAGCATTCCAACGCCACAGGCCGTCCACACCATTGTCACGAGGAATTGCTACAAACCCACTCATAACACTTCCAACTGTCTCAGTAACACACATGGGTACTAGCTCTCAACATCAAGGTCGAGTGAATTCTCGTTGATCTTGTCCAAGTTCAAGTTGCAATACACCAAAGGCATACATTGTGGTCATTCATCCTGAACCAGTGAGTCACTTTTCTATCTGGAAATAGTTTACAATCGAAAACATACAACTAGCCAGCCACTGAAGAAATTCGGGCCTTCCAAATGCTGCGAGCACCAAAGTCAGGAGTTCAAATGACACAGTTTGTAGAAAACACAAGATCATTGGGATTAGCATTCGACATTTCAATCAGTGTGGCCTCCCATGTTCTTCTCAACACTGCACTTGAATCTCATTTAATTGGCCAAGGCCTTGCTTTTTCTTCATTGTCTTCTTCATCTGGTCATTCTGTCGTTGGAGAATCTCAATGGCAATTTTTTCTTGCTGTTGCGACTGGACGTTCCCCTAGCCTGGGAACCATTATTCGTCCCTCACTTACTTCAGTATCGGGAACAACTCATCAGATGCTTGAGGCTTCTGCCAAGCGTTATCCTGCATGCCCTCCTCTCGATCCACCAAATCTCGAATCTCCAGATAGAAAAATTCTGTTTCTTGGTATGTAAAATTCTTTCTTGTTTTTCTCAATTGATGTCCCACCCGTTTTCTCCAAAAAACTAGGTCTGGTTCTCACCTCAATTGTCAGTCCATTGAATGGTGACGGAGGACATCATACTTGTTTGGGCATTCAATTATGGGCAACATACCTTGAATCCATTACTTTGGACAATCTTGCTGATATCCAATGTAATGCATGCAATGCAAGTCTCTGCTCTCCCGTCATTTGTCTCACTTTTTGCTAAATTTCGATCTTTAGAATCAGGATTTTCTTGGCTCCTCAACATTGGCTGTGCATTCCCCAGGGGGAATATTGGTAGGTTCCATCTCGTCATTTCATCTATCTACAGTGCCTCACAGAACTGATTCAATGTTTGTTGCTTTTTGAATACCTTCAAGATAACTCTGCAAAGAATACCAATTGAATCAAACCTTTGGTATATAATTGAAAGCCCTACTTCAGGGCTTTCAGAATATAAAGGAATCATATGATTTAGATCAGAATCCATGGAGATATGATTAAATTAAATCAGCAACTCATTGAATCAGTTTTGTGAGTACCTATGGCAATTATCAGAATCAAATGCTTCACTGGTTGTATGGTAACCAGTTGTCATGACTTACTGATGGAACTTGAATAGAACCCTGATGGGTTGCCAAGGAAAGTTGTATAAGAAGAATCCAACCTCAACAGCCTCCATAATTAATCATGGGCCCTATCTCCTCTTCCCACAAGGAAAACATTCTTTCTCTGGCCTCCAATGGTCACTCCACTCGTCATATTGCCTCTAACCTGGGTGTCAGCCAACCAACTGTCTCCAGAGTGCTTCAGAATCTTCTTCCTCATCGCAATCTCTCTTCTGGTGGTCGTCCATCCAAGCTTTCTCCCACCAACACACAAAACATACTTTCACAAATCACCTCAGGGAGAGCCTGCAATGCTGTGCAGGCTACCAAACACATCAACACTGTCATCTCCAATCCTGTCTCCCCAGAAACTGTGAGAAGGGTTCTCAGAAAACATGAATTCAAGGCTGTAACAAAGAAGAAAAGACCTTTCTTAAAGGCCATACATTGGAAGAGGTGGTTGGTATTTGTTATGAAGCACAGGGAATGGACAGTGGAGGACTGGAAGAGGGTCATTTGGTCAGATGAGACCAAAATCAACAGGTTTGGGTCAGATGGCAAGGAATGGGTCTGGAAAAAGAAGGGTGAGGGGCTTATTGAAAGAGAGGTTCAGGGCACAGTCAAGTTTGGGGGAGGAAATATTATGGTTTGGGGTTGGGAAGGTGTGGGGAGACTTGCAGAGGTTGAGGGGAGGATGGATGCTGATCAGTATGTGTCCATTTTGGAGGACAATTTGCTGCCCAGCATGGAGGAGAGTGGAATCTCTGAAGAGGAGATCATTTTTCAGCAGGACAATGACCCCAAGCACACCTCCAAGAAGGCCAAAAAATGGATGGACAGCAAGAATATTGCTCTGCTGGATTGGCCTGCACAGTCCCCAGACCTCAATTCTATTGAACACCTCTGGGTTCATATTAAAAGGAAGTTGAATGAATATCCAACACCACCCAAGGGAGTCTGGGAGATTTGGGACAGAGCAGCAGAGGTGTGGAATAATATAGAGCCAGAAGTGTGTCAAAACCTGATAGAAAGTATGCCAAGAAGGGTAGAGGCAGTAATCAAAGCTAAGGGGGGTAATACCAAGTACTAAAGTATAAAATACTGTATTTATTGTACATACTCACAAAACTGATTCAATGAGTCCCTGGAGTAATTTGATCATATATTGATCATTTCTTACGGGAATTACATAATTATTGCAGATTCTGAGAGTCCTGAAGCAGGGCTTTTAACCAGGTACCAATACCTTCTTTTGATTGGCATTATTTGCAAAGTTATTTTGAAGGTATTCACAAAGTAGCAAACATTGAATCAGTTTTGTGAGGCACTGTATCATCTCACCACTTTGTAGTTATCTCATGATCTGGACATCGAACATCCAATATTTGCAGAATATCAGTCACAAGACCCTTCCTCTCGACTCTCGGATATGGTTTCTATAGAGACGACTCCCCTCTTCGACTCAGCTGTTTCTCCTCCTCCAAGCGACCTCTTTCTCCCATTTCATTCACCTTCTCCGAATCATGCCAGATCCTTTGCACCTTTGACATCAATTACAAACAGTGTCCTGGTTGCAGCCAGATCAGTCGCACAGCGTTGGAAGAATACCATCCGCTCCTTTATCACAACACCCTATGTCACCGACCAATTCTGTATTGACTCAGACTCATCCGTGAATGCAGCCAGAGCACTCATGCATTGAATTGTCTCCTGTATGCACTCTGGGTCCCAGCCATCTCCCAACCTTCCATCTGGTACAACGATTCAAAACTTCAGTCTTGCACATCTTACGAGTGAAGGGTGCGATTTCCGGATGTAAGCTTTTTTCAAACATGTTTGCGTTTCAAATTCCAGTGCTGATATGCGACTTGTTTAGCGGAGAAGGATTGGGTGATGGACCTGCAAAGTCAACATGGAAAGCCTTGCTGGAACTCATGATCAACGATGATGCCCATTGGACCATGGCATCGGATGGCTTATATGTTCCTCTTCTTCTTGGCACCACACCGTCACAGCAAGACCTCGAGATCTTCAAAGTATATGGTGTCATCATTCAACTTACAATGCTGAGACATTACGAGCTCCTCCGCATCTCACCACTCTTGATTATTTATCTATTGCATGGCTTTTCTGCGGCAACTGATTCTGATTGTATTGAAGCTCTGGCACCCGAGGCTTCCGACAGACTCAAATCATGGCCACCTCGTCTTGTTACCAATATTGAGGAAAATGCCACGTCAATGGTCCTTGAACTCAACCGTGATCCATTACTTCTTGTCCAATAACACATTCCCAGCATGCAGGTAGGAAACTTTAGTCATTCTGACAAACTAGTTGACAAACTTTGGGTGTTGATACAGGGAACTCAGATTTGTCGGCTTACCAAAACAGGGATATGTGAAGTTTTTGAGAAATTAAAAGCCGGCATTTTATTCCAAAGCCAAGAATACCTTCTTCCCAATCCTCATCCCTTGATTGAAGCTATGAGACATGGGTTCAACACAATTTCGCCAAGCTCCACCTCTGGCAGTGTTGTGTCTTCTATATCATTCTCAAGCGTGATTTTGGTGTTTAGTCATCTATTGACGACGTACATTAGACATTTGGAACCTCACATGAAACATCCCTGATTTTGCGCAGCCTCTATGCTCATCGTCACTTGTCCTCTGCGTCTCAAATTGTCGAGAGGATCGACTATATCTTCCTTGACAATGGACTCCCTCCATGAAAGAACTCCAATGGTGTCAATCACTGACTAGATTCCTGAATGGTGGTGGTGGTGGATCTCTCCGACGACCTGGCACATCTTTCGAACGCTGTCAATCATTTCTCAAAACCATCACAGCATCGCCTTACCTCCCTCGAAATTCGGCACAGCTGCAGGTCCGCACAACTACTCTGTTTATTCATGGTGATTGACGTCTTGAAAGATTCAATTTGTTCCACGTCTTGCAGGACCAATTGCGAGCGCATCAGTGAGTAATATATCAATCATTTCTCGTATCTTCTCTCATGCAGGTGTATAAAGGGTGCACATATTCATGTGTGCTTCAGCAAGATGGATGTATTGCTTGACGAGAGCATTGAGTATCTGGATGATGTTCCGGGGGACCTGGAAACAACATTGGCATATGATCAGTGGCTTCACAGTTTGATATCTGAGAGCCACGGAGATGAGTATAATGCAGTATAGGTTTCCTATTGAATTCCCTGTATCAGAAGTTCCCCATTCTTGCAATGCTATCTTGGCTTCTTGTCGAAATCCCAAACACACAGGCTAAGGCTAAGACACAAAACCATTCAATTCTCGTACCATCTGGGAGTTATGAGAAATGTTATCTCGTCCTCTGCCTGCTCCTCCCATCCTCTGCCATCTTCGGCGGCAACTACGGCTACCAGGAGACGCAACCAGACTGCCCACTCCAGCCCACGCAAACACACCCTGCGGGCTCGCACTCCACCAATCCCCACCATCATCAAAGATCGGGATGCAGCGGCCCATTCTATCCTCCTAGCCTTTACCGTTTCCTCCTCTAGCTTCCCTCTGTCACACTTGTCCCCACCCTTGCTCGTCCCCACCCTTCTGTACCGGTGCAATCTCTCGCCGCAACAGATTCGCTCCCGTCGACCTCCCTCCCCAACCTAGACCCCAGACTTCCACTTCTATACAGATCAGGTCAGCTCCCGAACATCATGCCCATTTCCATCTCTAGTCCGAGTGGAATGGAGTTGATATCGCTCTCGTCCTGCCCTTCGCCCTCAGCAACATCTCCCCCATGTATCCTCCTCAACAACATGGTGGAATCATCAATTGGTCGGGCTGGGCATGGACTAGGAGAGGTTGGACCCAGCGGTTTCAGGCGTCGAGAAAGAGGGGTATGGCGGCCCCAGTGGCATGGGTTTACATGCAGAGCGGTGGTGCTGGGGAGGGGAGGCAGCAGGCGGGGGCGTGGAAAACGACGACGACGAGACGGTTGTGGAGGGGATGCTGCAGGAGAACGGAGAGCCAGAGGAGTTGGAGGATGTTCAAGTCCCCGACGTTGATGTGGACGAAACTGCGGGGCGTTTGGAGGAAAACCAGGGCGGGGAGGAATTGCTGGAGGAGTTGGGGATTAGCATTGGAGAAGACGAGGATGTGAACGAGAAATTACCGGAGGAGCATGAAGCTGAAGCTGAGGACAACACTGAGGCTTGGGGGGGGGGGGGGGGGGGCGCGGACGAAGTTGATGTTGAGACCGCGAGAGGGGGTCCCGAATGACGAGGGAGGTGTGGATGAGGCAGACTTGCTGGACAAGTCGGTTCACGTTGGGTCTGGAGCGGTCAAGGCCATGATTGAGGAGCATGATGGTGAAGATGACGAGAATGCTGAGGTGCTGAGGTGGATGGAGGGGCTGGAAGTCAGCGAGGAGGAAAAGGTTGAGTCTCACGACGGGGTGGAAGTGGCCAGAGAGGTTGTCAATGCGAATGGGGAGCCGGCCGAGGAGGCCGACGTACAGCTAACGGAGATCGTCTGGACGGCGACTGCATCGCCAACACGAATCCACCGCCGCTGACGGAGAACGCGGACGCAGACCTCCTGCACATCTAGAAGTGTTCCCAAATAAGAGCGTTTGGAAGGGAAAGGGGAAGGCGAAGGAAGTCATGGATGACAAGTGGAGTGGAGAGAAGGCGACTCGGAGGGGCGACTTCAAGCATTGGAAGAGCTGGAACTTGCCAATCACCTTCAACTAACCTGCTGCGAATGAGGACAGCGAGGAGGAGGCTCGCGAACAAAATCAAACCCCACCTCGCCGCCATCGGCGTCCCGACCGCTCCCCTTCCAGCTGGGCTTCGACTTCAAACGACCCCGCTGGCGGGCGTCACAGTCCCAAGGCATCTCCAATGACGAAAACCTCACGAACGGTCCTCGTTGCCGTGGCTGCCTTGCAATACGGGGTCTGACCGTAACCTGCCCCGAGCTCGCTGGCCAACGCAAAGGCCTCAGCGGGACCCCCGTTGCAGGACCCTCCACTCTCCCTCAATTCGAGCTGCCGAATGTCCAGCTCCGCAAAGTCATCCTAACCCGATGCTGGAAGGACCCCGCTGGTAGGCCTGATGCGCTGCTCTCTGACTCTCGCTCTGACTTGCAAGGCCCGGTCTTTGGCCCACTCAAGTCCTCTTGCAGCGTGGTTTGGGGATGACTTGACCCCCAATAGTATTGTGGGTACTGGCAATGCTTGCAAATTCCGTGTGTTATTTGGCTTTATTTGTCCCCCCACAAACGCTCGTCGAAGAGTGGCACAATTCAACGACGGCAGCAAAATCGTTACACCACATGCTCCTTGCTCAATCACATCAGTGGAAATTCATTATACAAGCTGGATACATATGTAAGATGCTAATATATGTGGAATTAAATGTAACATTAATCAAATTTCCATGTCCTCACTGTGGTGTTGGTCTTCCTCGTCAGTTTCAGGAGTTTCATGAGTCTGTGCCTCGTTTGGACGTGTTAAACCACTTGCGTTGTACCGCCTGATAGCTTCTAGAAGGGCTTCCACCTTCTCAGCCTTTCTAGGAAGGTCCTTCTTAAGTGCTGAAGTCGTTCTCGTTGGGCCTGTGAACACTTCTTCGATGGATTCCATCAACTTCCCATGCCCATAACTGGCCAGCCAGTTGGGAAACACGTAAGTTACAGGCTAGCAACGCGTCGCGACGCGTCTTTGGAGCATTTTGGTCATTACATAATCAAGAACACACTCAGTTTCATTGTCCTGCCAGTGGAGTTGGCCACAACATCATTTGTAACTTGAGATGTGGTCAGGCCTCGACAAGGGATGCCCCTGGTTGTATTGTCCATCCAATATTTAGTTTTTCTGACCCTCGTACCCCGATATCTCACAATCTTCGTTCAACAAAAAGTTCATTCTCATATTTTTTATTTTTTTTCATGAAGAATACAAAGAGAATGTGATTTCATTGAACTTCTCCCACTAAATCAAATCCGACAGAGTGTTGTGGAAACCTACAGTGATCATCTAAAGAATGTGCCGCGTTTTGGTTGTGATTTCTCGATGAAGCTGTCTTACATAATGCTGCAAATTCTCGCAGGCATTGCCAGTGCCCAACAATAGCACTGAGATCCGTTTCTTGATCGTTCTCTCAATTGTCCTGTAGTTGATTTGTTTGTACTTATGGGTGACAAAAATGCTTGACTTCACATTGAACTCAATTCTACGATTTTTCCTAGTCATTTGATTGCTCATTCTGATGTCTGTGGCTCTCAAAAACGTGGTGACTGCATATCAAGAGCTCGGGCAGAGTGTCAACATTACTTTGCGCACTCAATTGGGTGATGCTGCTGCACATTTGAATGAGCAGAAACGACAATGCCTACAATTTCTACATGATATTCGCGCGGCATGTGGCCATTTTATTGCTCTGGAATCATTTGCATGTCAGCTAATGGCTCTTCTCTCTTAGCATTTACCATCAGTGATGGCCACAGATGCACAACCCATTACCAGTAGTGTTGGACACATGGTTCATGCACTCGATAGTGCAACTGTAACTTCATCCAACATACCTGATGCACCCTCTGGCTCCTTTGGAACACGATCATCCAATGGGACCTGGCCAGTGTATGAGCGGCGGGTGTCGATGTCCCCTGCATAGTCCGCATCGATGCAACCAACAGGTGTGAGGTTTGTGCCCTGTCCTCCGTACATGATTTTGAAGTGCATGGTCCCTTTGATGTAGCGGAGAGTGTGCATTAGGGCAATCCAATGGGCCTTGCCTGGGTTTGACATGAATTTGTTGAGGGTCGAGACAGCATAGGAGAGATCTGGGTGAGTCGCGACTTGAGCATACATGATTGAACTGAGGGCCTCCTGGTAGGGCTTGTCCGCCATGATTTTTCAAAATCATTATCAGTTGTTGGGCTTTGGTCCTTCGTAAGGATGGTGCCGAG
Source organism: Entoloma clypeatum (assembly GCA_963565915.1). Taxonomy (NCBI): domain Eukaryota; kingdom Fungi; phylum Basidiomycota; class Agaricomycetes; order Agaricales; family Entolomataceae; genus Entoloma; species Entoloma clypeatum. The sequence goes on along the minus strand of OY751485.1, from coordinate 1,239,411 downwards.
AGCGATAGGGGTCAGTGCGGTGTTGTAGTCTGTCATTCTGTTTGGGACAGTACCGCTCTGGTTGCAAAATTGGAGCTATCTGCTTCGACTTGCCACTCCTTGCTGTGGTCAGGGAGGACAAGTATCGGAGCGGAGAATTGCCTCTGCTTCAGATCTCCAAAGGCCCCTGCTCCCTTGTCATCCCAGGACCATACACAGCCCTTGGTTGTGAGTTGGAACAGAGGGTGCTCATCATTGGAGAGGTGGGAGCAGTCAGACAGGCAGTCTCAGAGTGGGTAGCAGGCTCTCGTGGTATAGCAGATGGTGTCTACAACAGGCTGTCTTGTGCTCAATGGATGCCACTCTCTCAGCATATTGTGAATGTATTATGAAGGTTCATATTCTATGAAGGATGGGTTGGGAGTGGACTAGCATGTTGATGGTCAATTGGAGGGGAATGGTTTCACACACATATGAAGGCACTGTAAACAGTATGCATAAATAATATGGTATACTGTGTATCTGTCATTTGCCTCGCATTTGTAGACAATAATGGGGAGGCGGCTATTCACCTTAGTGGGGTGTTCTGGGGGGCCATGGCATGGGTGGGGTAGGCAGTTGCCAGTGTTATGCAGACGTTCCACGTGCCAGTGCCAGTGCCCATGTCAGTAGTAACTAGTTAGGCGGTTCCCATGCATGGATGGGGATGGGCTGAGTGCTGACCTTGCTGGGGCATTACCTGTGTCATAGGCAGCGTGAGTGGTGCTGGGGCCTTGTTATTGAGTGGTCGGTGAGCATGATTAGGGATGCAGCTGGTATCTTGGTGTGATATTTCCTCTGCCGCTGTAGAGTCGCGTATGGGTCACCTGTCATTTGTCTGTTGTTAGTCCGAATTGAGGGGAGGTGCCGGGTACCTACTCCAGTGGTTCCACATTGCCTGCTCCCTCCTCATTTTCTGGGGCTGCAGGCACAGGTTAGTGGGCAGGATGAGGCACAGGGCAGCTATGTAGCTCCATGGAGTGTTTTGTTCATGTTGTTCCCTGGAAGGTCAGCATGTGATGTGGGGTCGCCGGCGGCTCATGGCATGCAGGCTCATGGTCAGTAGGTGGGAGTGGGTATTCACCTGGGGGGCTGTTCCTTAGTGATGTGGCATGGGTTGGGGATGGCTGGCTCCTGGCATGCCTGCTCATGGTCAGTCGGCGGGATTGGGGTGGTTGATACGCACCTGGGTCGGGCAAACACATGTCAATAGAGCATACACTGGTGGCCAGTGATGTGGCATGCACTGCGGGTGTGTCACTCCTGGGCACGATTGGGAATGTGGCAGTTACACACCTTTGTTCCCTGCTGTGTGCCATTACTTTTATATTGTGGGTGCGTGGTCCGCTGGCAGCTGTTATGATCATATTTTCACTTTTCACTTTATCTCATCTTATTTCGATCTTATCTTATCTACATCATATCATACATGAGGACATCTTATCAATCATGCAGCATGACACTGCCTCAATGCAGCCTCATGGTATTTACATATATAAGTAGGGTACTTTCACTTGTATTCAATAGCTTGTTCTCTTGAGATTCCTGCTGGGTCTCTTGGCAATACAGCCCCTTCTTCACCTTTCCACATTCCTCATTCTAAGTTCCTAAGTTTGGGCTCGCGATGTCATTTGACTTAGCGTCGCCTCAACAGAAGAACAAGCTCTCATCATTGCCTGCCCAAACATTGACAATCCTTTCCAAGTTTCTGTCAAGTGCCTTCGCTTTTCAAAACCCATCCATTTCAACCTCGCCGTTTTGTGCTTTTTCGTCAAAAGTACATATCTATATGCAGACCCTAGCATTAAGGGGGATCTCCCGGACTTCAGGGATAAGAAGAGAAACACTTGGTGCACCCACTATAACTAGTGTTGCCGTTCGAGACACATAGGGAAACGTTGAGCCCGTCCCGTGTCAAGGTGATCAAAGGCCGACGCATCTGACCTTCAGGGAAGTTGCTGGCGCGTGTGACAGTTTGGAAGACAAGACCATACATGTCTAGTTCACAACAGGTGTTCCAGGCCCTGACTCCTTGACAGCTCGATTCAACCAGTCCAGCGTGCATAGGGGTATTGACTGAGTGGACTTCATCTTTCCTAGATCTTCCTCTATTTGAGCATCCCGACTGCCTGGGTAGACAGATCGTTCTTTGGGTTTTCTTTTTCAGATTTTCTTTTTCACCTAAGCGTCAGAACAGGGTTGCGCGCCCAACATAAGATACTATTGTTCAAACCAAAACACCATCATGGACAACCAAGATTTTCAAGACGAAGCCCCCGAACTCCCTGAACATCACAATCCCCCCATCGCACCACCTCCTCCTCCTCCTCCTCCTCCTCACCCACCAGGCCAAAGAATTGAAATAGCCACAGATTCCGGCATATATAATGGATCCCGACCCCTGTTTTTGGGATGGTGGGCAAAAATGCTCATGTGGATCTGAGTAAATTAAGATTTGTTACATGGGAATGACAAATTCTGTATCGCAGTCTGGTCCCAATTAGATGGACTGATTGCAGGAATGTATGGGGAGACACAACTCACTCATTGCATGGAATCAAATGACTGCCAACATATCGAAACTTGATCTATGAAATTACCACAAGGTTTCACCCTACCACCGAAGTGGAATGGGCCAAAGATTGAGGGGTTCAAACAAAACCAGATGAAGACAGACAATTGGATCACGCAGTTTGGAACACTGGCAATCAAAGGGAAAATTGAGGATCATCATGGGATTTCCTTACTGGAGAGAAATGCCCAGGACTCAATCATACAACAATTATTTCAGCAAGGAAGACGTCAGGACACCATGCAGGAAACCATTGAGGAAATCTCAGCCATCAGAAGGGCTGAAGAGAATTACACCATGAGACAAGGAATGAGGCAGGGACCTCAAAGACAAGGGAACCAATGGGGAAATCGCCCTCAGAATCAGCAAGCACCTCGGCCACAAGGCCAGAATAATTTTGGAAGGCCCTTTGGGCAACAACAGAATGGGGGGTACTGTTACGGACTCTACGGTATGAGGACCATGTCATATCTTTTACATATCGGCCCGACTCGGCGCCCTCTTACGAACTCACTATGTCCAATATCTACTTTCGCAACCTTCAATTCCCAGTCTGACTCATTACATTACTTCGTCATCCCCTTTAGTATACTTCGCTCCCACACTGACTCGCTTTCCGCAGTCAGCTTACTCACTGTACATAGCCTTCCGCAGTCGCCTTACTCATGCGCACTGCCTTCCGCAGTACTGACTCATCCGCTACCGCCTATAGTCAGTACCTATATAAACCTCTTGTACTGTAGTAGATTCCTTAGATTTAGCAATCACTTTGCTCTTCGCCTTTCCACTTTCCTGCATACTCTGCCCGAACCTTGGAACGGTTTGTTAAGCATAACAAGTTGCTAAATCTCGTTAGGTTCGCCCAGAGCGAAGAGAGCAACTACCAGACGAGCCAAGACGTCGCGCTTCTTTGAAGACTTCACCAGTAACCCATTCAGCATGCCAGAAGCCCGACAGGAGGAGCTAAGTCCTCGAGACAGTATTGATTTTACACTCATCCAGCAGTACATCGAATCGGAGATCCGTCGCATCCTACAGCAGGTGCTTGACAAAGAACTAGACAACGACGAGCATCGCCCCCACGGCGAAATAGCAGAGAGCATCCATCTTGCTCAGCAACACCAGATCACGCGTTACAACGCCCGACAAAACGAACTCAAAAGCTTTCGCGTTCAAGAAGGACCTCAGACAGGTCGGATCACAGAAATCAGAGAGTTTATCGGTGTCCAGACAACCGTTATCAGAAGATTGATTAGGACGCTCACATCGAGACGTCCCAGAGCCACATCATCATGTCTTACTCGAAGCAGCAGATCTACGCCTACTTCACCACCGAAGAACAACAGACCAAGTACAACCGCTGGGCACAAAACAAGAGACTTGACCCCTTCTCGAGACCGACAGACACGCAGGAACAGAGATTCCTTAGAGATTTGCAGAGGAAATACTCTGAACGTTTTGCCACCGATTCCGCCGACGAGTCCCCTGACAAATTTACTTTTGACTCCGCACAGTCAGATATCGAACAGACGCCTAGAACAGGGACTCATTTTCAATCCTTACCTGTATCCCGAACCCCATCTTCATCCCAACAACCCGACCCGCTTCTCCTCCGCAGACTCTAGACATGGCAGAAGCCCCGGCTGTACAAACAATGGATACATCCAAGATCATCAAGGATCCTGGGATGTTCAAGGACAGATACACCTTTGATGAGTGGTGGAAAGCCACCAAACTATACATCAGGTTCCAAAAGAGCCTCACAGACGATCAGAAGATTCTTGCGGTGCTATCCCGCATGATGGAAGGGTCCGGCAGACACTGGGCCAGTAACAAGTTAGACGCTCTTGCGGTTGACAACGAGAACATCACCTGGCTAGGTTTTTCCGATGATATCGCCACATGATTCTCCATCGCCAACAAGTCGGTTGCTGCCAAAGCGAGACTCAAAGTCCTGAAACAAGAGAAACGCACTGTTGATGAATTCTTGGATGAACTTGAAGAACTCCTGAAACTGCCAAACCCCGGCGAAGAAACTGGGAAATACATCCTAGAGAAAAACGTCATCCGCAGAATCTCTGAACCAGTGGCTAGCGATGGCAAGACGTACACCGATTACGCAAAGGAGATCTGAAACAAGGGACGACAGATGGAAGGACACGCACTGGTCATCCGAGGTGGCGGCAACATGCGCACCGGATCAGGTACCACTTATGGTGGTCAGGGCAAAGCCATGGAAATCGACAAAGCAGGAGTCACCCGTTGCTACAACTGTCAACGCTTCGGTCATCTGGCTAAAGACTGTAGCGCTCCAAAGAAGAAAGATGGTTGCAAGTGTTTCAACTGTGACCTAGAAGGCCATATCACGCGCAACTGCCGCAAGCCAAAGAAGAACTCCGGAAGGGTTAGGAAGGTGGCTGAGGAAGATGCCGAGAATGATGAAACCACAATCTTAGAAGCCGACGAGAAGGATTTTCCCGAAGGGTCCGATTAAACGACGCTAAGTCGCGACCCTTATCTATTAAACGGACTTGCTTGCCTTGTATGACTGCAGACAATAGAACCTATGTCATCCCTGCCAAGCGAGCTGCTGCGTCGACTAAGATTGTGAAGGGAGATAAACCTCCAAAAAGACAAGAGATCAGGCTGTTAGCTCAGCTCAGGACACGACGAGGGCCAAAGGTTATCCGACCTGAGGTTGACAGCGGATGTGAACGCACGTGCATCCATCCCAGAATAGTACGCGAACAGAACCTCCCCACATGAGGAATACCGCCCATAGCAACTCTAAATGCAGATGGATCACCAAATCGACAACAGAAGGCGAGCCAACTTGCCGAAGTCAAACTGGATTTGGGAGCACATCAGGAAACCATGGAAGCAATGGTACTGGACATTGGGAGAACAGACATGCTCTTGGGACATGACTGGTTGGTACACCACAACCCCACAATCAATTGGACAACCGGCGCGGTAACATTTAACCGGTGCCCAACAACATGTCGAACCAAACACTCGGATTTCAGGATCAATCTTAATGGTCGCAAACACCGGGTTCGCATGGTTGAGGTGCACAACAAAGATGCACCCAAAAGGTCAGATCAGAAATGGAAGCCTGGAGACCCTATCTTGGAAGCTGTCACTCCCACACCACCTCCCACAACCAAACGACCCTCATATGTTGAACGATTCGCTCATCTCTTCGAAAAAGAGAACTTTGATAAGATCCCAAAGGAGAGGGAATGGGACCATGGTATTGAACTTACACCGGACGCACCAAAGGAACTAGGGGGAAATACATACAGTGCCTCACAAAACTGATTCAATGTTTGCTACTTTGTGAATACCTTCAAAATAACTTTGCAAATAATGCCAATCAAAAGAAGGTATTGGTACCTGGTTAAAAGCCCTGCTTCAGGACTCTCAGAATCTGCAATAATTATGTAATTCCCGTAAGAAATGATCAATATATGATCAAATTACTCCAGGGACTCATTGAATCAGTTTTGTGAGTATGTACAATAAATACAGTATTTTATACTTTAGTACTTGGTATTACCCCCCTTAGCTTTGATTACTGCCTCTACCCTTCTTGGCATACTTTCTATCAGGTTTTGACACACTTCTGGCTCTATATTATTCCACACCTCTGCTGCTCTGTCCCAAATCTCCCAGACTCCCTTGGGTGGTGTTGGATATTCATTCAACTTCCTTTTAATATGAACCCAGAGGTGTTCAATAGAATTGAGGTCTGGGGACTGTGCAGGCCAATCCAGCAGAGCAATATTCTTGCTGTCCATCCATTTTTTGGCCTTCTTGGAGGTGTGCTTGGGGTCATTGTCCTGCTGAAAAATGATCTCCTCTTCAGAGATTCCACTCTCCTCCATGCTGGGCAGCAAATTGTCCTCCAAAATGGACACATACTGATCAGCATCCATCCTCCCCTCAACCTCTGCAAGTCTCCCCACACCTTCCCAACCCCAAACCATAATATTTCCTCCCCCAAACTTGACTGTGCCCTGAACCTCTCTTTCAATAAGCCCCTCACCCTTCTTTTTCCAGACCCATTCCTTGCCATCTGACCCAAACCTGTTGATTTTGGTCTCATCTGACCAAATGACCCTCTTCCAGTCCTCCACTGTCCATTCCCTGTGCTTCATAACAAATACCAACCACCTCTTCCAATGTATGGCCTTTAAGAAAGGTCTTTTCTTCTTTGTTACAGCCTTGAATTCATGTTTTCTGAGAACCCTTCTCACAGTTTCTGGGGAGACAGGATTGGAGATGACAGTGTTGATGTGTTTGGTAGCCTGCACAGCATTGCAGGCTCTCCCTGAGGTGATTTGTGAAAGTATGTTTTGTGTGTTGGTGGGAGAAAGCTTGGATGGACGACCACCAGAAGAGAGATTGCGATGAGGAAGAAGATTCTGAAGCACTCTGGAGACAGTTGGTTGGCTGACACCCAGGTTAGAGGCAATATGACGAGTGGAGTGACCATTGGAGGCCAGAGAAAGAATGTTTTCCTTGTGGGAAGAGGAGATAGGGCCCATGATTAATTATGGAGGCTGTTGAGGTTGGATTCTTCTTATACAACTTTCCTTGGCAACCCATCAGGGTTCTATTCAAGTTCCATCAGTAAGTCATGACAACTGGTTACCATACAACCAGTGAAGCATTTGATTCTGATAATTGCCATAGGTACTCACAAAACTGATTCAATGAGTTGCTGATTTAATTTAATCATATCTCCATGGATTCTGATCTAAATCATATGATTCCTTTATATTCTGAAAGCCCTGAAGTAGGGCTTTCAATTATATACCAAAGGTTTGATTCAATTGGTATTCTTTGCAGAGTTATCTTGAAGGTATTCAAAAAGCAACAAACATTGAATCAGTTTTGTGAGGCACTGTATCCTATGACGCAAAAAGAACAAGAGGAATTGGACGCATTCATCGACGAGGGTCTAGCAACAGGAAAGATCCGCCCATCCAAATCCCCTTATGCCTCCCCTTGCTTCTTCATCGACAAGAAGGATGGCTCCAAACAATTGGTACAAGATTACCGCATGGTCAATAAATTCACGGTCAAAGACAAGTTCCCACTCCCACGAATATCCAATCTCTTGGATGTACTGAAAGATGCGGTCTACTTCAATAAAATGGACATCATGTGGGGCTATAACAACGTCCGGATTAAGGAGGGCGATGAATAGAAAGCTGCATTCCTCACCAGTCGAGGATTGTTCGAACCATTGGTCATGTTTTTTGGTCTTTGCAACTCCCCGGGAACGTTCTCTCAAATGATGGCTAGTCTATTCCGGGACCAGATCCGCCGATGTATCTGCGTGATCTACATGGATGACATCGTGGTTATTGGTAAAACCAAGGAAGAACTCGCGCGAAACACCAAAGAAATCCTACAGATCCTATCGGACAATGATTTGTTCCTAAAGGAGAAGAAGTGTTTATGGGAAGTAACGAAATATCCTATATTGGGATATGTGGTTGGTGAGGGACGTGTTGAGATGGAAACTGAGAAGGTGGATGCAATTCAAAACTGGCGAGCACCCACATCAAAAAAGGAAGTTCAGAAGTTCCTTGGATTTGCCAACTTCTATCGATGTTTTATTGAAGGGTACTCAAACATCGCGAAACCTCTCACCACGCTCACAGGCGGTACAGCATTTACTTGGGGACCAACAGAGCAGCAAGCTTTTGAAGGTCTCATACGGGCAATTACATCGGCACCAGTCTTGGCATTACCGAAACCAGAGGGACAGTTCAGGGTTGAAACCGATGCATCGGGCTATGCAATTGGAGCAGTACTCTCTCAGAAGCAAAACAACAAATGGCACCCCATTGCATTCTTGTCGCGGACCATGTCCGCGGCCGAACAGAATTACAAAATATATGACAAGGAACTCCTGGCGGTCGTGGAAGCATTAAAAGATTGGAGACACTATCTGCTCGAAGCCAGGGAACGTTTCGAAATCTTGACCGATCACAAGAACCTGGAATATTTCTGTCATCCTCAAGACCTGAATCAACAACAGCGACGCTGGAAAATGATGTTACAAGACTATGACTTCGAATTACGGCATGTGCCCGGCAAGACCAATGCGAAAGCGGACATCCTGTCACGCTTACCCTGGTATGAAGCAGAACTCAAACCACAGGACAGTGACCAAATGCTCAAGGAGGGACTATTCTTGAAACGGTTGGAATCAGAAGATGTGGTACAAATGGAGATGTTCACGGAGGAACAATTCTTTGAAGGGGGTGAGACATCTGATTCCATCAAAATTGGAAACATCACAACCATCGAAAACCTATGGATCGCACGCATCAAGGCTTCGTACCGCATGGAGACAGAAGTAGCGCAGGGCCTAAAAAAGAATCCTCATTGGTATCAACAGGAGAATGGGATCACCTATGCAGGAGAACGAGTCTATGTCCCGCCAGATCCACAATTACGACAAGAATTAATGTTTGAGTCACACGATGCACCAGTGGCTGGACATCCAGGACAGTACCGGACACATGAACTCCTCACTTGCATCTACTGGTGGCCTACCATACTGCATGATGTGAAGAAGTATGTGAAGGGTTGCGACACTTGTCAACGCAACAAGATTAACCGACAAAAGTGACATGCTCCGCTACATCCCCATGCAGCACCAAGTCACCCATGGGAAGACATAGGAATCAACGTCATGGGACCGATACCAGAATCTGATGGAAAAAATGCAATTCTGGTCATCACAGATAGACATTCGAAGATGCTTCACCTTATTCTGACAACCGTGGAACTATCAGCTGAAGGATTAGCCAAGATCTATTGGGATCAGATATGGAAGCTTCATGGGATCCCCAAGAAGATCATCAGCGATAGGGGACCGCAGTTTGCCACGAAGTTCATGGAGATACTCTGCCGCATGCTAGGGATCAAGAGGAACCTGTCCACCGCATACCACCCACAGACTGATGGACAGGCCGAGCGATCACATCAGGAGACGGAAGCGTTCTTACGAAACTTTGTCAACCATCTACAGGATGATTGGGCCGAATGGATCGCAATTGCAGAGTTCCAGTACAATGACAAAGAACATCAGGCGACAAAGCACACCCCATTCTACCTCAACTACGGTTTACATCCATGGAAGGGAGAGCTTGTGTTAGAAGATACCAATCCGGCTGCCAACGACTTCTTGAAAAAACTCAAACAGGCACGAGAAGAAGCCAATGCTGCGCTGAAACAAGCACAGGATCAGATGAAGAAGACAGTTGACACACAGTGAAGCCCGTCTCGGGACTACCGCATCGGAGACAAGGTGTGGCTGGAAGGGACTAACATCAGGACCGATCAACCCTCAAAGAAACTTGATGCACTCCGACATGGACCATTCAAAGTCCTAGAGAAGAAAGGAGCTAGCGCGTACCTTCTTGATCTTCCGAAGACTTGGAAGATGATTCACCCTGTGTTCAACAAGACCCTGTTGTCACCATATGAAACTCCGAAGTATGCCATCCAGAAAAAGAAACCAGCCCCTGATCCGATCATCGTCGAAGGACGAGAAGAGTACCATGTGTCTACGATCCTAGACTCTCGAAAGTTCCATGGAAAGATCCAGTACCTCGTCCAGTGGGAAGGATATGGTCCAGAAGAGAACACATGGGAACCTTGAGCTAATGTTCAGAACGCTCAGGATTTGATCCGTGATTTCCATCGGCAGAACCCGTCTCATCCACAATAAAAGACGAGTTCTCAAAACCCATGGCAGTATCGACCTCATCAGTCAACCACACACTGAGTTCCCCGCTCTAGTCTTTTCCCTGCCCAATATAGCCACCCCATTCTTCTTTTATCTCTCAACCATCCTCACCGCCATGTCAAACACCATCGTCACCTCCACCTCCACCACCGACATCAACCCCGCCATCGCCGCCCTTATGAACGAAGCGCTCTCCATGTGAGACCAAATCCATGCCCTTGAAACTTCCCTTGCCGATCTCCTTCATCGCCAGATGAATATCCGACTTCATTCGTTGTCCAATCTCCCCGTCGCCCCGACTCCCGAAGAGAAACAGGTTCTCGGGAATTACACCAGCACCCTCGTCATCGAAAATCAACGCATTCGGCTGGCCATCAAAGGCCTTGAACTCGCCGTAGCCATCAACGAGGAGTTGATATATGATTGGAGCCTCAAGGAAAGTCCGAACTGGTCCGATCCCGGCAACAACGAGGGATGGGGACAGTGACTCTGTGAGGACACAGAGCTTGGAGAGGGGAACATGTTACAGACTCTACGGTATGAGGACCACATCATATCTTTTACTTATCGGCCCGACTCGGCACCCTCTCACGAACTCACTATGTCCAATATCTACTTTCGCAACCTTCGATTCCCAGTCTGACTCATTACATTACTTCGTCATCCCCTTTAGTATACTTCACTCCCGCACTGACTCGCTTTCCGCAGTCAGCTTACTCACTGTACATAGCTTTCCGCAGTCGCCTTACTCATGCGCACTGCCTTCCGCAGTACTGACTCATCCGCTACCGCCTATAGTCAGTACCTATATAAACCTCTTGTACTGCAGTAGATTCCTTAGATTTAGCAATCACTTTGCTCTTCGCCTTTCCACTTTCCTGCATACTCTGCCCGAACCTTGGAACAGTTTGTTAAAGCATAACAGGTACCGTCCCCAGCAAAATGGTCAGCAGCACCAATGGCATGATCCAAATGCGATGGACATCGACAGAAACCAGTGACGAGCTCCTGGCAACTGCTATAACTGTGGAGGACAGGGGCATTTTGCCCGAGAATGCAGACAGCCGCAGTGCAGGGTACAAGCGGCAATGATCGAACAAATTGATGAGCACGAGGAAGAAGAAATTCTAAGACAGATAACGGCAAGGCATCAAGCATGCCAAGCCACGAATGGACAATGGGTGTGAATAGTGTGCCTGCGCTGAATTCCAATAGACAAGCTGCAGGACAGCAGGGTTTTGTAAACGTCAACCAGTAATTCCCCCGCTGGCTCTGACAAATTGTTACAAACAATTGCCTATAGACTCTTATATACATAAGGACACTGTAAAATCATGGTTTCAGAAACTTTTGGACGCAGCAGTTACGTACAATAAAATACTATTAGATAAACGTAGGAGAGAAAAACCAAAAAAAGATGAATCGGACTTAGATACACTTGTAAACTATATTATTGGGGAGTCCTTGGAAACAAGGCTTGGTTCAGCCCTTATGGATGAATGCTTAATTCCCTGTTCAGATGAATCCAATAATTTAAATAGGCAAACGGACTCAATGGGGGAACCATCTTTTATTCAATCCGCTTCTTTGGAAAAGGAGCTTATGATGAAAATCATGCTGGAAACATTGCAGGACAAACACACCTTTGATGTTGATGCATTATTAGACTCAGGGGCGACAGGGATGTTCATTGATCTGGACTTCGCCAAAAGGAACAATATTAAATTAAGGAAACTACCTTTCCCCATTTGAGTCTACAATGTTGATGGCACACTTAACCAAGGAGGGTCAATCATGCATGAAGCAGCCATGGCCATGCGGTATAAAGGACATGTGGAAATAGCAGTGTTCAAAGCATGCAACCTAGGAAAAGCTAAAATTATTGTTGGACACACTTGGCTGAAACGCTATAATCCAGAGATCGATTGGGAAAAAGCGGAAATCAAACTATCAAGATGTCCAGAAGAATGTGGCATGCGTTGAATGCGTTATTTAAATAAAACTGCAAGAACCAGATGAGGTGGAAGAATTGAAGAGGTAGTAGAAAGAAATGAAGAAGAAGTGGAGGAAGAGGTAATCCACATGCTCAGATCAGCTAAGGGAGAACCCTCAGATGAAATACCGGCAGAACAGGCTGTCCCCCGAAAATATCACAAATATCTATCAGTCTTTGAAAAGAAAGCATCAGAGAGGTTACCAGTCAGGAAACCATGGGATCACGCTATAGACTTAAAACCGGATTTCGTACCAAAGAAGGCCAAAGTCTACCCCCTGTCACCGGATGAAAGGAAAGAAGTATCCGAATTTGTGGACGATCAATTACTCAAAGGATATATTTGACCTACCAAGTCACCACAAACTTCGCCAGTATTCTTTATACCCAAAAAGGATGGAAAGAAACAAATGGTACAGGATTACCGACATATCAACAGCTGGACCGTCCACAATAATTATCCACTCCTGTTGATTCTGGAGTTGATCAATAAGTTAAAAGGAAAGAAAAGGTTCACCAAGATGGATCTCAGATGGGGCTACAACAATGTGCGCATCAAGGAGGGAGACGAGTGGAAAGCGGCATTTACGACCCCTGATGGAGCCTTTGAACCCACAGTCATGTTTTTTGGATTGAATAATTCCCCAAGCACATTCCAGACCATGATGAACGATATCTTTAGGGACTTGATCAACCAAGGATATGTGGTTATTTATATCAATGATATATTGGTGGCAACAGAAGGAGAGGAAGGACACAACGCCATAGTGGAGGAAGTTTTGAAAAGATTACGAGAAAACGATTTATTCTTGAAACCAGAAAAATGTTTCTTTGATAGAGACGAAATAGAGTTCTTGGGATTAATTATTGGGAAAGACGGAATTTGGATGGACCCTTCAAAAGTAGATGCCATCAAACAATGGCCGACACCGACCAAGGTCAAGGAAGTACAATCATTCCTTGGACTCGCCAATTTCTATCAGAGATTCGTCAAGGATTTCTCTAAGGTGGCCAGACCATTACATAAGTTAACAAGGAAGGACATAGTATGGAAATGGAGTACGGAACAGGAGGAAGTGTTTGACGTGCTAAAGAAATTATTTACGGAAGCACCCATATTGGTATCTCCCAATCCGGATCGGAAGTTAAGGGTAGAATCAGACGCATTGGACTTCACCACGGGAGCGATTCTATCTATGAAATGTGAGGATGTGAAATGGAGGCCATGTGCCTTTCTATCTAAAGGATCAAATGACATGGAACGAAATTACGACATACACAATAAAGAAATGCTGGACATGATTCGAGCGCTGGAAGCATGGAGACACTATCTTGAAGAAGCCAAACATGAGATCGAGATCTGGACCGATCATAAAAACCTCGAGTACTTCATGCAGGGTCGAAAGCTTAATCGCAGACAAGCATGTTGGGCATTGTATTTAACATGTTTCAACTTTAAATTAATACACAAGGCAGGAACTTCAATGGGGAAGACGGATGCTCTTTCAAGAAGAGTTGACCATAGAAAGGGGGTGGAAAATGACAATGAGGATGTAACACTATTGAAACCCAAATATTTCCACTTGCATGCAATGGATCGGGAACATCTACTTATTGATGGAGAAGAAACTAAACTATTGAAACACATCAGGGATACAAAAGAGTTTGATGAGCAAGTGCTCAAAGCGGTGGAAGAATTAAAGAAAACAAACACAAAAACATTACAAGTGGAGGAATGGCATGAGGAGCAGGGTTTATGGTTGCACAGAGGACGTTTCAAAGGATCAGGAACTCAGGGCAAAAATTATTAAATTACATCACGACAATCCAGTCACTGGACATCCGGGTCAATGGAAAACCCTGGAATTAGTTACGCGTAATTATTGGTGGCCCAGAATCACAAACATGGTCAAAGCTTATGTCGAGGGCTGTGACAAATGCCAATGATCAAAGAATGTGCCTCAACTGCTAGCCGGTAAATTAAAAGCAAACACGGAACATGCTGGACCATGGAAACATGTTACGGCAGATTTTATTGTAGGACTCCCAGAAGCTCAGGGGTACAACACGGTATTAGTTGTGGCTTGCAGATCCACTAAGCAATCACACTTTATCAAAACACGTGATGAAGTCTCAGCAGAAGGATTAGCTAAATTATATTGGGATGAAGTCTGGAAACTTCATGGACTTCCAGAATCGTTAACATCAGATCGCGGACCACAATTCGCAGCAATAATTATGAAGGAACTAAATAAAATATTGGGAATCACAACTAAATTATCAATGGCGTATCATCCGCAGACAGACAGACAGACAGAACACATCAATCAGGAGTTGGAGCAATATCTGAGATCGTTTATCTCCCATCGGCAAATAGATTGGCCTGAATGGATGGCAACTGCAGAATTTGCCTATAATAATAAAATCCACACAGCAACTCAGTTTTCGCTGTTCTATGTAAATTATGGGTTCAACCCTAGGATGGGCATAGAACCTCGGAGGGCAGAAAAGTCAGAACTGGCAAAAGAATTCACAGAGTGAATGAAGAAGATTCATGAGGAGGCAGAAGCGGCGCTAGTAAAAGCACAAGAAGAGATGGAATGGTATGTGAACCTGAAACGGGGTGATGCACCAGTTTACAAAGTTGGCGACAAAGTTTGGTTATTGACTAAAGACCTGAATTTGAACTGACCCTTAAAGAAACTTGCCGAACGATGGATTGGACCCTATACCATAACCAAAATCATTTCGTCACATGCTGTGGAACTTAAATTGCCAAAGTCGTGGAAAATCCACCCAGTTATCAATGTATCACGGGTCCAATTATTTAAGGAACCACTATTTAAATCGCAAAAGGTGCAAGCACCAAATCCCATAGTTATCAATGGCAAAGAGGAGTACGATGTCACTAAAGTTATTGACTCAAGGTTGAAGAGAGAAAAGCTGGAATATTTAGTGCAATGGGAAGGTCTGACTCCGGACCACAACACGTGGGAACCTGAGGATCACCTGGAACATGCCAAGGAAGCGGTGGAGGACTTCTTTAAATTAAACCCGAATGCACCCCGGCACTTACGCACAAACATCTTTGAAGGACTGAAATTTAAACCATATGAGAACTTCACGGACACCCCAGACGACATCATATCTCGCCTGGAAGTCGAGATCTAGAAAGGGGGTAATGCTATGATCATATTTTCACTTTTCACTTTATCTCATCTTATTTTGATCTTATCTTATCTACATCATATTGTACCTGAGGACATTTTATCAATCACACAGCATGACGCTGCCTCAATGCAGCCTCATGGTATTTACATATATAAGTAGGGTACTTTCACTTGTATTCGATAGCTTGTTCTCTTGAGTTCCCGCTGGGTCTCTTGGCAATACAGCCCCTTCTTCACCTTTCTATGTTCCTCATTCTAAGTTCCTAAGTTTGGCCTTGCAATGTCGTTTGACTTAGCGTCGCCTCAACAGCAGCACAGTGCCAGTGGTGATGTTGTACACACATCTGGAGGGTTCCAAGGCTTCGTTATTGTGGGCAACAGAGCGGGAGCACACACGTCGCTGGGCCGCGATGAGCATCCCCGAAGCCGAGATCCGAAGCAGCTCAAACTGCCGAAGCCGAAAACGAAGTGCCAAAAACAAAATCAAGCCCTGCAAAACAAAGACATACAACTGATCCGCTTTTGTTTTCAACACTTTGATTTCACTTTCTGTTGAAGTTCCACCTGGGCGCTAGCCACAGGTGTACTGAGCAACACGGCTACAGTGGAAGTACTCTACGATACCGCTATAGTCACTTACATGGTTTGGAGGGGGGTAAGGCTGGTGAGAGCGGTTGAGGCTGGTGAGAGCGATGGAGCTGGTTAAGAGTCAAGAGACAACTTGTTGATATTGACAGTTTCCTGGTCTTATATACCGTACTACTGTTTGTACCAACCAAACAAGTATGTAATGAAGATATGTAAAGGTCACATGATGTAATCTAATCTAATCTAATCTACGTGATGGGAAAAGTTTCAACACCCCCCCATATTTAGTACATACTTCTAAATACATCTTATTTTTTCCCACATATATATATAGGTACTTTGTTTCGCCTAGTTTTTTATCAATCCGAAGTACGGGATAAACTTAGAAAAGAGGATTTTCCCCAGATTTTTAGTTAAAAGGTCTGCAGGGTTGTTCACTCCTTCAATAAATTCGACCGTAATTATCCCTTCGGAGACTTTTTCTCTGACGAAGTGGAATCGCACGTCAATGTGCTTGGATCGCTTCTCAGTTACAGGGTTGGATGCGATAAAGACGGAGCCGTTGTTATCTCCGTAGATCGGTACTGATCCGATCTGCATTCCAAGTTCGGCAAGCATGCTTCTCAGCCATGTTGCTGCGCGACTGCAGTCTGATAACGCCATATACTCTGCTTCTGTGGAAGAGAGGGCGATGGTCTTTTGCGCCGATGATACCCATGTTACTGCTCCAGACGCCAGTGATATGAAGAAGCCAGTGGTAGACCTCCTCGTGTTCTCATCTGACGCCCAGTCGGAGTCTGTAAATGCATAGATTCCTTTCCCTGAGTCGCCATCATACATGATTGCATAATTTTTTGTCGCCTTCAGATACCTGCAAATGTCCCTAGCCACTTCTAAATGGCGCTTGGTGGGATTTGCGGAAAACTGTGACATTTTAATCACGGCAAAACAGATGTCTGGCCTCGTTCCAATCATCAGATATAGAAGTGATCCGATGACGGATTGGTACTTTGATCGAAGTTCTGCATTGGGTTCATCTTCGGACATCATGGGTTTGTAGCCCGTAGGAAGTGGGGTATGGGTGGCGTTAGATTCGCTCATCCCCATTCGTTCAAGTATTTTCTCAAGGTAAGGTACTTGATCGATGAAGATACGTTTCCCGTGTTGCCTTATTTGGATAGAGAGAAATTCTTTCGGTTCCCCATCAGGCACAAGGTGCCCTAGGTCCCTACATTCCCATGTGGTCATAAAGGCCTTCTTTTTCTCTAGCGTATATTCCTGGTTTGTGCCGAGAAAAGCAGAGTCGTCGACATAGATGACGGCGATTACAATTTCCCCGTTGGTACTTTTGTGAATGAACACTCCCGCATCGGAGTGAAGCCGGACAAAGCCGAGCTTTTTCATGGAGGAATCAAGTTCCCTCCACCAGGCTAATGCGGCCTGCTTAAGTCCATATAGAGCTTTGAATAGTTGGTACACGAGGTGTTCTTTCCCTTTTACTATGTAGCCCTCAGGCTGTCGCATGTAAATGACTTCACGGAGCGTTCCATAGAGGAAGGCTGATGAGACGTCCAAAAGTGTCATGAACCACCCTTCAAGGGCTGTCAATGCCAGTATTAGTCGGACGGTTTCATATCTTACGACTGGTGAGAAGATCTGATCAAAGTCGATCCCTTCTACCTGTGAAAAGCCTTTTGCGACAAGGCGTGCTTTCAGACGCCCGTCGGATTTTTCGTTATAGACCCATTTGTTCCTTAGAGCTTTCCTCCCTGCAGGCAGGGGTACTAGCTCCGTGATCACCCCGCGGCGTTTGAGCATGTCTAGCTCTTTACGTTCAGCCGCATACCAGTCTTCTTTATTTGGAAGAGGGTATATGTCTTTATGGGACATTTCAACGATGCCAACTTGGACTGATATCGCCTCCATCAGGAGGTCATTCATCCATGCCGTTTGACCACCCAATCTCCTTCTTCGATCTAATTTTTCAAGATCAGAGGCTGGAGTGTCTTCCCCATAGATGCTTCCTGGCATCTTCCGAACTCGTCGTTCCCTGATCGGTCGATCTGGTACTTGCTCGGGTTCCGGAGTGGGTACTCGCGGCTCGTCATCAGGCTCACTGGCAGGCAATTCGTTGTCTGATTCAGGTTGATCCTGTTCAATGGGAACTGGGTTATGAGGTGTTTCGGTGTGGCTATCATCATCATTGCTGCCGGGAATGAGATCCTCAAACTCATCAGCCGGCTCTGGGTTTTCCATTTCTGGGTGGTTTTCTGGCAACGGGTCGATGTGGCATCTAGGGTACTTGCTTTCATCAAAGATAGCTTTCCCGCCCATGAAAATCGTGTTAGTCTCAGGATCCATGAAGCGGTATCCTTTGACCCCTGGTTTCGATCCGAGATAAATCATCAATCGGGATCTTGATTCCAGGGAGTTCCTACATTTCTCCTTTGGGATATATACATATGCCTGACATCCGAATACTCTGACGCTGGACATGTCGGGGATCTCATTGGTCACCCTGAAGTAAGGGGTTTTCCATTCAAGACGCTGCATGGGGGTTCTGTTATAGAGAAATGCTGCGTGTTCCAAACAGAATTCCCACCACATGGGCGGTAAGCATGCATCGAAGCGCAATGCCTGAGATTTTTCCCATAGTGTTCGATTGATCCTTTCTGCTCTACCATTCTGCTGGTGCTGATATGGGAGCGTGACGTCGATCAGAATTCCATGATCGGCAAGTACATCCTTGTATTCGTCAAATTCTCCACCTCCATCAACCCGCCATTTTTTAGGGGTGGCGGCGAATTGATTCTGGATCATCGCAAGGAATTGTTTCAGCGCCGTGATGGCGCCTGACTTCTTCCTAAGCAAGACGACCCAGACATGGGAAGAAAAATCGTCCAAAAAGGTAAGGAAATATTTGTACTTGTGGTACGATGCCGTGGATATCTGTTTCAGGTCTGAATGAATCAGATCGAAGGGTTTGACAGCCCTGGTCATTGAATTGGGGTATGACTGATTCGGCATTTTCCCTTTGAGACACCCTGTGCAGTTTTCCTGTGATTTCTCACGTACTAATGTTTTGGGTACTCCTTTGGTACTGGTGGGAATCTTATTGAGCGCCTGGTCATTTGGGTGGCCAAGGCGTTTATGCCAGGTTTCAACAGTGATTTCGCTAGAGATCGCATGGATTTGGTCATAGCGTATTTCAGTGTCTAACCAATAAATGGTTTGTCCAAGAATGTGAGGCGAGAACTGTATTTTGTTCTGTCCTTTGGAGATGTTAATTTCTCCGCGCATTCCGTCTACTTTGTAACCGTGATTAAGGAAGACGCCTAGGGACAATAGGCGTGTGTCCATGTCCGGAATGTAGAATACGGGTCGGAGAAGATGGGTTTTTATTTCCCCATTTAGGGTATGCCGTACTGGAACGGCCCCAACTCCGAGAATTTCCAGTTTCTTTCCCTTTGCAGCTGTTTGGACAAATCGCTTAGCCTTGAGAGGCCTGTAGTACGCGAAGTCTTTAAACTCATGGGTAAAGTGTAATGATGCGCCGGAATCTAAGATCCACTGAGCGCGTTCTTTTTCCTTACAGTGTGTACAAGAGGCAAAATGTTTAATATATTTTTTGTGTAGATCACTGCTGAAGTGATCTACGCACTCTGTAGTGGTACTGGCTAATATATTATACGTCTGTTGAGAGACATAATTAGCTTTCCGCATTTGGTAAGGTTTGAGAGAAGAATGTGACGAACCGTCAAGTTCGATCAGCCCATCTTCGAATTGATCCGGCCCCATCCGCTCGCTTTGATGGTCTATGTCCATCATTTTCAGCGATTCTTCTATCGACGGGGCTACGCGACGCTGTTTAGCCGGCCTTTCGTCGATGTCAGGAATGATGGTGTCTAGGATACGAAGGTTCGATCCAGAGGGACGAGCACCAATGTTCCGCGCGAGTTTACGGATGTGATCGTTCTTTTTCCACGCAGACGGCTTGCCCGAAGGAAGCCCGGTGTACTGGGATGGAGGCGGGTTCATTCGCTGAAGGAGCGACTGCATCCTTGCGGAATCGGGCTGTGCGGTACTTGTCGTTTTCCCGCGACCAGTGACGGTGGTGAAGGACGGTGCCGGATGAGGGGGGAAGTGAATGGCAGGAGCAACAAACTCAACTGTTTCTTCCACATGGTCGGACGTGTTGTC
Organism: Entoloma clypeatum; assembly: GCA_963565915.1. Taxonomy (NCBI): domain Eukaryota; kingdom Fungi; phylum Basidiomycota; class Agaricomycetes; order Agaricales; family Entolomataceae; genus Entoloma; species Entoloma clypeatum. The sequence continues at coordinate 1,219,096 of OY751485.1, read as the reverse complement.
CGCATTGTTAGCGCTTTTCTTCTGATTGCGCCAGCGTCCCTTTCCCTTCTTCTTCTCAGAAGCGGTACTTGGGTCGGACGAGTTAGGCTGCTCGTCAGCATCGTTCTGCGAGGTACTCGGCTTTTGCTGCCTTTCCCATTTGGGGTCCTGCCCCTTTCGCTTTGTCCCGGAAATTTTCCGGGCCTGCTCATTGGACGCACGAGTAGACCCGACCGAATACTTGCGCCTGTATTCCGAGATGATGCTCTCGGCGACGGCTTTGTAGGTAAAATCGTCGGCATCGTAGACCTGGAAAAGGGCGGTGGAGAGTGACGACCAGGCGTCGGGAATCGCATTGGCGAGGATCATTGCCTGCAGCAGATCGGGGACGACAAAGTTTGAATCGGCGAGCCGAGCGAAAAGAGACCCCAGGCGTTCGATTTCAGGCACGGGGTCGCGTCCAGACAGCTTGAAGGTGGCGGCGGTCTTGAAGTCGCCGAAGATGACAGCCGGGGATACCTTGGAGTAGTTATCTTTCAGCGATTTCCACGCGCCAAGTGCCGAGGTGCTGTCCTTGATGTGGCGTCTGATCGCTTCAGAGACCTTCAGGCGTATCGCCCCAAGAGCTACGTCGTCGTCCCTGATCCAGGCTTTTTCTTCCTTACGGAAGCCGGGCTGGTCGACCGTGGTAGTCAGCACAGGGGGAGCAGCAGCAGTGGCCCCAGGGGTGGAGACCGTGGTGGTGAAGTCAGCGATCACGGGACGAGTGATGTCGCCAGAGACGATGCGCCAGACTCCTTGATGGAGGAGGTAAGATTTCATTTTTTCGGCCCAGCTCTGGTAGTCGATACCGTCGAAGGGGGTGATGATGTCAAGAGCAGAGCGAGAGGTAGACATTGTAGATGAATCTAAGAAAGGGTTCCCAATCAGTGATGTGTTATGAATATGATTCAAGAAAACAATTAAATGATTCCTTATGACATATTCCCTTCAGGAATAGCGGTCACGGGAAAACCCTTTATATGTCAGAAACGTATAAGGTGCGATCAACGTTTCCACATGGGGTGTACTAGGTCAATCCCCTTTTAGGGACGTCTCATGACAGGTACTTGTCGTAATGACGTTCCCAGGTTCATATGTGAAGAAGTAAGACTCAGAACCTAGATCTTTCGATCGGTTCTTTGCCAACCAGGGTAGAGTGGGCAGGTACTCGCTGTTGCCAGCGTTTCCCAAGTCCCTCTGCTATCCGGGGCCCATAACCTGTTGAAGTTCCACCTGGGCGCTAGCCACAGGTGTACTGAGCAACACGGCTACAGTGGAAGTACTCTACGATACCGCTATAGTCACTTACATGGTTTGGAGGGGGGTAAGGCTGGTGAGAGCGGTTGAGGCTGGTGAGAGCGATGGAGCTGGTTAAGAGTCAAGAGACAACTTGTTGATATTGACAGTTTCCTGGTCTTATATACCGTACTACTGTTTGTACCAACCAAACAAGTATGTAATGAAGATATGTAAAGGTCACGTGATGTAATCTAATCTAATCTAATCTACGTGATGGGAAAAGTTTCAACACTTTCGACACGCCGGTTTCAACATTAGGGACCATATCAAGGTTTCCTATTGCATGGTACTGTGTTTTAGTAATAAGAGTTTACCATGAACAAGTACTTAAAGGGTCAAACGTGGCGCCGAAACGAAATCCCGCATCCGAAAGCGAAATCAGGGGCAGTACAAGCAAAACCAGCCTGTTGCCAAAGCGAAAAAAGGTTTTGTGAGGCTCACCAAACATATATAGTATTACATCAATTTGTTTCACAATGTTCACATTGGGTGAAAAAAAAATCTCCTTACAATGATCTGTCAATTTCCTGATCATTGCTAAGCAGTTTTTGTTTTTTTCACAATGTGAATATTGTGAACAAATTAATCGACCAACTCGACGATCTTGCCCATTTCAGACCCGTTCTCCCTCGGGTTTTACAGATGCACATTCTTTTCTCATAATCCGATGTACAATCATCGTGCCGCCGAATGCGCCATAGCGTTCTCAGGCCTCATGAGGTATGTTTTTGGACTTTTCTTCCCATGTATCAACTTCCATTCTGAGCGCCCAAGTGTCCTGGGCCCCGTCAACCTTCAAGTTCTCCCGAGATCCTCAGTGTCTTTTAAGTTTCAACCCGTACATATGCGTGTTCAAGACATGTATCACGACGAACTTCGAGCTGTGCATCACTCCTGACAACGATGAGTAATTTCCCAGGAAAGGCCCCCAAGAAAGTATTCATGTGAACATTTTGCTTGTGGAATACTTTTTTCCTCTTTCGCCGCAGGTCATTCCAAGTCTAGTCACTCTGATCACTGTTGTGATCAAGTTCGCTGTGTTGCGATCGTACTGTAGGCTTTTCCCCAGCCATTTTACGGTCTTGGACACGGTTATGAAGGGTTTACGACCGCTGTGAAATCTCCAGTGGAATACGTACACAACCGTGAAAACGGTTGCTACGTAGTATGAAACATGTACACACTGCCACGCTCCTTCGGCCTCGGCCTGTACGACTTATAATCCACGATTGCTGTCATTTTTGGATTGACCTCTCTCTCCTCATCGCATTCATAATGGGTGTTGCTCCCAGCTCCGGTGTCTACTTCATTCAGTCAGTGGCCAACAAAGCACAATTTATTACTCTTACACACTCCCAGACTGGTGGGATGTCCTTTTACTCTCCTTCGACCATCACCTAACCACTTGATTTACCTTGACATAGTTGTTTGTTTGCACAAAGGCAATAATCTCGATACCCAGAAAGTATGTCCTTGCCTTCTAGTCGTAGACGGCTGATGATGGAGTGCGTTTTATCATGTAGTGGACAGTCGGAATCATCTCTAGCGATGGCAAAGGATACATCATAAATAGCCTCAGAAACGTCGCAAGTAAGAAGTACCTTGCTGTGGATGCCAAACATAAATTGGTCACCTCCGACAAAGCCTTTAGTTGGCTCATACGCTCGGTCGACTCGGACAAGCCTTACGTGTAGCGTCTTGTGGTGCTCTTCTGGGATTTCTCGCTTATGCATTTTCTGCATCACAGGATCTACGAAGGCACTTCCATGGGGGCCGCTCGTCTACCGTCTGGTCGTTCTGACGGTGCGGCCCTGACGTTCGCCGAGCACACGGATCTTCCGATTCAGCACTGGGACTTACTTCATACAAACTGAGTAAATGCGCCTTATTGCATGCCGGGGGGACGAGCCATTGACTTTGTTTTTGTTCATGACCAGCCTGAGTTCACCGAGCATCATGCATCATGTGTCGCGTCATTCTTAACGATTTATGTGTTAAGATACCTTTTATTGGCAGTAGTTCACTCGATCCAGTCGCGTTCGGATTTTGAATGTTTTTCGCTGCCGTTCACCTCTTCTGAGACAGGTTCGGATGGCTTTAAGTATGTTGCTTGCACGACTTGAAATTGCGCAGTGGCGGAGGTTAGAAAGCGTCGTACAAGTTAGGTCTTCGTCGCAGAATGGTATCCACTTAGTCGCTGCATTGCGTTACTCTTCCCGTATTTGAGATACGGGTCGTAGGGTTCACTAGACACATGTTGGCTGAATGCCTCACTCCTGGCAACGCCTGAAATAAGTATCTGATGCCAGGGAAGGATGGCGGAAGACAGAAAACGTGTACGTATCGCCTTGTATCGCTGACTCGCGTTCCACCCTTTCCTCTAACTTACCTCATTCGAAAGCAATCGATCGGGGTTGTATTAGCCGAACTGTGGCGATTGTGGCTCGACCAGTGACGTGACTGTAAATGTGTACCACACTGCCACAGAGTACAGGATATATTTCGCAACCGTCATGGCTGGGGAAGAACAATGCTGTCATCAGTATTATATAAGGCAGCCAAGGAAACCCGACCTTCTCTCCTTCTCTCGAGATACTCAGCGTCCTTCAACGGGTTTCCAACGGTGTTGAAGATATCAGTGGTATGCCGCAAGGAGAAATTTTACTTAGTATCAGCGGGAGCTCTGAATCTGCAGAACAGAAAGAAAGTCAACCATCGCGCTTACGTTCCTCCTCGAGATTGAACGTTTGAATTTGAACGTTTGAACACTCAAGAAAGTCCGTTTCCCCTTTCGGAAAGCTCTACTTTTGAAAGATGTTTAAATGAAACCTTTTTTTTCGGCAGGTTGTACTTACTTTGAGAATCACTCAGAGTCTTGCTCCGAATCATCAATCCGCTTTGAGGCGAATGCAACCGTCGGCCCGAGTCGAGCCTGAGTACACGATCGTGAAGCAGTTGCGAAAGATGCACACACTGCCATGCTCCCTGTTCTCGTTTTACTTATAAGCCACGATCTCTGCCATTTTTCTACATTCACCTCTCTCTTCTCATCGCATTTCAGAATGAGTCCGCTCGCGATCCCGGCCTCGCTCCCCCTCTTGGTGTTTACGTCATTCGCTCTGTGGCCCACAACACATAAGTCATCACCCCCACAACCTCCGGCACTGGTGGGGTGGCCTTTTGCTCTCCTTCGACATTCACCTAGTGACCACTTCTTTCACTCGACATAGTTGTTGGTTGGCACAGCGAAAATAATCTTGCTGATACTTAGAAAGTATGTACCCTCGTGCTAATTAGACGGCTGATGATGGATTTGCTTTTCGCCTCGTAGTGGCAAGTCCGACAAGTCGACAACGGGCACGGGGGCTCATCCACCTCCCTCCGAAACATCGGAACTAAGAAGTATCTTGGCCTAGATGCCAAGAACAACTTCATCAAGACCGACACACCCCTCGGTTGGGCCGTCCTTTCACTCAGCAGCGGGAATTACAGGTAACCGTCCCGCGGTGGCTCTTCTGGGACATCTCCCCCACTGCGTCCACATATCTCTTGCAACACCCCGCAGCGTCTGATGCATCTTCTCGCCATACTGCCCTTGCATCCAAACTTTGAACATCTCCACTTCAAATTGTATGGTCACTTTTTCCACTGATAGCAAGAACCTGTACCGACCGCAAGGACTCTGCCATACTATCGTTCTCTACTACACAACTTTGGCTTGTTGAGAGCTGTAATGATTTGCATACCGCGTGGAAATCCGCGGTTTCGACGAGGGTCTCTTAGTCAATGCCCAAAATAAAATATTGAAGAAAGGTACGTGATTGAAGACCTTTCAAGATATTCTTCTAAGAATTCCTTGCCAAAGAGGCTTCTGCAAACATTTTTGGGCCTTATCATGATGGAATCATTCCACCGGCTGTCAACGCATTTAATTCAACAGTGGTGCCGTGCTTAGCGGAACCATCGATGGCATCGTGACACAGCCTAGCAGGCTGTGTCACGCTATATCATCTCGAAAAGAGTTGCTGAAGCTGGCCAGTCCTCTAATCGATTATCATCCGCGCAGCCTCAGGCTTCATGGAAGGATCCTATCCCCCAGGTCTTCCTCCCATTCCCAGTCATGCATCCACGACAACACCGACGAATGCAGGTCGCAGTACGTATGAGATTATCTGGAGTTGCATCGTGACCATATTCGCGTGCACCTGGATAGCGCTTCACCCTAACATCCAAATCAACCAAACGTCCATTCAAGTCACGCTTTTTCGCATTAAACTCATGGCCATCGCGTTGTTGACGCCGGAACTTGTCATTTTGTGGGCTGTGAGGCAGTGGTTGGCATCGCGTGAGCTGGGGAGGCAGTACAAAGGTACTACACATCCACTTGATGTCCTGCTTTGTTCATGGGTGTTTTAGCGTGGGGCTGGACGCGGACCCATGCATACTTTGCGTTGATGGGAGGGTTTCTGTATAAGGAAACGGAAGAGGACACGGGTTGCATTCTGTCTCCCTATCACCTCGAAACTTTCGTTCAAAGCCGCAGGGTAGATATCACAGAAGCAGAAATAATGGACAAAAGCAAAGGCGACATCGTCTCGAAAGCCCTCGCTTTAGGTCAAACATCATGGTTCATAACTCAGCTCCTAGCGCGGGTGGTTCAACGACTACCTATCACCGAACTCGAGCTCGCCACAGTCGCGTTCGCTTTTCTCAATTTCGCCACCTATTTTTTCTGGTGGAACAAACCCCAAAACTTGGCTTGTCCTCTCAGAGTATACGGCGTGCCAGAGGAATCCCTAACATCGTCGGGTGGGCATTCAACGCCTTCATTGCCTTTGCATTTTTTGTCGTCCGACTTGAGTTTGCCGCAGAACTCCAATGAACCCATTGAGACACTCTCCAGGCCATCCTTGGCCCTTCATAACCCGATTCAGCCAGTTGACATTAGAACCTCCATACAGCCACCCGCGAGGGGCGAGCCAGACCTTCCAGCACCCGTCCATTTCGGATGGACATCCGTGAGTTCTTTGGAGTCCCTACCGTCTCATCCCTCCCGTCAGTCTTCCCTTTTCGACCTCGATGTTAGGTCAACCGCAAGTGCGATCTCGAGGCAATCTCAGTCTCAGAACCCTCTGAGTCTGCGTTCGGTACTCCAGGTCATTGGATCCCCTAAAGCCGATTCCAACCCCCGTTTCACCTATATGCAATCTTTCTTTGGGTATTTCGGATCTCTTCGACGATATTTTAGCAGCAGAGGTTCGAAAATCGAATCGCAGTTTCGCGGCTGGAGTCCTGGGACATCACTAGTGGGCCTTCGGCAGTTCATTCGGAAGTGTGTCGCAGGAGTTGAAAAATTGGCAAAGTTCGTCAGGCACTACAGTCACTCGTCCTTCCTTTCGTCTATTGATAGAGAGAACTCTTAGGTATCTGCGTCGTTATCCATACTGTGATATAATTCCAGCCCTGCTGATGATAATTTTCCGGTTGCCATTGACTCTGTTGCGGACTTTGCAAACCATCCAGGGATTTTTCCTGCGTCAATTTCTCTGGTTCATCTGGAGCCCAGGATTCAATTTCGGGTCCCACAATGACTTGCTTCTATCTAGGGCCGACGGCATGTGCTACTATGCAGGCGAACTGTCGCAGGGGGATAGATACATTTCCTTTGCCGTCGCGTCAGGTTTTGCGGTTGTATTTGGAGCGACGCACACTCTAGCCTGGTCTTTTAACTTCCCTTCCCGGGCGGAACAGCTTCTGTGGCGTACAGCTGCAGGCCTTGTGACAGGACTCCCACTTTATGGTTTCGTCCAGTTCACCTGGTACAGTCTACGTCACGGTGGTACTTATCCAACGCAGATGGCCATCAAGCTGCATGCATTTTCTGCCTTTGTTTATCTACTTTCGCGGCTTATTCTGTTAGTTCAGATGTTCGCTCTGTTGAGGGCGGCACCTCCGGGAGTACATCAAACAATCTCTTGGACTAGCATCCTTCCACACATCTAGTCTAGCCCAATCATCAAAGGTTGTCGTCAATTTACTGTTCTCGCAGGCTTTTAAGACAGACTTTACTTGATACTATTTTCCCAAGAATTTAGAATGAGATTATCATGTTCACCGTGGGGATGAGAAGGTTCTGATATGTTCTTATCCTCCATTTTCAAAACCTTATGTCTTGCGAGAACATACGAACTAGCTAGTTCATCCCGTAACTATACGAGGTGTGCGCCGCCAACTTCCTATTTGCTAGGCTGGAGAGTAAATTATCGTGTGTTCACTCTGTACTCCTTGACGCAAATGCTAAAGTTTTTTTTCAAACACCCGTGACACTCGCTAGATATTCTGCAAGGTCGAAAGTCAGAATCAAGTCTAAGGTGGTCAAGTACATGGATGGATCTACCTCGTGTTAGCTCGAACGCCGCAAAAGTGCTAGCTCCAGCGGGAATACTGTGAGATATTGGTCAAACAAAGTCACTCAAGAAAGCATGAATGGCGATACGAACGTTCGTATTACTTGTAGGGGCGAAAAAAAAGTTATAAGCCCGGTGGAAGTCATAGGATCCTTCACGTTGGACTTACGTGACGGGACCAAACCACGGAACAGTCCAGGTCTAACGAATTCGAAAGAAATCAAGCAAGTGACAAAGATCAAGAAGGTGGCGTTCTTACATTCCAGATTCCAGAACGACTGTTTTCAACTCATGTGCGATATACTGGACAGGCGTCCCAGTGGGTGGGATAGGACGTAGCTGTATGCGCGATTTAATCACATCTATATCGTATAAACCATCAGTCAGAACGAGCAAACGACATTCGATAGAAACAAAGGATACCAAGAGGGTAACAAGAAAGCCAGTACGCGATCTACGGGAGTTCAATCAACATTACGTGCTCGCTCTGGTCTGGATCATAAAAAGAAGAACATACTCCACCAGTGGAACCGCTGGCAAGCAAGGCCCATATGGGAAGATCTTTCCCATATAGAGCGCTAAATCTCCGTTTTGCGAACTCATACCCTGTGAAATCATAAGTTTTCCACATGGCAACGAGATCAATGAATGCTCAGAGGATACCTGTATAGAACCTTAAAAAAAGAGCGAAATCGTCATCCAAAAGAAAGGAAAAAAAGCTGCTTCACAAAGGCACATACCCAGCATACGCAGGTATCTCTCGTGCGACCGTAACCTACACACCCAATCGTGTCAGGTCAAAAATCAAAACCAGTAAAAACCCCATTCATACGCACCCAATACCCCCTCATAACGCCCTTCCGAAACCCCCACTGCGTCCACATCTCTCTCGCAACATCCCGCAGCCTCTTATCCGTCTTGTCACCATACTGCCCTTGCATCCGAACTTTGAACATCTCCACTTCACATACACACAAATATTTTTTGAGCGGGAAAAAACAAACAAACAAAAACCATACATCAGAATCATATAATTCTCACCTGGACTCGCAAGAACAGCATTCGCAGCTCCAGCCATAGCCCCAGCCGCCGCCGTCTCCTTCAACGACAGCTGCGGGAACGGCGATATCACGCGCTTGGACACGCCATACGACGCAAAAAGGAGCGAGTTGACACCAGCGATGCCCAAGAGCGGACTGGCCATCCCTTTTTCCAAATGAAAAAGTTACAAAAAACGACCATCACCAATGGGACCTAGATACAGTACACACACAAAAAACGGTGAACAACGCACCTTTATACAAAGCGAAGAACCCCTCCTTCCTTAACGTCTGCACAAGCACGTCCATCGGCCCTTTCTATCGAATTCAAAAGCCCCACCCGGCGTCGGGATCAGAACCCCAGTTATATGTTACATAGCACTGACGCGCTCACAAACGTCTCCTCTAAACACCACCCACCCCCGGTCAATCAATCACAAATTACGAACAAACGACATGGGGTGAGTAATCAACTCACTGGACGCAATCTGCGCACGCGTCTTGATTGTGTCTAGAGGTTGCCCGACCAGGACTTGTGCCGCGCCGCCTGCGCTTCCCGCGACGAGTTCGTTGATGGTGGTTTGCGAACGCATCTGGGGTTGATGTGGAGGGTTTTCACAGTAAGAAAATGGTAAGTCCCACCGTTCAACTCGGTGTCAATACCATTTGATCGCAATTATGACGCGATCCCGAAAAAGGGTTCGTAGTCCACGTGTTCGCTATCATCACCCTTTGCAAGATGCGACAGCAGTCACTAGTTGGTATATATTTTTGGTATAACACAAAACCCAAAGTACTTTAGAGGGATATACACGCAAAATCAACAACTTCCACATGAATAGATAGTATGTCTATGTCCAAGCAATCAAGCACAGAAGGGGAAAAAAAAACGAGGGTATAGCAAGGCAGCGCACAAAAAGGCACCACCGTATACAAATCGGGTATTCATTAGAGCCTCTTGTGGTTGTGAACACTGGTATGCAGCGCATCAAGCGCAGCATGAGTTCGCATATGCAGTGAGTTCTGTAGTAGGTAGGGTTCGTCTCAAATTAGCGGAACGGGCCGAAAGAAAAAAAACCGGCAACTCACCTCCATGCTGTACTTTCCCTGTAAAGAGAAAAATATCAGCCTCAATGCGGATCACGGAAAGGAAGAAGAGAGGACCGCCTACCTTCCGTCCAGATGGTCCGACCTCCAGATATTTGCCTATAAAAAACAAATCAGCAAAAAGAGGCATAGAAAATACGACCCCCCCCCCCCCAGTCCCCTCAGAAACGCACCAGAAAGAACCAGCTCGAACTCCGCCTTCGCAACGTCCACCTTCTCTTGACACGCCAAAAGCCTGCCCAGCTCGTAATCTAATTTGCAAAAAAATCAATCAGGGTATCAAAAAAAAAAACCAGCCATGAACTCACGAGCATGATACACCAAATGATGATCCAGCTCAATCTTTGGCCCATGCTCAAACACAGCCCTAAACGCTTCTTCCGCGCCTCTCTCTGCCTCCTCCTTCGACATCGAGACCGTCTCTCCCGAGGCGAGCACGGCATCCGGATCCTGTAACACACAAAAAAGAAGGAATCAATACATCAAGGCAAAAAAATTCCAACAAGAACCAGCGACAACACTTACAGGGTACGCAACAAACCGCAGACACACCCCCTCCAAAAACCGCGCAAGACACAGATCATCCCAATACTCGTGCGCACCCCCTTCATACCTCTCTGGGCCAAGCGCCTTCCCCTTCCTCCCCTTCCCCTCCTTCTCTTTCTTCCCCTTCCCCTTCCCCTTCTCCTTCTCTTCCTCAACACCACCGCCATCACCAACCCCATCCAAACTCAAACTCGAACTCTGCCCCGTCCCCGGCCCAAACATCGCCAGCTTCCTCAACACCCTCCTCACCTCCGGCACCATCTTATCCACCAACACCCCCCGCGGCGCATGCGCAATCGACTGGAACACATACGCCACCTCCAGCGCAGGCAGCACCAGCCGGCCCTTCTGCGCAGCGTATTTCCTCGCTTTGCGGGCGACGAATTTCTGTAAAAAGTCACGATCAGTGCCGAAAGAAAAACTCGAGATAGGAAGAGAGACACCAAACCTCAAGTGGGATGCTCTTCCCAGCAATCTTCTGCTTTAGCCCCGGCACCTTCGCCATCAACCGACTCGCCTCCTTCACCCTCTCCTTCTTCCTCTTCACCCCCTCCTCGTGATTCGTATCCGTGTCCCAGTCCTCCAAGAGGCACGCCGCAAGACCGTACGTGTATATGCTCTTCGACCACTACACATCCTCCAAGCATCAGCACGCAGCACACATGTAACGGGGAAGAAAGAGAGAAAAAGAGAACTCACCCCCGCCTCCTGCTCCAACACCCTCCAGCACCCAGCACTCCCACTCACGTCGTCCTTCACCTTGATCTCCTCATCTCCTCCCTTCTCCTCCTCCTCCCCCCCTCCACGGTGTTCCCCAACCTCCCAAAGAGCCAGCCGCGCCATCGCAATCTCCCAAAAGCTCACATGGTGCAAATTCCGATACTGCTGCTGCACCTGCATCGCCTTCGAATAATACGCAATGGCCTCCCGCGGCTGGGACCTCTGCAGCGCGAGGCGGCCCGCGCCAAATAGGAAGAACACGCCTGTTCAACCGCGGGACGATGAGCAACGAGCAAAGAGAAACGGGATAGATAGGACTCAGGCAGACGTACCATCCGGGTATCGCTTGAGGTTCCACTCGAGTATGCGCGCCGCAATCCCGATGTCGACGCCCTCGACGGTGAAGTTGGACAGCACGAGGTGGAAAATGAGCAGCGCCATGTCGCAAACCGAGCGGCGCAGGCCTTCGTCCGCTTTAACAAGTTTCCCAAGACCATTCCATCAGTTCCATACACAAGTTTAAACGAAAATAAGAAAAAGACAACTCACCGGTACTGACCTGTGGCTCCTCCTCGTCCGCATCCCACCCGCTCGCTCGCCCGAGCAGGTCAAGCCCAGCCTTGCGGTCGCCGTGGTACCCGAAGAGCTCGACGAAGGTCGCGAGCTTGCCGGGCATGAGGGAGAGGATGATGTTGCACATGCCGGCGCCGAGGTAGATGCCCGAGCGGAGGTGCGGGTCGATGGAGGGGTCTTCGATGGGTCGTTGTTTGATTTTCTTGGGGACGAGGTCTGGGGAGGCTGTCATTGCGGGCGTTGTTGGCGGGGTGGAGGCGCCGGAGGCTGATCCTGATCCTGAGCCCGGCGGGGTGGAGGCAGAGAGAGAGGTGTTGGAGGAGGAAGCGGTTGAGAATGTGGAGGTGGAGGCTGAGCGGGAAGCTGCGTAGGCTGCGTCTGTTTCTTCAAGGAATGCAAGGAGCTGGCGGTAGATAGAGATTGTGGTGCGCATGTTGAGCCTGTATATATGTAAGTCGTAAATCTGGGAGGGAGTTGGCGGGAAGGACATACGCTTCCTTGATGAATGCGAGCCAGTCGCCAGAATAGACGATCCCCAAAAGGGCCTGCCGGATATGAGCAACCCTCTCACGAACACGAACTAGAACATACCTTTTCGAATAAACTCTCGGCAAAAGTGAGCTCGGCATGGCGTTCCACGTCCGTCATGCTTCGAATAAAGGCTGAATGACTGCTCAGCCCGGTCGACCCAAGGATGGTGCCAATCAGCCCAGCTTTCTTGCGATGTTGGTTTGCGACGTGGTTTCCACGTTTCGTATGGCCTATCGCAGACAAGAGATCCTAGAGGGGAGAGAAAAACGCGGTGAGGACCTCCCCGCCAGCACGAGCGAACAGAACCAACCTCATCCGCATACGACATGAGTCCCTTGACACACTGTATAAGGCCATACCCCGTCGCGAAGTACATTCTTTCCTTTTTCTCGTCGCTTTTATCACAGTAGTCCTCGCTCTCGACCATGTGGGACGCGAGGAAGAGCTCTAGAGCGTAGCTGACGCCGGGTATGTCCGCGAGAGCATCGCGGGGATTGTAGGGGTATTTAACGAGGGGCGGGGAGGCATAGATGGTGCGCCAGGATTGGGTGGCCATGGCGGAGGGAAGAGGGGGTGTTACCAACCAACCTCAAATGATGCGGAGAGTTCTGACCGCCGACATTCTGTGCCTTGGACGAGTTTGTGGACATCTTGGCATATCTGACACAACAAGACCAAGCTGTACGCTATTCCACTACTCATTAAAGCCTAGATAATACACGTCAACATTTCAACTTTCCCTTTACCAGCTTGTTCGAGATCCGGGCATAAACCAACGCTTTTCCGACGGCTGCTAGCTCTCTGCCGGTGCCGCTTCCACCCTCGTCTCGGAGCGCTTGAGAAATCGAGGGTTCGTTTCATATGCGGACATGTGCCTGCTGAAAGCGGGGGAATTTGGATCCGGAGTCGCAAAGTGGAATCGAACGCGGCAATGAATAACTTGAGGGAAACGTTCCGCTCGAACTACATAGGGCACGCGACTCATCGCGGACCTCGTGGATATCTCACGAAAGCAACTTCAGTGCTATGTAAAGCCTGGTACAACGCGACCAAGACAATGGTTGACCGAGAGAAAGAAAAGGAAAAAAAAGAATTCTAATCCCAAGTCGAGCTCTGCTCATCAACATCATACACAATCTTTGCTGGACCCCTAAAATCACATTTCCCTCAATCTTTCTTCCCATGAAGCTTCACGAAGAACACTCACCTCTTCTCCTCGCCCTAAAAATCAGACCATCAGAATCACCGAAAAAAAAAACTAGCAACCGACACGACTCACATTTTCTCTCCAACAAATCTGCGCCGTCAGCTCTGTCAACCCAAACGAGAGGATGATATCAAACTCCATCCTATAATAGCTCCCTTTCCGCGTGTGCTGTGGAGACAGCGAGCTGCAAACTCGAGCGGTGTCCGCTTCGACGTAACACAACGTCGAATACATATCTAGCAAAGTACGCTCGTTTCAATCACGACGTTCCAAGCGAAGCCTGCAGGACATACCTGGCTCGGAGTCCACCCACCGTGGTTCTCTCGAGGCTCCTCGGTAGCACTGTATAGAGGACATTACATGCTCGAGGACCGAGCGTTCCTGGCCCGTGATCGTATAGCTGTTCCGGAACTCTTGGGTCTCTGATACTTGAATGTTCTATCTCGCGAGAAACCAAAAAAAAAAAAAAAAAAATTGAGCAAAAGCTACAAACCATGGAGACTGATTGACACAAACTTTTGGTAAGATAATGGAGAAATAATCCGGTAACCTTTGCACGCTATCAAGGCCTTGGAAGACACGGTGGGAACGGGATCTGTGCTCCCCGTCTTCTTTCCGATAGGGAGTATTGCACTCGGTGCCATATGCGAATCGAGACACCCGCACGGAAACGGAATGATCCAGGTAAAACGAGATCGCCCCGTCAGCGACGGCCTTATTCCTGGCCGCAGCTTTTTCAAAAGAAACGTGTAAGGGTGGGAGGGGTGGACATACACGTGGCTATCGGGTCGACAGAGATCTAGCCCCATTGGCTCCAGCGCCTCTTTGAGTTGCGAGAAGAGCCATTCACTCGCAGAAAACCCTCCGACTAGGAAAACGGACTAAAAGAGCTATAAGTTCAGAAAACAAAATTGAGATAATAGCCCACCGAGATAGGTTTCCGAGATTGTTCACGCTGCTTGAGAATGGCTTCTTTCATACATGTAATAGATGGTTCAAAGAATTTCGCCACATCCGTTCTGGGTGGAGAAAGATGAGGCAACGCAAACGAAGAGACAATGCAATGATACTAGAAACATACCCTGGCAACTTCAGCTGCCCTGCACGAATGTTAAGCTTGGGATCTTTATCGCGAGCACCACCAAATCTAATAAACAGAGGGTTGCTGATCTTTTCGAACGTGAGCTTCGACGACTTGTCAAATGCCTCAGTCATCGCATTGATGTCGTCGGAAAATTTGGAACCGCGGAGGTAGCCTGGTTGAATCACCGGTGAGTCTGAAGCCGGGAAATAAATGTTCAGACAACATTTTTTTTTTACCTTCAAGGAATGCTCGGGCTCGACTCGTCACAAAGACGGACCCCTGCAGATGACCTGCAAAAAGTTTTTAGGATCGATGACAGCGTACTCAATTCGAACCTACACTCTGGCACTGTGATCTCTTCAAATTCCCCAGATTTCGAATTTGTTTGCCCATAAGCGCTAAGGTCGATAGTCCCCCCGCCAGCATCAACTATCAGGACACCCCCTCCAGCCTGAGATATTATCAGAATGGTAATCGTAAAGAGACTGTGCATATCACCTTCAGCGCCTCCGTTGTGAGTCCTCTCTGTATACAGAAATGTAAACTAGCTTCGCCCTCCGTGACGAACCGAATTCGTGCATGCCCCTCCGATGTGTCCGGGACCAATCCCGCAAGAATAGCAGCCTGACGCATCTTCTGCTGTTGAGCTCCCTCCCATCCGTTGGGATGCGTCAATACATATTCGATATTTTGCTCGACTGATTCCCACAAATTGGCACCGCTCGCATGGGACTCTCGGATATAGGTCTTCGCGCAACCGTGCAAGTATAACATCAAGTCGGCCAGCAACTGCACCATCGTCTTGTTTTCCGGTAACGGCGGGATGTCTTTCAAGACGTTGGAATTTAAGATTCCCTTTGGACGCATGTGAAGCTTGAACCTTTGAAACGAGAAATATTTCCAGTGACGGTGACGAAATGCACAAGAAAGAGCTCACCATTCCGCTCTGACCCATTCTTCATCTTCGATCTTTTCTCTGATGCTGTCTTGCACCGCTTCAGCACCGACAGCCTGGACTTTACCGTCCTTATCATAGTACATGATCGTCGGGATCTTCGAATCGCCTCCCACTTTATCTTGTGCTGGGAACCTAAAATGGATGACGAACTCTGGATAACCTCAAGTATGAAGACCTACCTTGTGACGCCTTGTATCTCAGGAACTTGACCGGGGTCAAGAATACTGGAGAAAATTTAGTCATCGCGCAGTGAACAGAAATTGAACCTTCACCTGTAGGATATACCGCTATACGTGGTGCCGATGTCAAAGGCTAGCACAAGTTTACGAGAAGTACCGTTATATGGGGACCTTGTCGAGGGCATGTTGGAAAATGAAGGAACAACCCAAAAAAAGGTGGGCGACCAGCTAAATATCGTTCTGCGCGCCTCATCTGAAAGCCAATGACCCCAGCACGCTGCTTCCACGTTGTCCCTTCTGACCTTCACCTCACTAACACTCTCGTGTCAGGGTCATGGCCCGGGAATCGAGTTGGACACGAGGCAATATGTACACCTGAATGTCCGTGCTGAGGCCTTGCCACATCGCCTTTTGCGAAAAGCATTATAGGACTTTTAGAACCGGAACATCTGGGGACAAACGTCGCCAAAGCCAAGGATATGAGGGAGCCTCCGTAGCATACATACTGTTCAAGCAGAGCCACCTGCAGAATATCTTGCCTTACGCAAAAAGATCCTCGCACAAGACACAAGGAAATGACAAATGACACCCAACTGAAGCATCTAGAAAGCATGTAAGAATCATTGATCAGAAGGTAGTCAAGCCCGTGAAGAGACAAACGCGAGGCTCACTTGAAAAATGGCCTAAACCGTCTGTTTGGTAGAACAAACAACAACCCCGTCGGCTGAACAAAAAGCAAAAACCAGGTCGGGGATATCCGCGTTTCCTAATAAGTAATGTCCCCTTCGGGGTGACATACGAAAAAATTGGAACGATACAGAGAAGATTAGCATGGCCCCTGCACAAGGATGACACGCTTTCCCGGAGTGGTAGACCTACGGGTCTCAATATTTATTTTTGCCCTGAGCTTCCGGAATTCCTGCCAGGACGTTTTGCTCTTCTATACGTTTGCAGCCATGATAAATAACATCCCAGCTGTTCCCAAGACTGGAAAATACACATTATAATCAATGACACACGGCAGATTGTACATTTACATTGACGTCTTTAGATTCCTTACACTGAAACGAGACGGAAACCAGCGCTCGCCGCCTCCGTCAATCCGTTATTTATCAAGCCCCCCTCAGATCCAATCACCACATACCCCTTGTTCGAAGCTGCGAGAATCGAGTAGACCCCGCTTGCCGCGCCTGCTTTCGGACGCACAATAAAAGTCTCCCAGGTCGACGCCACCGCCCTTCCCGCAGACAAATTAAACGTTCCAGACTGATCAGCCGTGACATATCGCCTCGTCGAGACCTCCTGGATCGTCCCCGCATTCGGCGCAAACCCAAAACTGAAACGCGCTGCCTGCGCCGTGGAGGTGGCGCTGGCAAGGAGATTGGGAAGGGATGCAGTCGCTATATAATCGCCATTCGAAGCGGATTGTATATAAAATGTGCCGAGAGGATTCGCGGGAGCTGTTTCGCAGACACCAGAAGCGTTGGGCCGAGTGGAAATGAAGTACATTTGGTTGCTGTAGGAATTTCCAGAACCCCAGCTCGTGAGACCAGCGGAGCGCTGAGCAGCGAGCATCGGGTTGGCTTGGGAATAGGCGAGATAGATGACCGACTTCCAGGCGTCATCGTACGTGGAATCATTGAGTTCGATCTGCGTATAGTCATACACCGCCTGTACCCAGGTCGTATCGTACATATACTCGTTGATGGGCGTGACTGGAAGGATTTGGATTGCCGCAATCTGGATCTTCTGATTTCCCCAGAAACTATTGATACCATAAGCATCAAAATAAAACAAGCGGTCTTGACGGACGGAGGACGTACAGCCAAGCTCCTGCCTGCCAATCTTGAACATTACCCATTGTGATAAGGTTACGAAGACCTTGTTCTGGATATGGCTGATCCCTATCCACCGAGCTCGCGCCAGGATAAAGATGCCAATAAACTTGAGCGGCATGTTGTTCGGTGGCGATCAATAATCGAGCGTAGTTCTGCATGTCGACATTCCCTGTCACATTGGCCCAAAGCAAAGCACCATAATAACCATTGACAGCTTCTCCGATTGACTCTTGATCGCGGGGGCCCGCTCCGTTTGCCATCCCAGACGCTTTAAAAACAACCCGTCAGTGGTTGTCACCAGCAGACCTCAAGTTCTTTCCTACCCCAAGAATGACCAGCGAACCAGTCCCGGCAACGTGTAACGGCAAAATAAGGATCGTTGCGAGAAGGGTTCACGATGTCTCGAAGGAACCAATTCATAGTACTCCCAAAACTATTCATCCAGCCACTATCATATCTAGCCAAAAAAAAATTAGATCGAATAAAAGACCAAAGAAAAGATACAGACTTGGCAATGACGGCCCCAGCGGCGAGAATGTATCCATAATGGAAGTGGTGGTCGTTGTAATATCCGTTTCCGAAATCGACCCAGGTGTTGTTCCACCCTGCGCGGTTGATGATCCCTCCCCAGCCAGTTTCATAAGCCGGCAGTGCAGCCGAAGCCGGGTTGAACTTAGCATGATGTTCAGTACATACATCCAACATGCAGCAGGAGTGGCGTAAATATCGTACCAGGTAGATGTATATCGCTTTGAGATAATCAACAACGGGTGGAACGAGATCCATGCGGCCTACTTGCTCAGCAATCAATCTATAAAGGATGTTTAGGTGACGCCTCAAGAAGAACTAGCCTACTCACGCGAGCCGAGAAACCATAGCGACGTGTCCACCGAAGAAATAAAAGTCTGACGGCTCGACGACTGCGGGGAGATGGGTGACCTCATACTCTAGACCGGCTACGAGACTTGTGAGACAGGACGAGTCTGGTTTCCTTGGAGCGTTCCATGTAATAGTCGGAAGGCTATATTGTAAGTTCCAGACGCTCCCAAGAACAGGGTACATGTAGCCCTTGGTTGTGAGATAGGATAGGGCGGCCGTAGAGGGGTAGTTTGGGGCCTGAAGCTTCAATCTGTGGACAAGGAAGTCTCAAACCGCGTGCCATGGCCGAAATGAGAGAGAGTTACCGATGATGGGGCCATGTAAGCATCAACAGATTATTCGCATTACCCTGTACCGTCCAGGTGAAACGTAACGTGCCAATGTTGCCAGAGAAAGCATAATCAGTGGACACGCCAGTAGGGTAGTTAGCATGGTAGAGATCCAATAGTGCCTCGTGACTTGGTGAATTGAGTTTAACAACACGCAGCACACCCGTGAACTTCGAACTGGCCGTGATGGTTCCGCTATTGCTCGCCGTGAGACTGATTGGATCCGAAAGAGAGTAGATGAGATATGTGCCGGCGCTGTTGACCACGGAAAATTTCATTCCAAACTTGCTTGCTACAAATAGTCGTCAGATATGCCGACAGCCCGAAAAGGACCAACTCACCGCTCATGCCAGCTGCAAGCGCGGTGCCGTTGAAGGAAGTTATAACGCCTTGTACACTTGTGAACTTTGGGGTAGCGGCTGAATAGGCAAAGGTGAGGTAAGGAGATCCTGGAACCATATAACTCGTAAGGGTGCTAGAGCCAGTGAAGTATTGGATTGTAACCGATTGGCTGTCCTATAATGAAAAAAAACGTCATCAATTAAACTGGGATGCGCTCGTGAAGATGCAGCACCCAAGAAAGAGCCTTATGATTCTTGGCATCTCCATTATGCTCGACAAACCCGACCGCCCAATCGCCTTGTGTAGCCTGTTGAACAGAGACTCCGTCGAAATTGCGAGATGTTGAAATTCCGAATTGGATGGCAGCAGGGGTCAGGTTACTCTGATAAGGGAAGGGACCCGCGACGACGCTAAGATCTCCAAAAAAGGATAAGGGACTTGTATGGCCGGAAGCGAAAACTCAATCTTACGCATCACCCGCACCCGCACCATAGCCGACCCACCAATCGTTGGTGGGAAATGGCGGAGAGGAACCTTCGAAGAACGAGTTTGGAGGTTGATCATTGGCGATGGAACCACCAGCCGGGGAAGGACGATCCGTTCCAATAGGGCCAAAAACTCCGAGCGCGTCGCGGGCCATCAGAAGTCCATAGAAGATGGCAAAAGCGGATGAGTGAAGCCCGACCATAGGAATGCCTTCCACGCAAGAACGGTCGAACGGTCATCGCCTTATATTAGTTTGGCGGCCGGCTCACGAATTTGTCCTCTGATCAGCAGCCCAGACGTCCATCGTGCCCGAACCGCGCAGTAGACCAGAGATGGTATGTATCAGCCCCGAAATCTACCTTGTCGATATAAGAGGAGAGGTTTCTGAAAGGTATATTATCAGCGCGTCCACATGGTTCCTCCAAGTTGAAGACGGAGCAAAGGCGTGCTAAAATGGAAGCAGGGATTCTGAGGCTGGTCAACTAACACTGAAAACTCTGTTATTCCGTCCATGAGGATGAACATCATTTGACCATGCGCTCCAACACAGGCGATATGTATACAACGGGAACTGGAAGACGAAATTCAATAAAAGGGGATAAGTATGTACGGACCAAGAACCTCCAAGAACAGTTCAACAGCGGAAGCACGAAACCCATATCCGTCGTAGCCATGAGACACAATATGGTGTTCTGGAAATTGGAGTCCCTCCAATATTCTTGATTCGTCGTACATAGTACGCCAAGTCAACGCCAACGAGCCCAAGTAATCCGATTTCGCAAGGCATCACATGTCAATTGCAAAGTTTGCTCCCCGGCCCATAGTATTGATATGATGCACCAGTGAGCAGATGTCGATGATGTGGCTTCTTTCAATTCCTCGGCCGCTTCAACAGAAGGTCACCGAGCATGTCGGGTGCAAGAGAGAGTGCGGATCACGAAATTTCAAATTTGGTACCCGAAGTTGGTGCGGAACTTCCCTATTCCTCTTCCCTCCGAGTCTACTGATGCATCCCGTGATTCACAGCTGCTGGCACTGGATCTGCTACTAGACAACAATCCCATTGACAGAGCGAGTCATGAGAGTAGGCGAAACAATCTTGAAAACAGTCGCATGGAGCACTTTGGCCCAACGTTAATTCCCCGGGCCCGGGAAGAACTTCCAGAGTCGGTCCAGAGACGTCCGAATCCTCGAGCTCTGCGGGTCGCTAGGAATGCACCATCAGGCATTTTGCGGGTTGCACTGTCAGTGCACCGGAAAATCAACTTTCTACGAAATTATCTTCAAACTCATTTCTGGCCTTCCTGCTGCCACGGCTTCGGCTTCATCTCCACTACAATAACATGCGCTCATTTATTCCCCTTCCCCATCCCCTCCCGCGCCGCGACATAAACGGAAGAAGTCGCTCGTGGCGTAGGGAGTGGAGGGTTATTGGCAGCACTTCTGGATCCGGGCGATCCCCTCCACCATCCGAGGGTGTGGCTGGAGGCGGAAAGGGGACCAAAGCATTGTTGGCGAATGAACACGTATGCGCCCCGCATACTTCCTCTCCCCCCCCCCCGTCCCCTTCACCCCGTGCAGCAACAACGAACGGGACGTCGCTGCTGCTTCAGCCCGACTAATGATGGAAGCACAAGGACCACTGCAGCAAGAACAAGAACTGTTCGAGTGTGCGGGTAGTCAGCCAAGTGGTTGTTTCAGCTAGCTGCGCAGCCATTCCTCTGATACGTTCGAGGGCAAATTAGTCCTTGTTGAATACATTGAATTGAAGACACTATTGATACATGACATACGGGGCGAGTCAGATAAACAAGAGAGGGTATGCGATGTAATCCGAGGATCTATGCAACAGTGGGTGGGCGTATAGTCTCTGTCGTTCGACATCGGCAATACCTACACTGCAATTTCTTATAGGTATGGTATGGTGACCCGATTTCCTTCAATTCTACTCACTCCTAGACCACCAGCATTTTCGTTCCTGGACAACCGCCAGAGATCAAACGCGTTACAAGGTGAGGTGTCTCATTATCCCGGGTTGGAATCTTTTCATGCAGATCCAAAAATTGATACATACATAGGTTTCCCGGTCACAACAGCCTCTGCTCTGATAGCGAAATCCCGACTGTCCTTTATTATGACGACAACGGTAGTGCTCGTGCCTTTGGTGCGGGGGTCACCAAAGACTCGGAACGCCTTGAAGATCTGATATAAGGATGAGGGCTGGACAAACGCAGAAAGGTAAGTACTACGTGTTCAACTCCATGCTTTTCAATTACCCATTCCTCCGCTACAGCTTCATGCCACATCTTCTCTAGCAGCCCGAATCAACCTGCATGCACTCATATCCAGCAGACATATTCGAAGGGTTCTCGCCTCCGGGCTTTGATAGAGGAGGAGGATGCACAGTTTGTCCTGACGCACCCGAATGACTGGGGCGGCGCCCAGCAGGCGCTGATGTGGTGCGCCGCAGTCATGCTTCGTGTCGAACAGGGCCGTGGGACATGCTCGTGTTCATTTCGTGACTGAAGGCAAGTCTGTCAAAAGCCTGTATCTCTGTGTTCGAATTGGGTTGGGATATAGAGGTGAATTTTTTCTTTCTGTTTTCATGTGTTGCTCCCTCCTTAGATGGGAGAAGGGATATTGTTTATTGATGCAGGACGGGAAGACTGTTGATTTGAGTGCTTATCGTCAAACATTTGAGACTTCGTTCCTCTGGGCGTGTTCCCTATATTTGGGAACTATCCGGGGTTCCAAATTCAGAAATGACTTCGATGACATCACGAACTCCTTTGACTTCAAGAACCGCGACCGGCCGGTATTCATCAAGTTCCGGGGGTCGGCGCTGTCTGCAGTCCCAGAATGGGACACTCGGGGACCAGATCATGCGGAGGACGCAGGAACTGGAACTGTTCAAAGACGAGTCGCGTGTTGTCAACGAGAAATATGCGCCCTCTCGTTGCTGGACACACGGACGAAGGAGCTGCGGGGGGCCAAGGCATTCTTGACAGAGGCGACACCCTTTCGGGAGCGGACGTGATCTCGATGTTGGACGCCCTGAACTCTGAGATCTATCATCTGACAATACATCTTCAAGTAATCGCTCTGGCTCCACGGCAACTCGACGGGCTCTGGTGTTTCCGCGTTTCGGAAGAGGGTTGAATCTCTCATCTTCAGCCTCGCGATCCTTTCCAACGCTTTGCTTCCATCTTCGACACTGTGAGCTCAAGCCTTCACGCTTCACGCTCCAAACCAAGACAAAAAACACATCACTCTATTGTGACGACACACATGAAAATTTCCCATAACTAGAAACCATTCTGTCCTCCCCCGTTATGACCCCCGGTAATGACCGTCTTATAGGATGTGCTATCATAATCAAGCGATCACGCGTCAGTCCTCCATCCATCCATGGTGAGCATGAGATGATGACTTACGTCTTGAATGTGGCGGATCCCGAGGTGGCTTCCGTGCCTGCTTCCAAACCAATGAGGTATTCGTAGGCGCTGAATTCTTCGTTCGACTCCAAGTACTAGGAGGCGGATTTGAACACTCGGACCTCTCTTGCCCATGAAAAGAATCGCTCACAGTGAAGAATAATTTCAAATTCGCATTGAACTTTGGGATGGTCCCAGTGGAAGGAACGAAGGTGAAGACCTTGTTATCCCCGTTCATTCCGGAATAAAGGTTCCTGTATTGATAACCCGGTCAGTGTTCTCTAATAATTGAACATTCTGCCCGCTGGACTGACCAAGTGTGACCAGCCAGAGAAATCCCTTTTTTCGCAGGTACTGGCTTTCTAGTTCCGCCAGTGGATGAAATCGGAACCGCTTTGTAGCTCGCAAGCCAGATCAGGACCGCGGTTTCTTTGGGCCCATCCTCCGTCGTGGAAGTGGATATGTTGTACCCGACGCTGGAGACAACGGATGAAGCACCCTTTGAGGTGCTTTGTTGAGACCAAGTCCACGACGACTAGCCCCCAAAAAAAACATTAGCAAAGAGAACCAAAGCACGGATGAAAGGGATATACTGGGATGGAGCCGATATCGGAGATTTGTTTGTTGAGGCCAGTTTTCACACCAACGCTCGTGTAGCTCTTTATAGCCTTGCCACTAGTACCCTTACCACTAGGCCAGTTCCAAGTGGCGGTCCACCCGATGTTGGCGCCGCCCTGAGACTGAGAAACGACGCGAGCACAAACTGACTTCGCGCCAGCCTTCGCCCATTGACCGAGGGAAAGTGTGTACTTTCCGGCGGCGATGGTGTCGTCTTGACCTTGAATTACATAGAAATAGATCAGAGTCTAGAGCGTGCTCGAAAGATATCCTGGGCTCACCGCAGGACTGACCAGCCGCCTTTGCAGCCAACTCGGCAGCGGGGGAGGCCGCGACGAGCGCGACCAAGGCGGCGAGGGAAGCAAGCTTGAAAACTGTCAACTTCATCATATAGGCAGTGTTTGGAAGGAAAGATCCTAAGGTGGGATTGAGTTATAATTTGCCAGTGGATCTGCACCCTTTTTATACGTTGGTGTGTCGAAGAATGGACCCGAAAGAATTGTTGACACAAGATTTTTTCAGAAAACGGAGTCGGAAGATGACCTCCAGCTCCACATGGCACAGCAACCTGCTGGTATGGCCCAGAATGAATGTTCGAACGCGATCCAGCGACATCACGGGTGGAAAGCATGGCATGCACTTTTGAAAGGAGAAATGCAGTCGTTTGCAATGGAGTACCCGTGATGCGGAATAAAGTCATAGTGAGGTTGAGTAGGATTGCCGTCCTATTGAAAGCCTCGAACAAGACATAGGAAGTGAACGGAGAAACTCGTGACAACGGCGCGGAGAGTCTTGGCCATGTCCGACTCTCGAGAGGACGGTCTGCGGAACTTCGAGTCTTCTTTTTTTCTCGAGTTTCCATGGATCTGGTGTGAGTTTCGAGTCACCGAAGTAGATGCAGTACCCGGTCGCTGCCCCACCCCTCCCTGCCCGACGCGATGACGCAAGAACAAGTATAACGTCTCTAAGGCAATGGGAAGTCAGAAGGTAAACACGAGTCCCGGCAAATACTTGGGCCATGCGAAGGTCGAATGTAGTTCTTTCACAGTATGCTAGTGTTCGGAAACATAGACCTTGATGCCATCTTTTTTTCGATGCTTGACCGAGGAAATGTTGTGAGAAGTTACTTGTAGGGTTAGCTCGATTGGAAGCCGTAGCCGCATGAGTCTGACGCGCAACGTATCCGTCAATTGAGCGATGTTGCAACCAGAGTGACGACCGTTGCGTAAGCACGACGACTGTGTCAACATATTCAAACGACCGTGGTTTCTGTTGGAAGGCTCGATGCGGTTTAGACGAAAGTTGATCTAAGCATCTTAGGAGTGCCGCCCTTTTTGGAGCCTAGGTTCCGAGGATAGGATAGAGTAAGTAACTCCGTCTATCAAGAAAGTGAACCTACTTATAGAGTTTGAGGAACATGATCGCTTTACCTTCGGTACTCGAGTCCGCGGCGAGGTCTCCAAGATGAGGAGGGGTGAATCCTTTGGTGGCAGAGGTACTAAAAACTCGTCGTTCCGCTCGGAAGACTCTCCCTCTTATGACTGTCTCGCTGTCGACCGCGATGGCTATACGTCTCGATATCCGAGGCGAAGCGAACGCTCGGTGCGAGGCGCTCCATGGCTCGATTGAGAAAAGTGGAGGGTCCTAGGAGGTAAAAATTACGTGTTCGCACACGAACCCAGAGGCGGGGCAGTGCTAAACGATCGTGTTAGGAGCTCAAGCTATCTACAGTTTATTTGGACTCACTTCAAGGTTCACTGGTGAAAGTAAAAGAGACGCGGGCGCATCCTTCGAAAGCTTCAAGTTCGAGACACATGTTTGCGAAACTTAGACTGTGCCGGGAGTTCCCGGCTTCATGGCCGGTCCGCCCCGGTCCGTGCAATTTTCTCCATCCCGCCCCATCATGTGCACTTCACGACGACGAGACGGCCGCCACCCGCACGCCGCCCGCTCTCCCAAAATTTCCTTCGAATCTCTCTCCCGTGTCGATGGCTCCGCCCGCTTCACCTTCTGCTCTACCGGACCCAGCGCCCTCTCTTCCGTCTCTGGTCCAATCGAGGTCCGGCTCGCAGCCGAAAACTCCTCCCACGCGACATTTGAGGTGTTCATCCGTCCGTTGTCGAATGTCCCCGCGACAGAGGCCAAGGCGCTCGGGGCGACGGTGAGGGGCCTGCTGGCGCCGTCGCTGATACTGTGGCAGAATCCGCGGACGCTGGTGCAGGTCGTGGCGCAGGCGATGAGTCCGGGGTTTGGGGACGGTTTGGTGGCTGCAGTGATTAATGCGACCACGCTGGCGCTGTTGAATGCGGGGTCGGTGCCGATGCAGGGGGTCGTTTGCGCTGTGGCGGTGGGGAGGCGCAAGGCGGATGGGGTGTTGATTGTGGATCCGGATGAGAAGGAGGAGGAGTGGCTGGATGCACATGGCTGCTTTGCGTTTATGTTTGATAGGAAGGAATATGCAAAGGAGAGGAAGCCGAATGCGAGGTGTGTGTGGACCAATTGGAGGGCGGCGGCCAAGGGAGGGAAAGAGTTCGATGAAAAGGTGTTGATTGAGGCGAGGGGACTGGCCGAGGGAGCCGCTGAGACGGTATACGATGCAATATTCAAGAGTTTAGCCGGCGACTTGAAGGACGACGATGCTGAGGGGATCGATGAAGACGACGATAAGATGAAAATCTAACCGTTCTCCTGAAAAATTTGGTGCGAGTCTCGCCTCCCTTGCCTCTCGACAGCTGTTCAATTCATCTCAGAGCCCGCTGCCGTTTTTGATAGACTTTGCTCGTTGCTGCTTTCTCTCAACGGGGAAAGAAGCACGCGGTACACATTTGGGGCAGGAGCCATGAAGTATGTAAACCCTTGGCTGTACTATGTCGACTTATTCGTTGGTCGCTTCAAGGAACCATTTGCTCCAGCGTTAACTATGAGTTGCCTCTCTAAGTAGCCTGCGAGGTTCTACATTCGCAGCACGATATTCC
Source organism: Entoloma clypeatum (assembly GCA_963565915.1). Classification (NCBI taxonomy): domain Eukaryota; kingdom Fungi; phylum Basidiomycota; class Agaricomycetes; order Agaricales; family Entolomataceae; genus Entoloma; species Entoloma clypeatum. The sequence continues at coordinate 1,192,523 of OY751485.1, read as the reverse complement.
TTTACCCGCCTTCTTTCGCTTGAGCCCTCACTTGAGCTTCCGACCCTTTCCCCAGTCGAACAACCCTTCTATCGTCGCCTTTCATGTCTATCGCCTCCATGTCAAATATTGACGACCTGGAGTACCTTCTATTGGATATCTGCGACGTTGATCTCGGTTGAAGTCGAGGATCTACAGTCCTTTCATCACAATACGTCATGGAGGATTCCCCCTTCCATACTTGTCGCAAACATACCGACGAATGTCTTGCGTCAATTCGACGCTAGGTTCAGCTCTCCCAATGTAATTGCATCCAGAAGGCACCTCACTCGTACCGCTCTGACGTGCAAAGAGCCTACCTCTGACCAACTATGGAGGGCGATGCGCGATCGTCTCCCGCTCATCAAGATTTTGCCCCACGTTCAAAATCAAAGACGAACCTGTCATATCCATTGACGCTGACAACCATGATGCAGACATTAACTGGCTTCAGCCAGGAGAGCCACTGGGATCGGATGGAGGTTTACGGACGACGCATCGTCGGGTATCACTACACCAACTTTCTTTTGTCCCGAACCCGCTCGTCAGCTCGCGCACTTCCGACCTTCACACCTTCTGCATTCGCAACACGACATAGCTTAATCCACCTTGTTTCGCGTGAGCTTCCGACCCACCCACGTCGCCTGTCATATCTATCGCCTCTATGTCAAATATTGACGACCCGGAGTATACTACGTATTGGATATCTGCGACGCAGGATCATTGATCTCGGTTGAAGTCGAGGATCTACAGCCCCTGCATTACAACACCTCATGGGGGTTTTCCCCTTCCATATTTGTCGCAAAATCCGGACGAATGGGCGATGGGCGATCGTCTCCCAGATTTTTCCCGCGTTCAAAATCAAGGATTATGTCTTAAACGCGGACAATCTCACAAGCGTACATAGTCAAAAGGAAGGGATCTTTCCACGTTGGAAAAGAAAAGAAAGATGGTTCAGTCGCTTTCGATTATGTATGGGGAAAAGCAGGTGGTTATATACGCATCAAACAAAACTTACTTACCATATTAGATGGTGAAGGTGCAGCGCAGCCCGCAGCGGTGGCTCCAGGGCCTATCGGGCTCGATGAGACCAGGCTGGAGGACTTCGATCTCATCAGGCTTCAAGCCAAACATTGCGACCTTGTCAAGCCTGCCTGCCTTCGGTCCGCCCTTTGGTCTGGCGCCGGCACCCCGCGTTGCTCCTCCATCAGGCCTCGAATTCCCGTGTGGCGCGACCCAGGCATCGTATTTGTGGACAAGCCTATGAACCTTGAGCAGGATTGCGTTGAAGTCGCCTGCGATGATCCCACCGCTGCATCTGGGCTCGCACAGGACGTCAGCCAGTACCTGCATCTGCAGGGCACGCCTGAATTGCGAGTCGTGGGAGTCCCGGTGAACATTCAGGAGACGTAATACTGCGCCAGGCGCAGCTGGGGCGGCGATATCCACGCAGAGCGCATCACTCCTGTACCTGCTCGGCAGCTCCATGCGGAAGACGCTGTCGAGCATCAGCTTCCCCTCTCCCTCGCCCTCCTCAGCGAGCAACGGAGAGCCAAAACGCTTGCTGGAGAGCAACGCCATGTTTGGGAATGGTCGGCCCTTGAAAGACGTGTCGTCCTCAGCGTCGGTCGTCAGAAAGCCAGAGCGTACTCTGGGATCGTTGAGGAGAGATTGGCGGGCACCAGAAGTAACTTGTTGGAGAAGAATAATGTCGGAAAACCCCGGTTCCCTCAAGATGTGATCGAGGATGAGCTGTGCGACGGGCGCTGACTTGAAGGCCTGGATATTCCAAGATGTGAGGGAGAGGCTCTGCTTGCCGATGGCGTCTGCTGGGTGAGAAGAAGGGCTCTTCTGGGTGATTGGGTCAGGCGGGTCGCGCAGAGGTATGGCTGCCCAGCGATGGGTGGCGTGGTCGAAGGCAGAAAGAGCACGGTGGAGTTTGTTGTGGAACATCGGGGTGCAGCGCTGGGATTGAGCTCTGAGCGGGAGGCTTGTAACTGGGGCTTGAATCTGTCTGAATCCTACACTGTCTACAAGGCTGACGTACACATCTGATCGGTGCACGTGCACGTTCAGGAGACCATTCGCCAGCATGATGCGCACACCCGATCGGACATCATCAAACACCCTGTGGTCAACGAAGAATTCCTTCAATAACCTACAACAGGCACTACCGAGCGAACCCCGCACTTTTGGCGTTCATCGCTTACTGCATGTCAGATCCTTACGAGCGAGACTGGTTTTTTGTCCTTGTCTGGTGATCGAGAGAACTACTAAACCAAACACGTGCTGCCAAACGCGTTATGTAATTTTGTGAGTCGCACGCGATCTCTCCTTACTGTATTCCCTCATTTTACCCCCCCATGAAGGACCATGAGCAACCACAGCAAGAGCAGAGACAGCCAAATGTGGAGCACGACCCGACGCGTTGATAAGACAGCGCCGAAAACAGAGCCCGTCGAGGCGGAGAACGGGGAGGGACAGCGGTCGACGCTGGACGTGAATGGACTGAACGTGAACGTGAGTGGATTGGCTCAGGAGTGACTCGGTGCTTTCAGAGCGATAGTTGCAACGGCAGTCAATGCCAGGTCAATGCCAGGTCGTTGAGCAGGGTCGTGAATCTTGTCATGACGTTGGGAGTCGGTCCGCCAAATTGATCCGAAGCTTCTCTTCGTACCATCACCCTCTCTCCCGACGCCCTACTCACCTTTGATATCCCAGATGACATCAGCGACGCCTTCATCATCGAGCACAGCACAGCGCGTGCCAAAGGCCATGAGAGCCGCCCCTTGGTAAGTAGTCCCCGTCTTCCCACCGAAAGTAGACTGATGAACAAGTTAACAACACAGACGCATGCCTCTACCAGCTGCCCACACACGAATGTCTACGCCTCCTCCGCGAGAACGGCACAACGAGCGCCCACGATCCAACCCGCAAACGCGACGCGTGCTTCTGCCGTCAGACCATCTCGGAGTCATTAAAGGCAAGTCTTGCACACCCTTCTCTCACCACTGCGCACTGACCCATAGTACTCAGTCACACTCCGGTGTCACTCTTCCCTCCATCGCACTACTGATGCACGCCAGCAGCTTCAAGTTCCACGGCATGTCCGCGACTCATACACCCAACCCCCACCCAGCTCAAAATCTCGGCTTCCAGGTCATCTACACAAACGACGTGACCACCAAGTCAAGCGATGGCGACCGCCGCTGCTACCAACATGCTCACCTTGCGTCGGTCCAATACAGCAGCGTCTTCCTCCCAGAACTCCATCCACCTTGTCGTCGTCGACCTTGTCTCCCTAACATCCGCCGCTCTCCAAAAACACGAGTATACCCATGGCTGTAACAGCGTGCAGGGTTCTGCGAACGGCCATAACCACCGCTACCAGAGCTTCGGTCCTCGTCCGCCTCCTCTCCCTCGTTCTTGACGCTGCATCTCCAGCTCCGATCACCTCAGAAGATGCTTATCCACCCCCTGTTCTTCCTCCCCGCCACTCGCTCCACCACCAGATCAAAACTACGGCACAGAGCGCCTGGCTCTGCTCCTTCCTCCTCAACTGTTCTCTACACCCATATATCTGCCGTGCGCCGGGTTCCAGACTCGATATCACATCTCAACAAAGCTCGCCTTCACGGGTCTGGAATCTAGACTCTGAACGATGCCGGATCCGCGTCCGCGCTCCTTCCTGGAACCTGCGTCCGCCCATGTTTCAACGCTGGAATTAATGATCACCTACCGATCGGTTCGTTTTCCCCTTCGCCTTCCATCCTCTAGCAGCTAACTCATCATCAACGTCCTGCACCACCCGACGGCACGCATCCTTACACCCCTCTCAAGGTCTATTCGGCGTCCCTTGGCGTAAGTTTTGTCTTTTCTTGCCCTTCCGTCCCTTTATTGACATGAATAGATTATAGACAGCCCTACACACCCCACGGTGCCCGCGCGTCTATCTCTGAAACACATGTGCACTCCAAGTGGGAAAACAGATCCCTTGAGCTAGAGGCGCTCGCGCTAGGGCATAGTTAGTCACGACCATCTGTCCATTAGGTGCCGTGCTGATCCAATGGTCAAGCTCACGCTGTCCTTCCCCAACCTCGCAAACGAATCAACTCTAGGCCAATCAGATGAGCAAGCCCGACAATCGAGGAGCCAGGATCCGACGCAGACGCCTCATCCAGCCAGCGACCTAGTTCCGTGTCCTAGTTTCCGGCAACGTCGCGGTACGACTATTGAACCCGGCTTGCGGGATCAATCCGCCCTACCATCCTCCATTCACGACAACGCCATGCACCATCACCATGTACGACTCCTTCTCCACAACCTCCAGCACCCCCCTGCTCGTTCTCCGCTTTCAGCGACAGCTCGATACCTCGGGAACGTACGCTGCGAGCCGTCTTCTCCTTCCCTACCCCCAAACAGAAAGAAATCACGTGACTTCTCATACGACTCGTCGTTGTCAACATCGACGAGCTGCACTGCAACGCGCCGTCCCCTTGGCTTCGCTACCGCATGGCGGGCTGTCGTGTATGTCTGCGCTGCTTGCACAGCCCTTTCGGACAGCCGGTCGTTGTTTGTCGGTTGTGGTACGGCTGGTTTATATCTTCTGCCTACAGGCACTCTCCCTGCGACTTTCCTAGCGTTCAGCAGGTTCTCTAGAGTGTTCAACTTGTATAGCAATAACGCTTGATTCAACGTCTGCGCAGCAACCATCGCCAAGCCGCCGAAACCGCCCGTAGCCCAAAACTCGCCCGATCGCCGCAAGGGCCCGCCAGCTCGATTTCCGCCTCCATGCCTGGCTCGCCCTGTAGTCACACCAGCTCACAAACTCTCCGACCCTGCCTTCGTAGCACTCGACGCCGGCTGACATCACTCACGGGGCTCTTCATATGTGTGCATGTGCCAAGTGCGGGCGGGGACCACCGGCGGTTCTTCTGCGAGATTTCAGCCGTGTTTTCCCAGTTGTCCTATTTGCATTTCGTCGGGACGATGGCAGAGTCACTGGGGCGGGCGGTCGTCACTCTTTTTCATTTTCCCTCACGCTCGACATCATGATATTTTCCTGATGTATCGGTACGAAAAGGTTCTTAAACATGCTCAAGAGGTATTGGAAATATATGTATCATGACGAGAAAAGAAACAGATGTTCCAGTATTCGACTCCCCGTGCACAAAATGCAGGGGAATAAATCATTCAGAAGAAAAACGTACGAAAACGAGTCATACTAGCTGCATTTCAGGGAGCGAGCGGGTATGAGCGGCGGATAGGATTGAATGGGCGGCAAACGGCATCTTGATATTCCAGCCTCATCAGGTTGATGCTCCTATCTTCGTCGATTGCACGAGCTCCTCCTGCTCAGTCTCCACAGTTTGCGTCATCTCCAAAATTACCTTGGTGTACTCGAGCATGGATAGTTCCTTTGGAAAGTCGGTGAGCCCATGACTTATGGAGGTTGTGTAAGCTAAGCAAGCGATGTAGAGAAGAAAGATTGAACATGGAATGATCGCCTGCAGCCACCACTGGACCATGTTAAGCGACCGTGTTTCCACAGAAAGCTTTTGTGTGGTGTTTCCTAAAGGTATTGCCGTGTAGACGAGAGCGTCAAGGACGGCCGCTAGGGTGTTCGACCAAGTTTCATTGCTTAATTTGCACTGGGTTACCGGGTCCGCAGTAAAAAAGGGTACAAGCGCCCCGTTCTGACAGGCAATTGGGATAGGGATGCCAGAATCGGCGAGACCCCACCACCAGGCCGCCAGCATCGCGGATACTAGTGAAATGGTAACGGCGGATGAATTGGGATCCGGACCCTCCAATTTGTAGTCGGCACCGAGGAAACTGGGTTCGAGGATGCTAACATCTTTCAAGGTGGTTGAAATTTCATCCAAATGCACGGTGTGGTTGCAAGCCGTGACATACCACGTTTGATACTCCTCACCGTTTGGAAAGGCGATCGACTCGGGTAGCAGGTTGGGGTCGCTGCTGAACCACAGGACTGAGAAGTAGGGGAACCCCTTCAATGGGTCAGTTTGATATAGGTTTTGGAGAATGGGGGTTCCCAAGGAGATAACCTGTCCCGAGGCGAGCGGTGACGACATATTCAAGTATGTCTGATTATTCCCAGCTTCGTGGTGCAGACCGGCTGATGAACAGAATACATCTCCGGCAATATGTAAGCCACCTGGTTGCGGATTAACGCCATAGACACTGCGATTGTCTTGTACAACAAGTGTTCCCTGAAGGTTTTCAGAGCGTCCGTGTGTTGTATCGTTTGAGATCACCCATTCATTGAGTTTATAGATCGCGGCGAAGTAATTGTTGTCCATTGATGGAGGTATGAATGCCGTAGAAGCTATTATGTTGATATCGAGAAGATAGTGAAAGTCGACCTCAACGATATACGGAAAGGTCAATGGAGATATGGAAAGACCGACAATGAGGGAGATAGAAGTTGTAATGATGATTTGAATAATGACGAACAAACCCAGTGAGCGATTCGACCCTTTGAGAAGGAGGAGTGCAGCGTCGAATATGCTCCCTTTGATTGCGGCGAAATTCTGTTCCAGAGTTTGTATCGTGTGTCCCCGGAACGTCATGGTGATCCAGGATCGATATGCCATTAACCTGAGTATGCCAATACCGGAGATTATACATCCAAGCTGGAGCCAATATTGCGTGAGCGACTGCGTAAGCGAAAGGATATTGATTCTTAAAAATTTGCCTTGTGGATCCAGATGGTGCTTGCATGTAGCACCCGGAGGACACAGATAGACTTTCGACAGAATTGCGACCTGCATGATAAGGGTGCCGAGCAGCATGATGCACATCCCAGTGGCAACATATAATGCAGTCGATTTAAACAAGAAACTAAGGATTTGTAAACGGCCGAGCGGGGCTGGTGGCAAAGGCGAGGGAAGGGAGTTTCGTGGAAGGAGCCTATCATGACTCGTTGCTTCGTTTGCATCCTGGGCAGGCTGGGCGGGGATTATATCGACACCATCGCCGCTTTCGCCGCTGGCCATCGGAAGATCCCTCAGGCTGTCAGAGGAAGGATCGGTGGTCATTTTCTGTGCATGAATAAGTACTCTTGTAGTCTTGTCAGGACGAAAGCGATAACCTACTTGAAGAGTGGAGTCCAAGTTGTTGAAGATCGCAGGCTATAACTGTGGAATCATATAAGTAGTCGAATGGCTGTGCTCACTGCCAGCCTTGACGTTTATATCCGTGAACATCGCCAATCATATTCACATCTACTTAGATCGAAATCGCGGTGGCACAGCCTTGCTTGTCGTTCACGTGGCTTACAGCAATAATGAGCTTAACGTGCACATCAAGGGGGTGTCGGAACGCGACTGCAGCAACACACGTCGAACTTTTTTTTTCGGCCTCGCGAGACCCCCCCACCCCCTCCTTCCTACCCATATGTTTCTTGCCCAACGGGGGGGGGGTCGGGAAAGACCCCCCTAAGCAGCTATCCGTGACACCCTTATCCTCTTCGTTAGGCTTATCCTAGGGTTGATTTGGCTCTCTCTAGTCGTGTCGTTGTTGCTCTGAACGTCGTTCTTTGTGCGACGTTGATGACAAAAACTGATCTGTCGGCCGAATCACGTACGCAAAAGAGAGAAAATCTTCCCAAGCCTTATCGGAGACTGCCTGTACCATGGGAATGATATAATTGTGGTTCCTAATGTTATTCTGAAAGTAAGTTGGTATAGGTCCTTACTTTTGGGTACATGGGCATTGTACTCTGTTGCGTGCTTTCATCCCAAGAGCATTCGTTGCAAACCTTAACTGAACCATACGGTTTTATGTTATCGCGTATTCACCTGCACTGTACCTGTTCAGACCCAAAACCATTTACTACTCGGCCGTCTTCATGCACCTGTACAGTACCGTGATTCAGATATTAATTTTACATTCAACCGGTCATGTTTTCTGCCTTGTAGGTGCCACCCGACTCCTGTCCAACGTCCAACATCTCATCGCGATTCCTACAGATTCAGCTATTAGAACTATTTCGGGCTAGTACTAGTCCCTACTAGTTCGAAATAGTTCAATAATCACAAGCTGAATAATCTAGGTCAAAACGTCACTAGGGAGTTGCTAGGGAGTGATGAGATGATGCCATTGCATCGCCAAGAGATGATTAGTTCTAACACATCAGCAAAAAGTCAATTTTCTTAATCCACACTTGAGGTACTTGAAAATTGTCTTGGAACTTTCTTGGAACTGATGTGGCTCTCTAAGTGTCTTTCAAGACAAGCTATTCTCAAGACGAGCCAAGAAAGGTCTCCGTCTTGAGGTCTACTTGAAGTGCTTGAAGTTTTGCCCCAAGTCAGCCAAGAGCTCTCAAGGCCCTTGTACGGGAACTCCGGCATCAACTCCGTCGTCCGCCAAAATCAAGTTACCAACCCGATACGGGAGTCAAAAGACGTGAATTCCTGCTCCAGACTACCGTGACGCGTTTCTCTTGTTAACCGTTAAACGGCCGTCGTGCCATGTATACATCTTCATGCCCTCGCTCCCAAGTCTCCCAACTTGAACCTCATCCTCTGACAATTCCAGCCTGTCATACTGTATATCAACACCTCGCCCGTCAAGGACAGGAGATGTTGCAGCCCTCCTAACAGGCACCGTCCAAAACCCCCTCGACCGGCTTCTCCCCTTATCCATACACTAATAGCCTCTTTAATCAAACAGACAAGTTCGGTACGGAAGGGAAGTCGAGAATTCACCTTGCGACCGACATTTTAGGTAAATGTCCGAGGGTAGTAACGGGTCCTTTTCGTAAATCAGTACTCTGAAGGACCTGCCAGCGGCGCCGACTCCCATTCTTTACATCGAAATCCTAGTCCGAAACCGCAAGCGCGACAGTACTGTCAATATAACTAACTCGGAAATCATTCACATAACATGTAATACATACTTGGCTGTATTGGATCATCGATCATCAGCTTTATTGTTTTCCCCGTCATCTGAGTCGCTCCCCGCGTTGACTCGGTCGCCCGAGAGCTTCGCCGCATTGAGGAGAATGGCATCGAGCCCAGTTGTTCGTTGTGATGCACCCATGTGATACATACAGTACTTGTGACTGAGAAGAATCCCATACTGTATGGCAGTAGAACCTGAGCAACGCCCGATCGCGCGCGCTCTCCTTGCTCGAGCCCCCCGAAATGCGGCTTCGTCCTGTACATCTTGGTCATCTCTGACGCGGAATTACGATTCGGCGAGCTCGGAAATGTGGTGCGGGATGTCAGGATAGAAGGCTGCTATACGTCACCTTTTCGTAGCCTCCAAGCCTCTGATACCCATGTGTTGACCCCGAGGTGCGAGCCGCCCGCGAAAAACCATCTGACCAGTTCACCGTCGACACGGATTGTCTCGAAAGGATTCGCGACACTTGGCTTCACCGGTTCATTCCTGCGAAAGTCCGTGTCTAGAGCCTGAGAATCCACCGTTATGGACATTTCAATTCTCATATCCCGCCGCCGCGACACACCTGACCAGGTGTTGTGGGTAAATTTTTGGTCGGCCTTGACGACAGATTTGACTGGAAAGAAGAAGGAAAGTTTTATATAGGGAATGAATCAGTGTTTGCTAAGAATATATATGTTCCGTGCTCGTAGAGCTCTGCAACGAGTTCAGGCCATAAGTTGTCATTTCGCCAATAATCGGCCTCCACCTGACCGTCAAATTGGCATCCAGGCGTGGTGATTTTCAAAATGAAAAACTCTTGCTGAAGGAGTCCAGTCCGGTAAACCTGGGTGATGAACAGGTATTATGGAAGTTTTGGAGCGTGCGTAGGGCTCGGCACCGATGTTGAATACGCCTTCGTTTGCGGGAAACCCGTTGATGTACCGGAACCCGGACTCTGCCAGGCGTAACCCGGACGTGGCGCCGAAGGGCCAGTTTGACCGTAGCCGCTGAAGCGGGTAAAGATTGGGGAAAGGCCAAGGGTCCATTTTTCAAGTGCTGGTGGAAAGAAATGTTTGGGAGTTGTATAGTAGGATGGGGCAGGGGGAGGACATACTGCCTGGTTTGCAGTTCTCGAGGACGACATCGCTTTTGATGCCGAGCTTCTTGACGAGTCTGAGGAGGAGAATGTATGTGGAGATGGGGGGAGTGGGTGGTGGATATAGACTCACTCTCTTCCCTCTGGCCTATGCAAATCAATGGCGACGCTCTTCTTATTTCTTCCTATGCTTCTGAACCATGGACTCGTCCCATCCACGTCCAGTTCCTGCCAGACGCGCAGCGGGTCCCCATCGTCGGTTGTTCGACTTTGATCACCTCCGCCCCAAAAAAAAGCCCGGATTCAACAAGTCTCCAAAAAAAAAAGGCGTGAGGAGTGGATTGCGTTACCCGAGAAGTTGTCCGGCAAACGGTCCCGCGATATGTTGGCCTAGCTCCAGAACGCGGATGCCGGATAGAGGCAGAGTCTTGTCGTTCTGATTGAGATGTTGTCAGAGTTCTTTCCTTGATGCCTCAGTTTGATACTATGGAGAAATGGGAGGGACGAGAGGAAGCACGCACGGGCGTTGTGTGTTGACAAACGGTCTTTTGAAAGCCCGAAGTCGGATTGGAGGAGCAGAGAGCATTTCGTGTAGCGCTGGGTGAGATTGCTTTCCCTGGATGTTAATAACGTGAGTTTGCTGGACCCCCCATGAGGTGTTTTTCACACTGTTAAAAACTGTGAAATTTCATTGAAGAGCACACCAAGATTGTCACTACCACATGTACAACGAGGGTATGACCCGTGCCGTATGGCGCGGGCGTGAGAAAATGCGCCATACGGCACGGAGGTTGGTGTGGTGTGAAAAAGTAACACTCAGTTGTTTACCCGTGCATTGTATAATTTATTTATAGAAACCCTATTGCAAAAAATCAGAGCACCCACCCCCCTCTGGGGGGCGCGGGTGGGGTGTATGTCTACTGCACTCAAGCCTGTTGATAAGCCCCATTGCCTTTCTGTTGTTTACCCGTTGCTTACTGATTGCAAAAATCTGGGTTTTCCACTAAAACTGGTTGGGAAGTCTGTTGTTTACCTGTTGCTTACTGAGTCACTTCAACAAAATATTTAATACTGACAAAATGATGGGGGTGATACATTCCACCTTCTGTATCCTTGATTTGTGCATTGAATAAGTGAATTTGACCGGAGGAGTAAGGAAAATAATGTTTCAATCAGTTATGGAACCCATGTTCTCCTCATTGTTCTATATTTCAACAAAACACTGAATATAAGCAGATCCGTGGAACGGATCCCTATCGTCTCTTTTGTCCCTTGCATTATCCATATCATGGATGATTTTCGCTGAATGAATAAGCTGGGGATTGACTATATACAGCACACACCCATGACCCTCTCCTTTCTGCTTATTTTCACAATATCAACAGATCCGTGGAACAGATACCTATCGTCTCTTTTGGCCCTTGCATTATACATATGATGAATGATTTTTGCCAAAGGAATAAGCCAGAAAGTCCCTACACAAATTGTAACAATTTTGCAGTCTCATCAGGCAAATATCATATTTCTTTACAGCCATTCATGATTATTTTTACTTCACTCCATATTTTGTTCAGGTTACTCAAATACATGCTACAATACATGCCCCACATAGTATACACACCTTCAGTGAAAGGATCCAGAATATTCAGTGAATTGATGGCTGCATCAATGGATTGATGGGAGATTGATGGAGCCATGGCTCGTGCTTCGCACTCGGACAGTACATGGGAGGGATTTTGCTTAAGTAAGACTTACCAATCCTGACTCAGCTTACTAAGATTCATCAATCTTAGTCAGTTCTGACCAATCTTAGTCATCGACCCCCCCCTCCCACTTGTTATAGATTAACCCAATGGTAAGAATTTGGTGGCCCATTTCCAAGAACCATCCTCGATGAGAATACCATTTGCTTCCAATGTAGACGCCCCTGCTCCAATGATCCTCAAAGTCTTTCTCTTTGGTATTGTGATATTCCAATCCTGTAACAATGACTGAAGAATCACCTTTGGTTTTAGAAGGGTGTCTTGCTGAATGCCAGCCAGAGTCTTCAGCTTTCGCAATAGTCCAAGTTCAGTCGTGGCTAAGACTTGCTCACCAACCACAGGCCCAGCAACAACTGGGTGCTGGCTTGTCCATTGGTTATCACCATCGAGGTCTTCCATAATAAATGGGTTGAAATTGACACGTGGGAAAATAGTGATTGGTTCGACATCCATCAGTGTTATGTCATCCCAGGCAATGGCTTGAAGACGAAGTGCCCTATGAATGACTGTCTGTAAGCGTCCACCAAATCGCTCGATAAATATTGCAGTTATGGTCTTCTTATTCCAACATGTCATTGTCACCAAAACATCGCAGAGGATTTGGATGATGACGTTTATTAAAGGGGCAAGCAGAGGTGGCTCTCGGCAAGCAGCTCTTGTGATTACGCGCCACTTTGCAGATACAACTTGTTTCTCTGTCAAATCAATCAATTGTTTCCACATCATCAGCCATCAAGTAGCACTCAATTGACACTCAACCACTCACGTTTTTCACGGATTATTTTGTAGATTTCATCTACGATCTTCTGTTTCTCGTCAACTTGGGACCAGGCTGAGTTCTGGATCACATTCACGCAAAATGTCACCATAGAAGCCTGTATCGCGATTTGCAACAAAGACGGCGCGAAATCATTGCTGATACTTTGGGAGTCCAAGGCATGGACAAAATCCATTCCGAGGGTCATTTCGACCTGCTCGCAAGCCTGATGGAGAATTAAAGGATCGTTCTCGTTACTGGTTGGCACCCTGTCGTAGGAGAGACACGACTCCATGATGATCGACGCAGTCTGCAAAATTTCTGTATTCAGAGACTGCGCCAACGCAATGACGTCTGCTCCAGAAGCCGAATGTCCATGAGTGTAGAAATCGTCCCTCGTCTCGCCTAACTCTGAGTTTTCCCTACCGTTGTCTGCTGACAGTTGGACGCCATCAGGGTTGGGCATGAACGACACTTCTCGCAGTCCATTGGTAAAGCTGGAGAAGCTGGCCTCAACTAGTTCCCCGGACGCGCGACTCTGACGGTGGAGGAATCCGAGATCCGCCACTGGCAGCGCTGCTGCTATCATGATTTCCGACCCGAGAGCCTTTCGACTGCCGGTTGGTTTTTTACCGGCTCCGAGTGCCTTCTTCAATTTCCGTTCCAAGTGTTTCACCCCTTTTTGTAATGCTTTGTTCTGCTGTTCCACTTTGCCCGCCTTTTCTCTCTGTGCCTCCAAATCCTCCCTAAGCTGGCTAATCAAGTCCTCCGGAGGTATGACATTGCGGGGAACTCTAAGACTCCGGCCGATGGATCCCTTCGCCTCACAATTTTCTCCAGCTGCATCACATTTGAGTACCACCGCTGAGCGGCTGGGCTTTATCTTTCTGGTTGTGTCGTGTTTCTTGGTCATCTGAGAGGTGTTGGAACTATCGGTTCTAGCACTGTGATCCTGCTGACTAAGCAGCACGTGATCACTACGTGATCATGACGTATCCATGACATCAGTATGATGTCATACTCTGGAACACTCCATGAGTTACTATATATGTGTCTTTAGTGTAGGTACATACAAAGAGACCACGATATGGTCCGTGCGCATATATTAGTATAAATAGTAGACCTGTAATGTAGTTGCAGAATAAGGAACTGTTACGGACTCTACGGTATGCAGACGACGTCATCACTTTTACTTATCGGCCTGGCTCGGCGCCCTCTTACGAATACATTATGTCGCAACATCTATTTCCATTCCCTTCGCTACCGCTCTGACTCATTCCGCAGTAGCTTTACTCAGCTCCGCAGTATGTATGACTCATTGTACATAGCCTTCCGCAGTTGCCTTACTCAGGCGCACTGCCTTCCGCAGTACTGACTCATCCGCTACCACCTATAGTCAGTACCTATATAAACCTCTTGTACTGTAGTAGATTCCTTAGATTTAGCAATCACATTGCTCTTTGCCTTTCCACTTTCCTGCATACTCTGCCCGAACCTTGGAACGGTTTGTTAAGCATAACAAGTTGCTAAATCTCGTTAGGTTCGCCCAGAGCGAAGAGAGCAACTACCAGACGAGTCAAGACGTCGCGCTTCTTTGAAGACTTCACCAGTAACCCATTTGCCTCACCAGAAGCCCGACAGGAGGAGCTAAGTCCTCGAGACAGTATTGATTTTACACTCATCCAGCAGTACATCGAATCGGAGATCTGTCGCATCCTACAGCAGGTGCTTGACAAAGAACTAGACAACGACGAGCATCGCCCCCACGGCGAGATAGCAGAGAGCATCCATCTTGCTCGACAACACCAGATCGTGCGTTACAACGCCCGACAGAACGAACTCAAAAGCTTTCACGTTCAAGAAGGACCTCAGACAGGTCGGATCACAGAGATCAGAGAGTTTATTGGTGTCCAGACAACCGTTATCAGAAGATTGATTAGGACGCTCACATCGAGACGTCCCAGAGCCGCATCATCACGTCGTACTCGAAGCAACAGATCTACGCCCACTTCACAACCACCGAACAACAGACCGAATACGGTTGTTGGGCACAAAACGAGAGACTCGACCCCTTCTCACAACCGACAGACGCGCAGGAACAGAGATTCCTTAGAGATCTACAGAGGAAATACCCCGAACATTTTGCCACTGATTCTGCCGACGAGTCCCCTGACGAATTTACTTTTGACTCCGCGCAGTCAGATATCGAACAGACACCTAGAACAGGGACTTATTTTCAACCCTTACCTGTATCCCAAACCCCATCTTCATCCCAACAACCCGACCCCTCTCCTTCTCCGCAGACTCTAGACATGGCAGAAGCTCCGGCAGTACAAACAATGGATACATCCAAGATCATCAAGGATCCTGGGATGTTCAAGGACAGACACACCTTTGACGAGTGGTGGAAAGCCACCAAACTATACATCAGGTTCCAAAAGAGCCTAACAGACGATCAGAAGATTCTTGCGGTGCTATCCCGCATGATGGAAGGGTCCGGCAAGCACTGGGCCAGCAACAAGTTAGACGCTCTTGCCATCGACAACGAGAACATCACCTGGCTAGGATTCTCAGAGGATATCGCAACACGATTTTCTGTTGCCAACAAGTCAGTCGCTGCCAAAGCAAGACTCAAAGTCCTGAGGCAGGAGAAACGTACCGTTGACAAATTCTTGAATGAATTCGAAGAGCTCTTGAAGCTGTCAAACCTTGGCGAAGAAACTGGGAAATACATCCTGGAAAAGAACGTCAACCAAAGAATCTCTGAACAAGTGGCAAGCGAGGATAAGACGTACTCTGAGTATGCAAAGGAGATCCGAAACAAGGGACAACAGATGGAGGGACATGCACTGGTCATCCGAGGTGGCGGCGACATGCGCACCGGATCAGGTACCACTTATGGTGGTCAGGGCAAGGCCATGGAGATCGACAAAGCAGGAGTGGCCCATTGCTACAACTGTCAACGCTTTGGTCACCTTGCTAAAGACTGCAGCGCTCCAAAAAAGAAAGATGGTCGCAAGGGTTTCAACTGCAACCAAGAAGGCCATATTGCGCGCAACTGCCGCAAGCCGAAGAAGAACTCCGGAAGGGTTAGGAAGGTGTCTGAGGAAGATGCCGAGAATGATGAAACCACAATCTTAGAAGCCGACAAGAAGGATTTTCCTGAAGGGTCCGATTAAACGATGCTAAGTTGCGACCCTTATCTATTAAACGGACTTGCTTGCCTTGTATGACTGCAGACAATAGAACCTATGTCATCCCTGCCAAGCGAGCCGCTGCGTTGACTAAGATTGTGAAAGGAGACAAACCTCCAAGATGACGAGAGATCAGGCTGTTAGCTCAGCTCAAAACACGACAAGGACCAAAGGTCATTCGACCTGAGGTTGATAGCGGATGTGAACGCACATGCATCCATCCCAGAATAGTACGCAAACAGAACCTCCCCACACGGGGGATACCACCCATAGCAATTCTAAATGCGGATGGATCACCAAATCGACAACAGAAAGCGAACCAACTTGCCGAAGTCAAGCTGGATTTGGGAACACATCAGGAAACCATGGAAGCAATGGTACTGGACATTGGGAGAATGGACATGCTCTTGGGACATGACTGGTTGGTACACCACAACCCCACAATCAATTGGACAACCGGCACTGTAACATTCAACCGGTGCCCAACAACATGCCGAACCAAACATTCGGAATTCAGGGTTAACCTTGATGGTCGCAAACACCGGGTTCGCATGGTTGAGGTGCGCGACAAGGATGCACCCAAGAAGTCAGATCAGAAATGGAAGCCAGGAGACCCTATATTGGAAGCCGTCACTCCCACACCACCTCCCACAACCAAACGACCCTCATACGTTGATCGGTTTACTCACCTCTTTGAGAAGGAGAACTTTGATAAGATCCTGAAGGAAAGAGAATGGGACCATGGTATTGACCTTACACCGGACGCACCAAAGGAACTAGGGGGAAATACATATCCCATGACACAAAAGGAACAAGAGGAATTGGACACTTTCATTGACGAGGGTCTAGCAACTGGAAAGATCCGCCCGTCCAAATCCCCTTATGCCTCCCCTTGCTTCTTCATCAACAAGAAGGATGGTTCCAAATGATTGGTACAAGATTACCGCATGGTCAACAAATTTACGGTCAAAGACAAGTTCCCACTCCCACGCATCTCCGATCTCTTGGATGTGCTGAAAGATGCAGTCTACTTCAATAAGATGGACATCATGTGGGGTTACAACAATGTCCGGATTAAGGAAGGCAATGAATGGAAGGCTGCCTTCCTCACCAGTTGAGGATTGTTCGAACCATTGGTCATGTTTTTCGGCCTTTGCAATTCTCCGGGAATGTTCTCTTGGATGATGGCTAGTCTATTTCAGGACCAGATCTGCCGACGCATCTGCGTGATCTACATGGATGACATCGTGGTTATTGGTAAAACCAAGGAAGAACTCGCGCGAAACACTGAAGAAATTCTACAGATCCTATCAGACAATGACTTGTTCCTGAAGGAGAAGAAGTGTTTCTGGGAAGTAACGAAATGCCCCATATTGGGATATGTCGTTGGTGAAGGATGTGTTGAGATGGAAACCGAGAAGGTGGACACGATCCGAAACTGGCAAGCACCCACATCAAAAAAGGAAGTCCAGAAGTTCCTTGGGTTTGCTAACTTCTATCGGCGCTTCATTGAAGGATACTCAAACATCGCAAAACCACTTACCGTGCTCACAGGTGGCACCACGTTTACTTGGGGACCAACGGCACAAAAGGTATTTGAAGGTCTCATACAGGTGATCACATCAGCACCAGTCTTGGCATTACCAAAACCAGATGGACAATTCAGGGTCGAAACCGATGCATCGGGCTATGCAATTGGGGCTGTACTCTCTCAAAAACAGGATGACAAATGGCATCCTATCGCGTTCTTGTTGCGGACCATGTCCGCGGCCAAACAAAATTACGAGATATATGACAAAGAGCTCTTGGCAGTCATGGAAGCACTGAAAGATTGGAGACACTATCTGCTCGAAGCCAGGGAACGCTTTGAGATCTTAACTGATCACAAGAACCTGGAGTATTTCCGCCGTCCTCAGGACCTAAATCAACAACAAAGGCGCTGGAAGATGAAGTTACAAGACTATGACTTCGAACTACGGCATGTGCCTGGCAAGACAAATGCAAAAGTGGACATCCTGTCGCGCTTACCCTGGTATGAAACGGAACTCGAACCACAAGACAGTGACCAAATGCTCAAGGAGGGACTATTCTTGAAACGATTGGAATCAGAAGATGTGGTACAAATGGAGATGTTCATGGAGGAACAATTCTTTGAAGGAGGTGAAACATCTGATTCCATTAAGATTGGAAACGTCACAACCATCGAAAATCCATGGATCGCACGCATCAAGGGTTCAAACCGCATGGAGACAGAAGTAGCCCAGGGTCTAAAGAAGAATCCTCATTGGTATCAACAGGAAAATGGCATCACATATGCAGGCGAACGAGTCTATGTTCCACCGGACCCACAACTGCGTCAAGAACTAATGTTTGAGTCACACGATGCACCAGTGGCTGGACATCCAGGACAGTATCGAACACACGAACTCCTCACTCGTACCTACTGGTGGCCTACTATCCTGCATGATGTGAAGAAGTACGTAAAGGGTTGCGACACCTGTCAGCGCAACAAGATCAACAGACAGAAACAACATGCTCTGCTACACCCCCATGCAACACCAAGTCATCCATGGGAAGACATAGGAATTGATGTTGTGGGACCGATACCAGAATCTGATGGAAAGAATGCGATTTTGGTCATCATGGATAGACATTCAAAGATGCTTCATCTCATTCCGACAACCGTGGAATTATTGGCTGAAGGATTAGCCAAGATCTATCAGGATCAGATATGGAAGCTTCACGGAATCCCCAAGAAAATCATCAGTGACAGGGGACCACAGTTCGCTGCTAAGTTCATGGAGATACTTTGCCGCATATTGGGGATCGAAAGGAACCTGTCCACCGCATACCATCCTCAGACTGATGGACAGGCTGAACAATCGCATCAGGAGACAGAAGCGTTCTTACGAAACTTCGTCAACCATCTGCAAGATGATTGGGCTGAATGGATCGCAATCGCCAAATTCCAGTACAATGACAAAGAACATCAGGCGACGAAGCACACACCATTCTACCTCAACTATGGCTTACATCCTTGGAAGGGAGAACTTGTGTTGGAAGACACCAACCCAGCTGCCAACAGCTTCTTGGAAAAACTCAAACAAGCACAAGAAGAAGCCAATGCAGCGCTGAAACAGGCACAGGATCAGATAAAGAAGACAGTTGATACACAACGGAGTCCATCTCGGAACTACCGCATCGGAGACAAGATGTGGCTGGAAGGGACTAACATCAGAACTAACCATCCCTCGAAGAAACTTGACGCACTCCGACACGGACCATTCAAGGTCCTAGAGAAGAAAGGGGCTAGCGCATACCTTCTTGATCTTCTGAAGACTTGGAAAATGATTCACCCTGTGTTTAACGAGACCCTGTTGTCACCTTACGAAACCCCAAAGTACGCCATCCAGAAGAAGAAACCAGCCCCTGATCCGATCATCATCGAAGGACGAGAAGAGTACCATGTGTCCACAATTCTAGACTCTCGAAAGTTCCGTGGAAAGATCCAGTACCTCGTCCAGTGGGAAGGATATGGCCCAGAAGAGAACACATGGGAACCTCGAGCTAATGTTCAGAATGCTCAAGATTTGATCCGTGATTTCCATCAGCAGAACCTGTCTCGCCCACGATAAAAGACAGCTCTCGAAATCCATGACAAGTACCAACCTCATCAGTCAACCATACACCGAGTTTCCCGCTCTAGTCTTTTTCCCTGCCCAATATAGCCTCCCCCTTCTTCTTCTATCTCTCAACCATCCTCACTGCCATGTCCAACACCACCGTTACCTCCACCTCCACCACCGACATCAACCCCGCCATCGCCGCCCTCATGAACAAAGCACTCTCCATGAGAGACCAAATCCATGCCCTCGAAACTTCCCTTGCCGACCTCCTTCATTGCCAGATGCATATCTGGCTTCACTCGCTGTCCAACCTCCCCGTCACCCCGAGTCCCGAGGAAAAACAAATTCTCGGAAATTACACCAGCACCCTCGTGATCGAAAATCGACGCATTTGGCTGGCTATCAAAGGCCTCGAACTCGCTGTTGCCATCAACGAGGAGTTGATATATGATTGGAGCCTCAAGGAGAGTCCGAATTGGTCCGATCCCGGCAACAACGAGGGATGGGGACAATGACTCTGTGAGGACACAGAGCTTGAAGAGGGGAACATGTTACGGACTCTACGGTATGCGGACGACGTCATCACTTTTACTTATCAGCCCGGCTCGGTGCCCTCTTACGAATACATTATGTCGCAACATCTATTTCCATTCCCTTCGCTACCGCTCTGACTCATTCCACAGTAGCTTTACTCAGCTCCGCAGTATGTATGACTCATTGTACATAGCCTTCCGCAGTTGCCTTACTCAGGCACACTGCCTTCCGCAGTACTGACTCATCCGCTACCACCTATAGTCAGTACCTATATAAACCTCTTGTACTGTAGTAGATTCCTTAGATTTAGCAATCACATTGCTCTTCACCTTTCCACTTTCCTGCATACTCTGCCCGAACCTTGGAACGGTTTGTTAAGCATAACAGGAACTTAACCAGTTACCCCCACGTCAGTTGCCTCTATAACTCTTCTCTAGCCTAACAAGCTATTCACCTGATTCTCTATCCACTCTTGCTAACTACCTTGTACGTCGTCCCACATGTCGCACCCCGGTATACTCAATAGGTTATGGGCCCCGCTGGCCCTTATGGCTGGCGGATACACCGCCTTTGTTGTCGTATACACTGTAGTTATATGCTGTTGCATAGTGAACAGAAGGACTCCCAGGGCTGCTGGCATTGCCGCTCCTGAGGATGACGATACCGCTGAGCCTGCTCGCGGCCGTCGCAGCCGCTCGGTTTCAAACCAGCGCGCTAGGTCACCATCACCGGTACCTGTACCTCTGCCTTCCAGGCAATGTCAGCCATTGCGCAGACATGGAGCTGAGCCTCTGGGACAAGGACGCAGGAATGCTCCTATACCAGAATTTGTACTCCATGGTTCGTCTACCACTCAGGGGATTTATTCCAGAGTGTGTGATGCTTGTTTTGGATACATGAGTGGTGACCATCGTCACCACCATCCGCCGACCCGTCTTGAAAGATGGGCAACACATCCTGAAGGGTTAATCGTAGCGCATTGTCAGCGCTGTCGATGTTTCTTCGTGGATAGGGATGGACATCAATGTCTGGCAGTATTGGAAAGCGTACGCGCTGCTCGCTCTGAACTAGACCCTAGTCCTGCTCTGCCTTACAGACGTTCAGCATGGAGAGAGACTCTTCCTGGAAATCCGCTTGAATATCGGCGGTGCTGTCATCTGTCAGCACCGGGATTCAGGTGCCCTGAGCACGAGGATCCTCCTCCGCCTTATAGGCGTTCTGAAAGCCCACGCCAGCGATAATCACGGCAGCATGCAGCACACATGATCGAATATTTATTTCTCTGTGTCTCAGTTTTTCATTAAACTATATGCTGACCATATTTCCTTTTTCAGTTCTCTTCAAACATGTCGAACTCTGTCTCCACTTTTGTTCAGAAATTCACCGGCACCAACTACCTCCTTTGGTTGCAACAAATGAAGGATTACCTTCAGTCAACCTTCCTCTGGCGTCACGTCACCGGCGAGTCTAAACAGCCCACCGAAATCTGGGAATCGAAGTCTTGGCTGGATGCTAAAGGCAGTACCCAATCCAGCAATGTCCAGACCAACACTCGCCAGATCGAGGAATGGCACGAGAAGCAGCTTGCTGCTTTAGGGATCATAAAGACACAATGCGATGAGTCCATCAAGGACCACATCAAGGCATTTGACACACCCAAAGAGGCCTGGGACGCTTTAGCGACCAAGTATGGCGGCACTTTGCCCACTAATACTTTCGGCATCTTTAGGCAGGCAATGTCTTTCAAGCTCTCCAGCGGTGATCCCACCGTCGAGATTGAGCGTCTTGCATCAATCTTTTCCCTTCTCACATCATACTCCGTCGACATACCAGAAAGCCTTCGGGCTATGATACTCCTCAATGCCGCCCCATCTAAATGGGACCACCTCGTCACCACGATCCTCATCGTCTACGATGGAGTGAGTCTTACTTGGGAAAACATAACGAACTTGATAATTAACAAGCACCGGAAGGGACGTAACCTATCCGGCAAAAACGTTCCACCCTCCGCACAGAAGATCTCCGCTGTTGAACGGACACCCGGCCAAAACCCGAAGTGGCAAAGGCCGGGGCAGCAGCTGCAGCAGTCCCAACAACCAGTGTCGAGACAGTCGGAGGAGAACCCCAAGAAGAAACGCGGTGAACGAGTCCACGGCAAGGGCAAAGGAAAGGCTAGGGATCACATGCACGTTGCGAGCTCCGCATACATCGAAGAGGTCGAGGAATTCCCTCCCCTTCACGTCATGCCACCAGCCGTCACGGTCATAAACAGCAGCAGAACGATTTTCCACGAATCGACCTACATCCCACCTTCTAAAAAGGCGAAGACCCTGATCCAATGCATCAGGGCGAACTGTTGAGGCGACATGTGAGTCTGATGACTACATCCACAGGCCCGAACATAAAACGCGCAAGAAGAGGTGATACGATGCCATCAAGACAAAGGAGCGATGCTGACTATTGACCCACATGGGATCTCAAGAGAACAAGCTACAGAATACAAAGGAAAGTAGGCTACTTATATATGTAAATACCATGAGGCATAAATGAGGTGCACAGTAATGCACAGTAAATAAGACTGTTCTAGAATAACATGTGTCTAACATGAGGTAGGATAAGATAAAGGTTTCAGATAAGATAGGATAAGATCAAGAGATAGGATAAGATGAGATAAGATAAAGAGATAAGATGAGATTAGATAATAGGATAAGATAAGAGCGATCATAACACTGAAGTGCATTTCAGACAAAATCTTATCTCCTGTCTTCCACACTCCACATATCTCTTTGGGGTCTTTTTCTATGGGTATATATACATCTGAGACAGCCCCTACAGGCCTCTATATTTTTATCTACCATGAGATACTAATGCTAGGTGTGAAATATGTATTTTTGATATACATCTCATCTTCTACACTTTCCTACCTGATTTAACCATTGTACACCTTGTACTACCAACGCTTGGAGACCTATTTACACTATAGAATAGCCCTACATAGTTGCCCTGACTAATTTTTGGGCTTAAGATGATGATCTGTACCCAAGGTGAGTACATACAATTTCGCTCTTTTCGCCATGTTATACCCATGCTAAGGTGCCCATATACCTTCCCCTATACACCTATATACTCTATACCTAACACACATGTAACACATTGGCTGGGGAGGCCAGTATCTCAAGAAGAGGTATGTGCTCCTCCTCATTCCCCAGTCCCTGACCGCTTTTTTAGCTTATTCACTCATCTCTACCCAAGGGGGTTGGTTGTAAATTAGTCATAGTATATCATACTATGTATTAGAGTAGGTATACATGTATATAGATGATAGTATAAATATGTAGGGAGGGGAGTGGGGTGGTGTTGATGTTACATGTATGTAGAGATGTATTATAGACTACCTATGCCATTACCTAGTGTGTATATACTCATACAATGGTGGGGGGTGAAGTCCGAGGCATAGGAGGGCAGGGGGAGGTGGAGGGAAGGTGTGAGGATGAGGGGAGGTGGCGGGGAGGGGCGTGAGAGTCCGCCGAGACATCGTTCGGTGTGTCGCGGAGGCCGTGAGAGACGGGCGTCGTTGATGGGGATTGATTGATGGGCGGGGTTTCTCCGAGGTGATGTGTTGACAAGTCACTCACAGTGGAGGCTGATGCCAAACAAACATCGGGTGATGTGAGGGACTTGGTGAGGTTGGCCAGAGCTGGAGCGATAGTTTCCGCTGGTGTCGAGGATAAGAGCAAACAAGTCTAATATAACTGGTTGAGGCACCAGATCAACCAGTATTATAAGACTAGGTTTGTGGGAAGATCAGGTGTCGAAATGGTACAGTACATTGTCGTCAACGTTGCACACGACGACGACGCAATTTGTAGGTTTTTGCGCAAATGATATGACTCTTCTCAGAGCTTCTCAGTATCCAAGCAGAGGTAGCTGGTTGCCCCCAATCGTGAGTGCGGCGGCACCCATCCAGTGACCGCGCAGCTGCAGCATGTCACTTGGAGCCAAATTATACTTCATGAACAGGGTATCTTTCGGGAAAGGTCTGACGGCTGCATAACTTGCTTTCTACCAACTACCCTTTTCTCTCAAGGAGTATTCAAAAAATCCCTCCTCGCTCACCATACAACGCGAAACTAGTTCTGGGACTGGAGGTCATCAAGGTAATCCAGCTGCATGGACATCAACGTATCGATGAAGCCGACCCGTGTCAATGAAGCGGGCACTTCTACATTAACGTCGGGGTGGTTCAATCCCAATACCTGTGCTTTCATCTGGTCTCTCAGGAGCTTTTCTTCTCGTATTGCCTTTTGCTTAGATGCCCAGAGAAGTAACTCGGATGCGATCCACCAGACATCTTTGAAATCATCCTGAACGTGGTTCCAGTAACTGCTGAGCTGTCCCCAGAAGTCGGACTTCTCCTTTCGGCATGTTTCATAGTTTGAGGTGATCCAACTCTCAACAACTGTGTCTGGCATCGCAACCTGGTCTCGATAACGAAGGAAAACAAATGGAAGAACCCAGATGAAGGCTTCCAATTCATGATGATACTGACGTTTGATCAGCCCATTCCAATATTGTTTGTTCAAAAGTTCGATCGCCATGAAAGTGATCGTTCCCGTCCTCTCCGTCCCTCGCACGCGAGGTTTATCCAGGAAGATTGCAAGATCGTAATCCCCGAGAACACCGCAGTCATGTTCGGCACTGTACATCAAGTTCCAGAGACTCGGGTCGCCATGCGCGATGCCATGATCCCAGAGAAACGCGTGACCTATACATGATCAGGAGTTGTGATACCAGAATTGTGGGTGCGCGTACATTTCACCGTCTCAAGCCATGCCCTGACAAACTCTCGACCGGCAAGTGTCGTCAGCGAATTCGCCTTGATGAGGATCACGAACCTTGTAGTTCGGTGACCACGCCAGTCCGATAGCCCGACCATGCTGCGGACACGATTGGTGAGACAGCCTTTCAGATCGCCGTATAACAGCATTTCCGGAACGTGTTTCTTCATCGACTCGTCATGCCTGTCGCATTTCTCGTAAATGTCCAGCAGGATTACACCTTCATTCGTTCGCTGTACTTCGGGGTTGCTAATCTTGCACACAACGTCCCGCGTGAGACCTGGTATGAAAGCGTCGATTACAGCGGTTGCCCTCCCCGCGAGCGAGTGTGGTTGGTGAGATACAAATGAAAGCGGCTTGAGTGTGATATTCGTCGGGTCGACATTATTGTTGGCGTCAAGGGTCCTTTCCTTGTTAGTGGCACCAGTCTTCTTCGGGTCGACAGGATCATTCCACTTCCAGGTAATATCCATGCATATTTTCAGGTCCAGATTGAACTCTTCGATAATCAATCTCCTTGCCTCGAATTTGTCCGACTCCGACTCCGACAGAGGCACCACTGGCGCCGTCGTTGTCCTAACTGGTCGTGTTCTTTCTTTCGGTGGAAGCCAAGGCTGGGGGTCATGAACCAAGGACGGCAAGCGGTTCAATTCCGGAATGACTCCCCAATCCCTAAGTTCGAAACGCTGGAATGTGAGGAGAAGAACTAGAAACCGTGGAAGATCCTCGATGAGATGGATACCATCCGATTGGAGGATGCCCTGTCTGTCGAAGTAAAAGATCCACAAATGCGCATCTAACAAGGACATGAGGAGCGTGACATAAGATGAAGCGCAGACACGCACCAACGAAGAAAAGGTTGATCGCATGGTGAACACCAATGCTATAGGACATCATCTCTAATGCATATGAGGCAAACTGCGTCTTTGCAGTGATAGCGTCTTTCGATTTCGCCGCGCCGTAGTTTGCCGCTTTTGGTGCAGTGTCGCTTGAGTTTGTTTTGGTTCGAGAGTGCTCCCGATTTTTCATCATGGTCTGAGCAACGGGCAAAGGATCGGGCGCATTGTCCGTGGAGTCCACCTTCCGCTTCTTCCCCTCTCGACGGTCTTCCGAACTTGAAACAGTATAGGACGTAACTGACGAACTTTGGGCTGAGGTGGGATTTGGAAGTTCAGAAGGGCGGGCGGGCAGGTCTGGAAGTTTGGCTGGAAGGGTTGCCTTGCGACTCGTGTCCTCGTAGGATGGTGTCGGGGCACAGGAAAAGGACTTCTGCACAGCTTTGAACTCTGAGCAAGAGAGCACATGCCGCCACCCAAAGGTGCGATGTGGTGGCAAGTGATACTCCTCTTCCTCGTCCGCTGCATCACGTTTCCGCTGCTCTCCGTCGTCCTTATACCCCCCCTCATTCTCGTCTTCCTCATCTTGCTCCTCATCCCCTTCCACGCTCCCGCCTTCATCCTCCTCTTCATTCCTTCGTTTGCGTTTCTGGCTCAAGTTTGATTTCGAATCCTTTCCCTCTTTCACTGCCGCGTCACGAGCTGAGATTGACGATGTGATGATCACGTCAGGCTTCCGTTGTATGGCTGGGGCCTCTCCCTTATACTTGTGAGAGATAAATCGAGGATCGTTGCGTTTGAAGCGAATGTCGAGTGCTGAGGGATCACGGAGCGGAAGATTGTTCTTCGTATGAAGGTTGGACATGCGACTGAGCGCGCTATTGCATGCCCTCACGAAAGGGGCATAGCGGTCTAGCTCAATGGTTTCTGCGGCGCTATACCGAGGATAGTCAGAATGCCTTCTGTAGTCGGGAAAGTATCTTACTATTTTTTCAAGTGTCCAAAAACGACGTGATCGTTACAAGTCGCCAAGACGGCGTTTAGGCATTCCTCATAAACGGTGCTGAGGATTTGATCGCGTTTCTGACTCCGCAACACCAAAAGAGCTTGAGAGTCGTCGCCTTTGAGGTCTCCTACAGGGGCGTTCGGTGCGTCCTTCGGAGAGTGGACTTCCTCCTCCAACTTTTCGATCTCATCTTGGAGCTCGTCGAGCTCCTTTCTTTCACTAGATTCAGGATCCAAGACAAGGTAGATGAAGTGTTGAATAAGATTATCCAATCCGCAAGACTGAGCCCTCTCGAGATCGGCATTGATGTCTTCTCGGACGTCATCCAGGCTGTGTATTTTCAGTCAGTCCAGAGTTCAAAGAGATCAAGCTAAGTGCTGCCATCGTACAGGTAGTGCAAACTTCCGCTCTGGCTACGAGCAGAGGTACGGTTTTTCCCTGGGGTCGTCAATAACGATTGCATGGTGACAGAACGAACGATCTGGGGTCGGTTTCATTGAGGTAGGCATCGAGTCTGATTTTGGCCATACAATAAGTATAGCAAAACACATGTACATTGAAACAGTGATCATACAACCTAGGGCCGCTTCCGATTCCTACCTCGTCAAAGACAAACCATCCCAAAGATATCCACCATACCTACCAATCTACTGAATATTACAATTGTTACAACACTCCTTGACGGGACCTTTATCGTCGTACTTGGTGACCGCCTTCACGATCAAAGTATGCAGCGCATCCTGGCCAACGAACGCCCCCTGCCACACCATATGACCATCAGTCACATATGCTTGCAATCTATCTCCACCTAGTTTTATCAATAATTAGTACGTCAATTTCAATACATGACAAAGTCATCTCAAGACTGACTGCCAACAGAGATTGGACCTTCGATAATATCGTAAAGAGGGCCTTGTTTCTTGTAGTTGTCAAGGACAAACTGAATAGACAGTCAACAAGGCGCATCAAAGATATAAAGCCATAAGCATATAATCCAATAACGTCACAGGAGCACCCACCTGCTTCCACTGAGGCGTCGGTTCCTTGAAGCTATGAAAACTCATCTGTAAATCTATCCATCGGGATATGTTCGATACTTACGTCAAATTGCGTCAGAATGGATTACGGGGGTTTACAAAGGCAGGCTGATTCAGCGGGTGATACATAACTAAAATGTTTTGAGACGTGAATTGGGCGTGTATCCAAGTTCTACCAGATACCAAAACTTTTTCTTCGGGTCCTGTTGTATTTTGGCTCGACAAGTTCCCCATTGCTTCGCCTGATCGATATCCTGAATTAAAATTTTTCCAGTGAGTAGAGCGGCGACAATGGGGTATATGAGGATCATCTACCTTGAAAACGTATAAGGCACCAGAATAGGAGAAATCACCTGGGGTGGAACTGTACTTTGTCGGCGATTTTCCTATCTGGTAGATGCTCGCCACCTGGTCGACTTCCTGGCCGGTGACAGCGCGATAGAAAGTGTTGGCGCTCTGCAGGTATGACGGAAGTGGGGGAGGATCTGCAGCCTGCAAAGCGGCCACAGAGAGGAACGTTGCGAGTATGAAGAAAAGGTTGATAACTTTCATTGCAGAAGGATAATAGGTTGGGCGTCCTATGAGGATGTACGACGAGACACTGCTCATATATACTTGGTCTTGAGACTTCTAGAATTCCGGGATCCCTGCACGCGTCTGATGAAGTGTCATCCAAAGAAGGCGCTGTCCTCAGGAGAAGAACGCTGTATCTGCAAAAACCATCATCAGTGTCCTGGAAACCGCCCCTCGGCAAGGCAAGGATGCGAGAAACCAACTAACCATCAGTATACTGGATACCGAAGAGGACTGGTCCGCTTGAAATCATCCACTTCCAACTCGAAGGTTCGCATTAATAGAGCACACATCTTCCATTCCCTCGTCAGCTGGCATGTCTCCCCTTACGTGTCTTTCGAAGGAAGCAACGACGTTCACCCGCGGGGAATGGACGACTAGGACTAGAACCCACAGAGGACGAACTGGCCCGACCACCCTTGGAGTCGTCTTTCCAGTCATCAAGCTCGAGGCTCGTCATTGACATGGCACACCTCAGGCTCACTCACAACGACGTAATTCGCAAGAGGCGCGGGGCTCGTGTCTGAAGAGTCCTAGATAGCAGTCACTTTTGGCGGGCGGGTGTCGTAATGCAGTTCATGAAACTCATGAACTCGCCAACGGTGAATTTCATTTCCTTCCCATGCGTAGTGCCACGTGCGATTATGATAACACTGCCCAACCTCATGGTCTATGGCATTGACCTGGGACAGAGGTGCTGCAGGGTTTATGGCGTATATAGGAAGACTTGACTGGGAGAGGTACAGCGACGAAGAGGGCCATGCGAATTTCATGTGGTATACAAAGTCGATTGTAGCATCCAGCTGCGTGCTGAAATGATGATGATCGACGTTTCTAATTGGCGGAGATACCCATCCATTATCCACTGAGATGGGCAGAGGATTCAGCTTGATCGAGCCTTGATGGAACCTTTGGAACTTCCCGCAAGCTCTTTCCACCATTTCTTCTTCTCTTCTCCTCCTGATGAAACACCTTTCCCGTCACTGCCGTGTCTCCGAACCACAGTTGACAAACCGGAGCTGATACCCTTTCGACCACCTCCAGGAAATTCCGTTGCCTTCCTGGATCTGAATTCATCGTGTGCAATATCATCATCACCTTCCCCAGCTCTCTTGCGCTTTTGCGTCATCGGTTTTATACCTTTCTCCCAGTCTTTCCGGTGCAGACGATAAATCGCCATGGTAGCTCTTGCATCGGTCACCTGAACAAGGATGTTCCAAATGAGTCAAAAAAAAAGATGCCATAAGGAGGGCCTACACTTGAATGTTCACCGGCCTGAATCACAATCTCGAGTTCCTGCTTTACAAGATTCCGCAGAGCGACATATTTGCTTCTTACGACTTTATGTTTTCCGGCGAGATGTTGTGTATCGCGTGTCATTGGACGTGGATGAGATAGAAGAAGGGCCTGATTTCTTCGCATGAGCTAGAAAGATACCAATCGTTACCCAACGTACTTTGAGGTCGTTATAGACAGCATGTCCGACCAATATTCGATCATTCAATAATTCCGCCACCCTTTTCTGAACATCATCGAATGGCTTTGCTACACGCGGAGACGAAGTGAGGCTCGAAGGGACAATTTCGTCATGGCGGGAAACATACCTTTTATCATATCGGAGTCTCTTATCCCACTGTACTGCGTCCGATAGTCCACCACCCGCTCTCGTTGACGCACAAACTCGTCCATTTGAACAACGCCGTGAAAATTCACAAGACTGACACGAGCCAACGATGATTCCGCTCCGTCGATCCCAACGCCAACCATTTCGCAGTCAAGAGCTAGGTATTTGCCGGGCCTAGAATTTCAGAGTCAATCAGATGTTCCCTCTCGTTTTCTAGACCCGGACAATGTAAGGCACTCACAATTGTTGGCTTTCCGTGGACTCCATCTCACCGAGGACCATCCTCCGCAATGACGTGAGTGATTCTCCGTTCTTGATATCTTTCTTGTCGATACTCCCATGAGTTGCATGTATTAGTTTCGATGATTTGGAGATATTTGAGCTATGGCTCTCCACTGGCGAAGGTGATCGGGCGTGTTCCACTTTACGTCGTTTTCGAGGGTTCCCTATGTGAGATCCGATTTTTCGGGTGGGCTTTTTGACTAGTGTCTGGAAAAGTATGTTCGGAGGTCAAAGAAAAAGAGAATCTCCACCGACCAGTGAAACAGACCTTTTGTAGTGCTAGCCAATTCGCAGAGGCGGATGTCGTCCCGGCCGATTTGCTACCTTCTCCAGGCTTTTTCGTCATATCCTTTACTTCTAAACCACGGGTTTGATTGTTTTGGTATTGAGGGATTCCAAAGAACAAATGTTGACCCGTCACAATCAAATTGCGAGTGTGATCCTCGATCACGTGGTAGACGCGAACGCGTAAAGTTCGCCACTACCAGGCCACTCGATTCCAAAACCCGACACTAGATGAACGCATCACCCTCAAGCATCTAGCAAACCTGATTATCACTAATCTTTTAATATAGGTTCCAATTGCAGTGTAGGATCTCGACCACAGAGGTCAAACTTCTTAGCCTGGTAATAGGTATAAACTTCGCCCTGGCGGTTCAACGGACTCGGACGAGAAAGATCAGCGACCAAACTGTCCCCAAACCGCCCTGTCTTACCAGTCTGCGGCAGGCCCCAAGTGAAATTAATTACCAGCGAGTATCACCACGCAATCCTCATGACTGTTTTATGAACTCGATGTAGGTTTTCCTGGTGCCATCACCTCCGGCTGAATGTAAAATACGTTTGAAGGTCAAGCCCGTCGCGTTCACCCCTTCAGCCGCGCATCAACCGCACGATTATACGGAGATCAATCACCACATGTACATCACACGTTTCAACACCACTCTGACCACGATGTAGGCATGCGAACACGAAAACGAAGGCCAAAAAGCTGGATTGCACGCGGTTCAAATCTATTATCCCCCCCCCCCCCACATGTCGAAAGGCACATCTCCCTGGTCGGTCGTCGGTGCCCTCCTGGTTCCGTCTCGGAAACGAAAAGAGAAAGCGAAGAAAGCTGAGGCAGCTTTACAACGAAGGTCAGAGAGTCGCGTAGAGGCGCCGAGCACCGTGACAAAGGCGGCAGAGACACCAAAGAAACCGGAAGCAACGGAAGAGCCAGAGGTAGAGAAGGAGCCAGAGATACCGCCGGAGGAGCCAACTTTAAACATAAAGCAGCCCGAAGTTGACGCTTCTGCCTCGGGAGGGTCGTCGTCAGAAGACATTCTATCCAGCGAAGCGGCGGGTGCGGAAAAGGTTCCTTCTGAGAAGGATCAAGAATGGACTGACGTCGCTCCGCACAAAGACGCCTCTCCATCTCCAGAGCTGTCTGAAAAACAAGGCAGCTCGCCGGTGCCTTTCCCTCCTGAAGACGATGTCGTCGATGTGATGTCCCCCTCCGAGTCTGCCTCTGACGAACTCCTGGAACAGCGCGACGCAGTTCATGACGAACTCCGGGCCACGATTGAGCAGAGAGAGGCGGAGATCCTTGCCTTGCACGACGACAGGAGAGAGTTGGAAGGTCGGCTGGCAGACGTAGCGGGTGAACTTGCCGGCGCAGGTCGGAGAAATGAGGAGCTCAGCGAGACCAACCAGCATCAGACGGGGAAGATTAGCTCATTGGAGTCCGCTATCAGGGCACTCGATGAAGAGATGGAAGAGGCAAGGACAACGGAGGCAAATATGAGGGAGGAGCTGGAACGGAGTCATGGGCGGGCGAAGGGACTTGAGGACGAGAATAGGCGCCAGGCCGATGAAATTCAACAATCGGAAGGCCGTCTGGAAGATGCTCTCAAGGAGCTGGACACCATCGAAGCTGGGCTACAGGATCTGGGTGAACACAATCACCGGTTGCTTGAACGAGTAGAGTTTCTGGAAGATACCGTGCAGTCGCTCACCGGCGAAAAGTTCCACGCTGAGTCGAGGGAAAAGGTTCTTCAATCTGAGCTGGAGGAGGTTCGCGAGCGCTTCCACGCATTGGAAAACTACCGCCATGAGCAATCGCTCAAAATTGAGGGGTTGGAGAACGACAAGGCGACGACGCTGACACAATTGAAGGAGGATCGCGCGCAGTCTTCACACGAGATTGAAGCACTTCAGCAGACTCTCAAGCTTCTCGAGGCCGACAAAGCCGATCTTTTGGCAGGGTTGGAGGGGGCGATGCAGAGACACCGTGAATTGGAAGGACACGTTGCCCATCACATCAACGAGAACTACACGAAGGAGGCACAGCTGCAGGAGGTCCAGGAGAACTATGCGACGGTGACCACCCAGATACAAGCTGCCCTCGAATCAGCCATACGTCAGAACGAAGAGATCCAGAACCAAACGCGGCGTCAAGCTGAAGAGCGTCGAACATTGGAGCAGCAAATTCAGGACTTGAAGGCTCAGGCGGATATGACGAAGCAACCAAATCAACGACAACTCGAGAGATTCGAGCGTCAAAACCGAATGCTCCTTGATCAGATACGGCGCCAGTCAGAGAGCATCCGTCGCCCACGACTGGCCCAAGCATCGCCACCACTAGAGCGAACGTTGAGAGAGGACATGGATGTCATGGCGTTGGTCAAGAAGTTAAATCTGGAGATCTTCCAAACGGCTGCGCATATGGCGGATTCCCTGACCTTCACGGGCGCTAAAGCCTTGCCGGCACATCGAACGAAGGGCGTGATTGAAAGAGCAATTTTGACAATGGGGCGACCGATGGTCCTCGCATTAGGCGCGACGTCAAATCAGACCGAACCAGACTTCAATCCGTTACCGATACAATTTGGTCTGCAAGGCTGTCTCGTCAGGTGCTGTGCGAGAATCATCACGTCCTGGTATCCTGGTCATTGGGAATACGGCGAGTTTTTGGCTACCATCTATTCAAGGATTCAGGAATCAGGTACGTTCTTGATAGATTGATAGAGAAACTCTTGTCTGAATAACAACCGATGTAGGATCCAAAATCGCTTCGAAATGGCGAGCGGTGACTCAGGCGCAAATCAAGCAGCCATTGGACAATGAATTGCATACCTCAATGAGAGGTTTCCTCCAAGCCAATCTTGTGGACGCTCTCATTGTGGCGGGTTGGTACGATTCTCAATCCGCAGCACAAGAAACGTTCGCCTCGTTCCGTGAGCGATTGACCCAGATCGTCAAGTTGGCACTGCGATTGAACTTGGCAGTCGGCGAGGATTGGGAAAATATAGTCATATATCCCAACGAGCGTTTCGAGCCGGAGATCATGGAAAATGCATACGACGGAGAGGATCTCGAGGATGTGCAGTACGTGGTGTGCACCACGGGCATGGGTTTGAAGTCCGTCATCGGAGAAACCGTGATAAAACCTCAAGTGATTCTTCGAACTACACTGCGCGAAGAAACAGGGTATAATTCGTTCGAATGATTGTTGAAGGTCTGTGAGGTAGTTGGCGTGGTCCCGGCGACGGGGAGGCTGGAGGTCCACGTTCTTAGTTTGATAATTATTCGTCTACCACTCTTTGCACGAACTGAGCATCAGGGCATGTTTGCAGAACAACGTCAGGCTCGAATAAGAATCGTAATATTATCGGGCATAGTGATGTTACCAGGCCGGCAAGGGAGGACCCCTACCATAAATATCTCGCCTTCGAATCGCCTACTGAGCTTTGGCGTTTCTTCGCCACGCAATTCGTTCATTCCATCCGAGTCATATCCTGATGGTGTCGAGTTCGTTGAATGGATCATTTTGATATACAACCTTGGCCGGACTCCTAGCGCCATATCCCGAAATGAAACGTCAGGAATTCTTGTCATCGGGAGGGAACCAACTGGGTACCTCTGTTCCTTGCCCTATATTTGATTAGCGACGAAGCTGACTTTTTGTGAGACGACCTACTTTATATCGCCAGCATACTTGTACTTTCAACTCCGTCAAACCAAATAACAAGACGATGTCATACTGGAGTTCATAATATTGTTTACCGTCGTTATTCCGTTTGGGCCTTAGAGTTTCTCGTATGCGAGAAATATCAGAATAAACGGTACATAACACTGTGAACATGTCTATGGAAGATCTGATTTGAGTTTGCGCTTCGTCGGGGAAAATTGACGAACCACTTTCAACATCGGTCCATCGAGGTTCCGAATGCCCTCGATAACGAATGATGCTATCAAGCATGGGATTTTGCAAGGAGTCGAGTGTCTCTGCCTTACGGAAGAAACTTTCTCGGAATTCAGTGACTTCCTTGACCTGTGTTCCCTGCGATGGAAGTAGAAGTAAGCTACTATGACCAATGAGATTCAACAAAGTCACCCTTATCAGTATTGGGCTGAACAAATTGGGAAGATACTTTTCTCCATCGGCATCGACGAAAACAGAAGAGGACCTGAGCAAGTGTTCCGGATTGGTGGAATCGTATAACATATAGCACGGAGTCCCGTAGGTGTGCCTTGCCACGCGAACCGTAACAAAATGATCTAGATAATAGGATACAGCTCCATCTGCTACGATTTTATTGCTAATCGTTTTTGCTGGGAATGAGCGGGGCACATAACGTTAGATTGACATGCTTACAGGTGGGTGTCGGGACGGCAAACATCAATTCCGAGAGGTTCAAAAGCGATCTTGAGTTGACTAAAGAGCCAGTCGCTTGCGGCAAAGCCTCCGACGAGGAAAATGGACTTTGACAATCAGATTGGATAACATGGGAAAATGTCTTGTAAACATACATGGATAAGTTCCGTTGCATCTTCAGACTGGTCCTTGATCGCCTTAATGATATCCCTTATACAGGGTTCAAAGAAGGATGCGAGGTCTCGGCTGTGAATGCATTGAACATGGGGATCAGGACATCATATCAAGTTTGTCATGTTAAAGTTGATACCCAGATATTCGCAATTGACCACTGCGGATGCCCAAATTGTCGTCTTGGTCACGAATTCGACCGAACTTGATATATTGAGGTTCTTGAATATCTCGGAAACTCAGTTTCGTCGTTTGATCGAAGCATCGGAGGATGTGAGTGATATCGTCGGAGAAAGAAGAGTTATGAAGTTTCTCTTTTGGGTTGAAAATAGGCTGGGCATATAAACCATCAAGCAATGACACTCACTTTGCAGATAGTGATGAGCATTTCTGGTCACGAAGATGGACCCTTTGAAGAGGCCTGAAAAATGACAATATAAGCGATGATATAGACGTAAATGATCAGCCTAAAGGTGCTTGCACTTTGGGACTGTTATTTCCTCGAATGAACATTTGCCGTGAGCGGTCGTGAAATGGGTATACGCGCTCAAGTCCACAGTACCGCCCCCAGCATCGACAACTATTACGCCCCCATCTTTCTATGAAATGGCATTAATGACTAGTAGCAATCTCCAATAAATGATGATTACTTTCAATGCCTCGGTTGTGAGGTGGTTCCGTATGCAAAAGTGGAGGGCGGCTTCGCCTTCAGTGACGAAATGGATGCTTGGATCATGGAAGTCCGTGACAAGACCTCCTCGCACAGCCGCCTTTCGCAAATGGGACTGCTGTAACCCTTCCCAGCCATTCGGATGCGTTATCACAAATTCAGTATACCCATTGATGGACCTTAACAGATTATCTCCATTGCTGTGCGTTTCGCTTATATATGTTAGCGAACATCGATATAGATATTTGAAGAAGTCGGCGAATACGTCCACGGCACTCTTATCTCCTGGTAGGATCGGGATGTTCTCTGAGAGGATCATATGGCTGGGGCGTAGGTGAAGTTTAAACCTTGAGAGTAACTTGTAATTCAGAATTCACGATGGATTAAAGGTCAAATACCACTCTGCTCGCATCCAACCTTGTTCCTCAACCAATTGCTCTATCCCTTCTTTCGTGGCCTCTGCGCCAATAGCACGGACATTTCCTTGTTTGTCGTAGTAAAGGATGCTGGGAATTTTCGAATCACCGCCAACGCGCTCTTGGGCAGGGAATCTATGAAGATGCATCCCTAAGTCACACTATCCTCAAAGGGGAGAATTTTCACCTTGTAACTCCTTCAATTCCTGGCACCTGACCTGGTTCGAGGAGGCTAGAACACAATATGTGAGATGGTCCGAGTCTAGCTTTCAGTGAAGATTTCTTAACCTGTATGAAACACCGCTAAAAGTTGTTCCGATATCAATCGCTATGATCAACCGCCTATGGCCGGCGTGTGGTGGGCGGGAAGTCATGGTCGGTTTGAAGTGGGTCGAAGTTCTAGTGAGTCATTGCATAATATATATCGGTTTGTGTTAATAAATTGACATAACTTCTCTATATAATTAAAGCACTCCACAAATCGGAAAGAAACCGGTCAATTATTCTAATAAAGAGGCTCAGAAACCTACCATATCGGACTCCTTCTCTTCGGCCAGATAAGAATGGCGAGAGCTTCCCGGAAGAGCGCCCAGAGACCCTCAGCCAGCAGGAGCAGAAAGGGACCCTCTCAGACGACCAGGAAACACAAAACAACCAGAAAGATAAAGCCCAGCCGCTCAGCGGTGGTACTCAAACGTGATACAGCTGGAGAAAATCGTGAGGCGAAGGGATCCATTGGCCGGAGTCTTAGAGTTCCCCGCAATGTCATACCTCCGGAGGACTTGATTAGCCAGCTTAGGGAGGATTTGGAGGCACAGAGAGAAAAGGCGGACGAAGTGGAACAGCAGAACAAAGCATTACGAAAAGAGGTGAAACACTTGGAACGGAAATTGAAGAAGGCACTCGGAGCCGGTAAAAAACCAACCGACGGCCGGGGGTCGGAAATCATGACAGCGGCAGCGCTGCCAGTGGCGGATCTCGGATTCCTCCACCGTCAGGATGGACTGCGAGAAGCGTGGTTCACGCCCAACCCTGATGGCGTCCAACAGTCAGCAGCCAACGGTGGGAAAAGCTCAGAGTTAGGTGAGACGGGGGACGATTTCTACACTCATGGACATTCGGCTTCTGGAGCAGACGTCATTGCGTTGGCGCAGGCTCTGAATACAGAAATTTTACAGACTGCGTCGATCATCACGGAGTCGTGTCTCTCCTACGACAAGGTGCCAACAAGTAGTGAGAACGATCCCTCAACCCTCCATCAGGCTCGCGAGCAGGTCGAAATGACCCTCGGAATGGATTTCGTCCATGCTTTGGACTCCCAAAGTATCAGCAATGGCTTCGCACCGTCTTTGTTGCAAATCGCGATGCAGGCTTCTATGGTGACATTTTGCGTGAATGTGATCCAGAACTCAGCCTGGTCCCAAGTTGACGAGAAACAGAAGATCATAGATGAAATCTACAAAGTAATCTGTGAAAAACGTGAGTTGTCGAGTGTCAATTGAGCACTACTATGGGTGACCGGGTGTTGCAAAATCACCTAGTTATGCAAAATTTCTCCGATGGGCGCATTCCCGCATCTTGAGCAACTGATGTCTCATAGATCGGGAATCTTTAGGCACTTTAGGAGACCACTGTAACTTCGAAACATGACATTCCTGTCCCTCAATGAAATCAGAGCTGAAAAACCATGAAAAACCACGATTTTCGAGCTTGTTCTATCTTGGTAAAATTGATGTTTGAGCGGGCACCTTCATCCTTCGGGATATGATATGTTTTATTGTTATCCATCCTTAAAACAATTTCTCCGGGACAGAAACATGAGGTATACAAGACGTGGACACTCGTCGAATCTTGAGCGTGACAACAAAACTCATCGAGCGTCGTATGGTTCGAACTCCGACAGGACCTCCCCCAAAGAGGCAGGAGGCTCTGCAGGGCGGAGACGTAAATTGTGATGTGACCCGAGTGTGACATATTTTGCACAACCTAGTGAAAATGGTGTGCCAATTTCCTCCCGCTCCAGTTATTTTTCCTTGCCACATATCCTCAAGATCAAGTGGAGACAATTAAAGCCAGAAAGCCAGGCTGTACGACGGTAAAAGAATCAAGTCATTTGAGGCAGTGGATGTAGCACGATAAGCCCTCTTTAAAAAGTTTTGCAACACCCGGTCACCCATAGTACTTGATGTCCGACTGATGATGATGTGGATAATTTATGCATTATTGATTGATTTGACAGAAAAACAAGTTGTATCTGCAAAGTGGCGCGTAATCACAAGAGCTGCTTGCCGAGAGCCACCTCAGCTTGCCCCTTTAATAAACGTCATCATCCAAATCCTGTGCGATGTTTTGGTGACAATGACACGTTGGAATAAGAAGACCATAACTGCAATATTTATCGAGCGATTTGGTGGACGCTTACAGACAGTCATTCATAGGGCACTTCGTCTTCAGGCCATTGCCTGGGATGACATAACACTGATGGACGTCGAACCAATCACTATTTTCCCAGGTGTCAATTTCAACCCACACATTATGGAAGACCTTGATGGTGATAACCAATGGACAAGCCAGCACCCAGTTGTTGCTAAACCTGTGGTTGGTGAGCGAGTCTTAGCCACAACTGAACTTGGACTATTGCGAAAGCTGAAGACTCCGGCTGGCATTCAGCAAGACACCCTTTTAAAACCAAAGGTGATTCTTCAGGCATTGTTACAGGATTGGAATATCAGAATACCAAAGAGGAGGACTTTGAGGATCATTGGAGCAGGGGCATCTACATTGGAAGCAAATGGTATTCTCATCGAGGATGGTTCTTGGAAATGGGCCACCAAATTCTTACCATTGGGTTAACTGTACATGTGGTAGTGGCAATCTTGATGTGCTGTTCAATGAAATTAAACATTAGAAAACTGGTATTTAAGCTTGTAGCAAACTGTAGCAAACACTCATAAACCTGTAGTGTACATAGCATGTCATAGCTGTTGCGGTGATAGCCTACAATTGGTACAAGGTTTCTAGTCATGTGGGTTCATACTGTTTCCACACAAGTCCCTCAGTAGGACGACTTGTTGAAGATCATGAGTTTCTTAGAAGGACAACTTGGTTCAGGTCTGGCAGAGCTATGTCCTCGCAAGGCACTTAGTTTGAGAGCGTTCAGAGAGATAGACAGGTAAGTGTTAATTACCTAGGTCAAGCTAAGGACCTCTACTCTAAGGTTACAAGTCTTATATATGTTATCCTATGGCTATAAATAAGTAAGTGCTGCACAGGAGCTAAATAAGCCATTGGTTAGTTATATGTTTCAAGGGGGCTGTGGCATAGGAGTCAGAGATAAGGCCTCAAGGCCATGAGTCAGAGATAACAAGTGAAAATGTATCTAAAAGGGGAATAGTCCAAGTCAGTGTTGTTGGACTATAGTCCCATATATCTCATTGCTTACATACACTTGTGTCACATGGTCCATTTGTTTATATTGTTCGTGCGATTAGTGTTATGAAGTCCAGTCTCAAAGACCTAGAACTGGACCAGAACCAGACTGGTAAAGACTGGTGAAAGACTGGACTGCAGTCTCAAGTTTCAGATTTTTGAGGATTGACCAGTCTCAGGTTTTTCAAATTTTGGAAAGAAAAAAGACTGGTGTAACACCAGTCTTGATTTGAGACTCAAAAAATGTAAACTGGTCATAGGTTCACACAGGTTTTTATAGGTTCACATGGATGTGTTCATCAAAGCTTTAAAATGTTTTGAAATGTGTCATAAATCATATTTTGAAACAGTTTTAATGAGTTGGAAAATTACCAGTTTAAACCAGTTCGAACCAGTCCTGGTTTCCTTTTTTGAGAAAGAAAAGACTGGTTCACCAGTCTTTGACCAGTCCAGTCCTGGTTTCAGTTTTTTGGAGAGACCACTCAACCAGTCTTGGTTCTAGGTTCTTAATTTTTTGGACAAAAAACCGGACTGGACTGAACTTTCAAACACTACGTGCGATCACTTTCCATCCTCAGTTGTTTCTTTCCTGAACACTGAGGATGTAAGTGATCTCTCTTTGTTCCACATGCCTATAGATACTTACATCTCTATAGTCACGGTTTCTTCATAGGTCAGAAATATAGTCCTTTCTTCCCTGAACACTGAGGATTCACGGTTTCTTCATAGTCACCATTCATCAGGTTATGAGCCCCCTTTAGTGGTGTACTAAGGGGATACCTGGATCCTTGGTTGTTTTTCTCCAATGGCTCACTCCCTCCGATCCTTTCACGGTGCATATACCCAACTTCACAATCTTTTTCTCCACCTACTCGAAGTCTTTCATGATGCGACACATATATTCAAGTCTTCCACGATGCAACACATATATCCAACTCGGCGACGCATTCTATGGACAGCACTGCACTGCTGTGCACCGCTCTGCCAGCATATTCAGATTGCTTCACCACCACACGGCAGCCTTCAAGCATGAAGTCCGTGCCGGTTCTTTCAACAACCAAACGACTGGCATTCCGCTCGCCGGTCCACCTGCCCTCCCTGGCACACTCGTCTTGACCATCCAGCCCCCCTGCCAGTGCCTGCCCCATTCCTTTTTCACCTACCTATCCTTTCCCATTCTATGATAATCCTGTTCCTATGTACCCCAAATTGAAAAGCTCTTCTTTATTTACTGGACTATTAAAAGAATCAGAAAAAATACTTGAAAATTGTCATCAACTCACTGCACTCCAGCATGCCCCCATTCTGCAAGATGATATCAAACACCTTGGTAAGGTACCATGGCAGCATCACATGCTGGGAATTCTGCATCTGCAAGGTAGTATTTACCCTCAGGAATGGCCAGATCCGTGAAACATGATTCAGCAAAAACGGTGGAATCCGCAGCTGAGCCCTCCCATCTGCTGACAAAATAGAGAAACAGGAGCTTAAATGATGAGCATGCCAGACAGTTCTGTGATGTACTGCCTTTGCGATTACGAGAAGCATGGCGCTAAGCAGCAGAGGGACAACAGTCAATGTGATGATACAGCATCCAGAATCGTGCGGAAGTACCTATTTCTTTGTGAGCTTGTGGACTAGATCTTGAGAAATAGGAACAAACTTTGATATGGTTTTATTGGAATGCTGGAACCGCTCTCCAACATGACGGATCAAAAGCCTGTTATGCTTAACAAACTGTTCCAAGGTTTGGGCAGAGTATGCAGGAAGTGGAAAGGCGAAGAGCAATGTGATTGCTAAATCTAAGGAATCTACTACAGTACAAGAGGTTTATATAGGTACAGACTATAGGCGGTAGCGGATGAGTCAGTACTGCGGAAGGCAGTGCGCATGAGTAAGGCGACTGTGGAAGGCTATGTACAGTGAATAAGCTGACTGCGGAAAGCGAGTCAGCGTGGGAGTGAAGTATACTAAAGGGGATGACAAAGTAATGTAGTGAGTCAGACTGGGAATTGAAGGTTGCGAAAGTAGACATTAGACATAGTAAGTTTGTAAGAGGGCGCCGAGCCGGGCCGATAAGTAAAAGTGATGATGTGGTCCTCATACAGTAGAGTCCATAACATGTCCCCCTCTCCAAGCTCTGTGTCCTCACAGAGTCACTGTCCCCATCCCTTGTTGTTGTTGGGATCGGACCAGTTCGGACTCTCCTTGAGGCTCCAATCATATATCAACTCCTCATTGATGGCTACAGCGAGTTCAAGGCCTTTGATGGCCAGCCAAATACATTGATTTTCGATGATGAGGGTGCTGGTGTAATTCCCAAGAATTTGTTTCTCTTCGGGAGACGGGGCGACAGGGAGATTGGACAACAAATGAAGTCGGATATTCATCTGGTGATGAAGGAGGTTGGCAAGGGAAGTTTTGAGGGCATGGATTTGGTCTCTCATGGGGAGCGCTTCATTCATAAGGGCGGCAATGGCGGGGTTGATGTCGGTGGTGGAGGTGGAGGTAATGATGGTGTTTGACATGGCGGCGATGTTACGGACTTACCG
Source organism: Entoloma clypeatum (assembly GCA_963565915.1). NCBI lineage: Eukaryota > Fungi > Basidiomycota > Agaricomycetes > Agaricales > Entolomataceae > Entoloma > Entoloma clypeatum. The sequence continues at coordinate 1,150,549 of OY751485.1, read as the reverse complement.
GTTTGTATGTTATGCACTTTTCCCTTGCATTGTACCTTCGTTATTTCTTTGACTCATCGGACCGCTTATTCATTTACCTTTACTCTACCATTCTCCTTTAGTATACTTCGCTCCTGCGCTGACTCGCACTCCGCAGTAGGGATTACTCAGTCCGCAGTCATCTGACTCACTTCGCACTGCCTTTCCGCAGTTACTGACTCATCCGCACTGCCTTCCGCAGCTACTGACTCACTCGCTACCGCTCGTAGCCAGTACTATATAAACCCCATGTACCATAGCTACATTCCTTAGATTTAGCAATCACTTTGCTCTTCGCCTTTCCACTTCCTGCATACTCTGCCCGAACCTTGGAACGGTTTGTTAAGCATAACAAGTTGCTAAATCTCGTTAGGTTCGCCCAGAGCGAAGAGAGCAACTACCAGACGAGTCAAGACGTCGCGCTTCTTTGAAGACTTCACCAGTAACCCATTCAGCACGCCAGAAGCCCGACAGGAGGAGCTAAGTCCTCGAGACAGTATCGATTTTACACTCATCCAGCAGTACATCGAATCGGAGATCCGTCGCATCCTACAGCAGGTGCTTGACGAAGAACTAGACAACGACGAGCATTGCCCCCACGGCGAGATAGCAGAGAGCATCCATCTTGCTCGGCAACATCAGATCGCGCGTTACAATGCCCAACAGAACGAACTCGAAAGTTTTCGCGTTCAAGAAGGACCTCAGACAGGTCGGATCACAGAGATCAGAGAGTTTATCGGTGTCCAGACAACCGTTATCAGAAGATTGATTAGGACGCTCACATCGAGACGTCCCAGAGCCACATCATCATGTCTTACTCGAAGCAGCAGATCTACGCCCACTTCACCATTGAAGAACAACAAACCGAGTACAACCGCTGGGCACGAAACGAGAGACTTGACCCCTTCTCGAGACCAACAGACGTGCAGGAACAGAGATTCCTTGGAGATTTACAGAGGAAATACTCTGAACGTTTTGCCACCGATTCCGCCGACGAGTCCCCTGACGAATTTACTTTTGACTCCGTGCAGTCAGATATCGAACAGACGCCTAGAACAGGGACTCATTTTCAATCCTTACCTGTATCCCGAACCCCATCTTCATCCCAACAACCCGACTCCTCTTCTCCTCCGCAGACTCTAAACATGGCAGAAGCTCCGGCTGTACAAACAATGGATACATCCAAGATCATCAAGGATCCTGGGATGTGTTGAAACTTTTCCCATCACGTAGATTAGATTAGATTAGATTACATCACGTGACCTTTACATATCTTCATTACATACTTGTTTGGTTGGTACAAACAGTAGTACGGTATATAAGACCAGGAAACTGTCAATATCAACAAGTTGTCTCTTGACTCTTAACCAGCTCCATCGCTCTCACCAGCCTCAACTGCTCTTACCAGCCTTACCCCCCCTCCAAACCATGTAAGTGACTATAGCGGTATCGTAGAGTACTTCCACTGTAGCCGTGTTGCTCAGTACACCTGCGGCTAGCGCCCAGGTGGAACTTCAACAGGTTATGGGCCCCGGATAGCAGAGGGACCTGGGAAACGCTGGCAACAGCGAGTACCTGCCCACTCTACCCTGGTTGGCAAAGAACCGATCGAAAGATCTAGGTTCTGAGTCTTACTTCTTCACATATGAACCTGGGAACGTCATTACGACAAGTACCTGTCATGAGACGTCCCTAAGGGGATTGACCTAGTACACTCCATGTGGAAACGTTGATCGCACCTTATACGTTTCTGACATATAAAGGGTTTTCCCGTGACCGCTATTCCTAAAGGGAATATGTCATAAGGAATCATTTAATTGTTTTCTTGAAATCATATTCATAACACATCACTGATTGGGAACCCTTTTTTAGATTCATCTACAATGTCTACTTCTCGCTCTGCTCTTGACACCATCACCCCCTTTGACGGCATTGACTACCAAAGTTGGGCCGAAAAGATGAAGTCCTACCTCCTCCATCAAGGAGTTTGGCGCCTCGTTTCTGGCGACATCACCCGCCCTGTGATCGCCGACTTCACCACCACGGTCTCCACCCCTGGTGCCACTGCTGCCGCCCCCCCTGTGCTAGCTACTACAGTCGACCAGCCTGGCTTCCGCAAGGAAGAAAAAGCCTGGATCAGGGACGACGACGTAGCTCTCGGGGCGATACGCCTGAAGGTCTCTGAGGCGATCAGACGCCACATCAAGGACAGCACCTCGGCACTTGGCGCGTGGAAAACGCTGAAGGATGCCTACTCCAAGGTATCCCCGGCCGTCATCTTCGGCGATTTCAAGGCTGCCGCCACCTACAAACTGTCTGGACGCGACCCAGTGCCTGAAATTGAACGCCTGGGGTCTCTCTTCGCCCGGCTCGCCGATTCAAGCTTTGTCGTCCCCGACCTGATGCAGGCAATGATCCTGGCCAATGCGATTCCCGACGCCTGGTCATCACTTTCCACCGCCCTTTTCCAGGTCTACGACGCCGACGATTTCACCTACAAAGCCGTCGCCGACAGCATCATCTCTGAATACCGGCGCAAGTACTCAATCGGGTCTACTCGTACGTCCAATGAGCAGGCCAAGAAGATTTCCGGGACAAAGCGAAAGGGGCAGGACCCCAAATGGGAAAAGCAGCAAAAGCCGAGTACCTCGCAGAACGATGCTGACGAGCAGCCTAACTCGGGCGACCCAAGTACCGCTTCTGAAAAGAAGAAGGGAAAGGGACACTGGCGCAATCAGAAGAAAAGCGCTAACACTGCGGACAACACGTCCGACCATGTGGAAGAAACGGTTGAGTTTGTTGCTCCCGCCATCCACTTCCCTCCTCTCCCGCCACCGTCCTTCACCACCGTCACTGGGCGCGGGAAAACGACAAGTACTGCACAGCCAGACTCTCAGCGGATGCAGTCGCTACTTCAGCGAATGAACCCGCCTCCATCCCAGTACACCGGGCTTCCTTTGGGCAAGCCGTCTGTGTGGAAGAAAAACGACCATGTTCGCAAACTCGCACGCGGCATTGGTGCTCGCCCCTCAGGGTCAAACCTTCGCATTCTGGATACGATTATCCCAGAAGAAGACGAAAGACCGTCCAAGCAGCGTCGAGTTACTCCGCCGCTGGACCAAACCCTTAGGATGATGGACATAGACCATCAGAGCGAGCGTATGGGGCCGGACCAATTCGAAGATGGGCTCATTGAACTTGACGGTTCGTCATCTTCCTCTCCTGAATCTGACCAATTAAGGAAAGCTAATAACACCTCCTTACAGACGTGTAAAATATTAGCTAGTACTAGTGCAGAATGTATGGATCACATTGACAACGATCTATATAAAAAATATACAAAGCACTTTGCGTCATGCACACACTGTAAGGAGAAAGAACGCGCACAATGGATCTTAGACTCCGGTGCCTCGTTACACTTTACCCATGAGTTCAAGGACTTCGCGTACTACAGGCCTCTCAAGGCTAAGCGATTTGTCCAAACAGCTGAAAAGGGAAAGAAACTGGAAATTCTCGGAGTTGGGGCCGTTCCAGTACGGCATACCCTAAATGGGGAAGTAAAAACCCACCTTCTCCGACCTGTATTCTACATTCTGGACATGGACACACGCCTATTGTCCCTAGGTGTCTTCCTTAATCACGGATACAAAGTAGACGGAATGCGTGGAGAAATCAACATCTCCAAAGGACAGAACAAAATACAGTTCTCGCCTCACATTCTCGGACAAACCATTTATTGGTTAGACACTGAAATACGCCTTGACCAGATCCATGCGATCTCTAGCGAAATCACTGTCGAAACCTGGCACAAACGCCTTGGCCACCCAAATGACCAAGCGCTCAATAAGATTCCCACCAGTACCAAAGGAGTACCCAAAACGCTAGTACGTGAGAAATCACAGGAAAGCTGCACGGGGTGTCTAAAAGGGAAAATGCCGAATCAATCTTATCCTAACTCAATGACAAGGGCTGTCAAACCCTTTGATTTGATCCATTCGGATTTGAAGCAGATATCCACGGCATCGTACCATAAGTACAAATATTTCCTTACCTTTTTGGACGATTTTTCATCCCATGTCTGGGTCGTCTTGCTTAGGAAGAAGTCAGGTGCCATCACGGCGCTGAAACAATTCCTTGCGATGATCCAGAATCAATTTGCCGCTACCCCTAAGAAGTGGCGGGTTGATGGAGGTGGAGAATTTGATGAATACAAGGATGTACTTGCCGATCATGGAATTCTGATCGATGTCACGCTCCCATATCAGCACCAACAGAATGGTAGAGCAGAAAGGATCAATCGAACACTATGGGAAAAATCTCAGGCATTACGCTTCGATGCATGCTTACCGCCCATGTGGTGGGAATTCTGTTTGGAACACGCAGCATTTCTCTACAACAGAACCCCCATGCAGCGTCTTGAATGGAAAACCCCTTACTTCAGGGTGACCAATGAGATCCCCGACATGTCTAGTGTCAGAGTATTTGGATGTCAGGCATATGTATATATCCCAAAGGAGAAACGTAGGAACTCCCTGGAATCAAGATCCCGATTGATGATTTATCTCGGATCGAAACCAGGGGTCAAAGGATACCGCTTCATGGATCCTGAGACCAACACTATTTTCATGGGCGGGAAAGCTATCTTTGATGAAAGCAAGTACCCTAGATGCCACATTGACCCGTTGCCAGAAAACCACCCAGAAATGGAAAACCCAGAGCCGGCTGATGAGTTTGAGGATCTCATTCCTGGCAGCAACGATGACGATAGTCACAACGAAACACCTCATATCCCAGTTCCCATTGAACAGGATCAACCTGAATCAGACAACGAACTGCCTGCCAGTGAGCCTGATGACGAACCGCGAGTACCCACTCCACAACCCGAGCAAGTACCAGATCGACCGATCAGGGAACGACGAGTTCGGAAGATGCCAGGAAGCATCTATGGGGAAGACACTCCAGCGTCTGATCTTGAAAAATTAGATCGAAGACGGAGATTGGGCGGTCAAACGGCATGGATGAATGACCTCCTGATGGAGGCAATGTCAGTCCAAGTTGGCATCGTTGAAATGTCCCATAAAGACATATACCCTCTTCCAAATAAAGAAGACTGGTATGCGGCTGAACGTAAAGAGCTAGATATGCTCAAACGCCGCGGGGTGATCACGGAGCTAGTACCCCTGCCTGCAGGGAGGAAAGCTCTAAGGAACAAATGGGTTTACAACGAAAAGTCCGACGGGCGTCTGAAAGCGCGCCTCGTCGCAAAAGGCTTCTCACAGGTAGAAGGGATCGACTTTGATCAGATCTTCTCACCAGTCGTAAGATATGAAACCGTCCGACTAATACTGGCATTGACAGCCCTTGAAGGGTGGTTCATGACTCTTTTGGACGTCTCATCAGCCTTCCTCTATGGAACGCTCCGTGAAGTCATTTACATGCGACAGCCTGAGGGCTACATAGTAAAAGGGAAAGAACACCTCGTGTACCAACTATTCAAAGCTCTATATGGACTTAAGCAGGCCGCATTAGCCTGGTGGAGGGAACTTGATTCCTCCATGAAAAAGCTCGGCTTTGTCCGGCTTCACTCCGATGCGGGAGTGTTCATTCACAAAAGTACCAATGGGGAAATTGTAATCGCCGTCATCTATGTCGACGACTCTGCTTTTCTCGGCACAAACCGGGAATATACGCTAGAAAAGAAGAAGGCCTTCATGACAACATGGGAATGCAGGGACCTAGGTCACCTAGCGCCCGATGGGGAACCAAAGGAATTTCTCTCAATCCAAATAAGGCAACGTGGGAAGAAGATCTTCATTGATCAAGTACCTTACCTTGAGAAAATTCTGGCACGCATGGGGATGAGCGAATCTAATGCCACCCATACGCCACTCCCTACGGGCTACAAACCCATGGCGTCCGAAGATGAACCCAATGCGGAACTCCGATCCAAGTACCAATCCGTCATCGGATCACTCCTATATCTGATGATTGGAACGAGGCCTGACATCTGCTTTGCTGTAATCAAAATGTCCCAATTTTCCGCAAATCCCACCAAACGCCATTTAGAGGTGGCTAGGGATATTTGCAGATATTTGAAGGCAACGAAAAATTACGCGATCATGTACGATGGGGACTCAGGGAAAGGGATCTATGCATTCACAGACTCCGACTGGGCGTCAGATGAAAACACGAGGAGGTCTACCACCGGCTTCTTCATATCACTGGCGTCTGGAGCGATAACATGGGTATCATCGGCGCAAAAAACCATCGCCCTCTCTTCTACAGAAGCAGAGTATATGGCGCTATCAGATTGCAGTCGCGCAGCAACATGGCTGAGAAGCATGCTTGCCCAACTTGGAATGCAGATCGGGTCAGTACCGATCTACGGAGATAACAACGGCTCCGTCTTTATCGCATCCAACCCTGTAACTGAGAAGCGATCCAAGCACATTGACGTGCGATTCCACTTCGTCAGAGAAAAAGTCTCCGAAGGAATTATTACGGTCGAATTCATCGAAGGAGTGAATAACCCTGCGGACCTTTTGACTAAGAATCTGGGGAAAATCCTCTTTTCCAAGTTTATCCCGTACTTCGGACTGATAAAGAACTAGGCGAAACAAAAGTACCTATATATATGTGGGAAAAAGTAAGATGTATTTAGAAGTATGTACTAAATATGGGGGGGTGTTGAAACTTTTCCCATCACGTAGATTAGATTAGATTAGATTACATCACGTGACCTTTACATATCTTCATTACATACTTGTTTGGTTGGTACAAACAGTAGTACGGTATATAAGACCAGGAAACTGTCAATATCAACAAGTTGTCTCTTGACTCTTAACCAGCTCCATCGCTCTCACCAGCCTCAACCACTCTTACCAGCCTTACCCCCCTCCAAACCATGTAAGTGACTATAGCGGTATCGTAGAGTACTTCCACTGTAGCCGTGTTGCTCAGTACACCTGCGGCTAGCGCCCAGGTGGAACTTCAACAGGATGTTCAAGGACAGATACACCTTCGACGAGTGGTGGAAAGCCACCAAACTATACATCAGGTTCCAAAAGAGCCTCACAGACGATCAGAAGATTCTTGCGGTGTTATCCCGCATGATGGAAGGGTCCGGCAGACACTGGGCCAGTAACAAGTTAGACGCTCTTGCCGTTGACAACGAGAACATCACCTGGCTAGGTTTTTCCGATGACATCGCCACATGATTCTCCATCGCCAACAAGTCGGTCGCTGCCAAAGC